>CM062633.1:18473187-18858187 GCA_025617555.3 Puccinia polysora
GTACTAATAGAACCCAGTGGTTATTATTTACAAAGGAAATGAACATTGGATCTGATTGATCAGTAACACCATTTTCCATTGGAGTATAAGTATCACATGGATCCAATGAAATGAAAAATACAGGTCTGCAATATGTGTCTGCTATGATTTGACCCATATCTAATTTAGCCAGCCATTTTGAGGAGGGAATCTTTTCATTGATGTCTTCAACATCAAGTCTTTGTTTAATCTTTTCAACCTCCTTTGCACCACCAAGCATCTTAATGTAGCATGCTTTATGTTTCTCTAATGTTTCAATCATTTCCTTTCTAACTTTAAACCAACCATGTTCTTCATAACCAAGAGATTTAGCAATGGCTATAAATCGGCAATTCCCATCTCCAATTGTATCCCAAACCTCACCCAAGAACTTATGGAATTTCTTGGGTATTTGATTGAGGTATTTCACGTTTAGTTCCAATCATCAAAGCTAACTTAGTATCCATTTTTTTAATCACACCATTCAAATGAATACTCACCAAAGATGAGCTTCTGGTTGAGCTTTTCTGCACATTGTCTTTCTCTGCAGAGGATTCTGATTCCAAATTAAGTGATCCCAATTCACTTTCAGTCCCTTCCTCTGAACTATGAAATTCAGATTCAGATTCTTCCAACCTTGACTAAAAATTTATAATTAGTAAGTAAATAAGTTCATTAAACCAAAAAAATGAACATACCCCAAAAGAAAAGACTTACAATATTTTTTTCTTTTCTCATTTGGAGCCCTTCTAGTCCTTTTTACCCCTTGAGTTGTTTTTCAACATGCTCAAACCAAGATGGTTCTTGCCTTGTATCTGTCGATTTTGGCTGGCCCCTACTTGATTGTAAGAATACAGGTTCCACTCTTGACTTCAATTGATATTTTTTAATCTTCTGAATGATATACTTCAATTGGCCACTTTGCTCATGATCTGAAGATTCCAAGATCATTGCATTCAATTTTTCACGTAACTGAGGAATTCTTAGCATTTTGTCAACATTGCACTTGAAAAATTTAAAAGGATCAACCATTAGTGAATTAGGAATCATTAATCAAAAAGCATTAATCACATAGTGATTTGAACATTCCAACTTGAACCATCCAACTTAAGGCAACTTACATAACTAAAACTGCAAGGTTAATAGTCCAACCTCCACTGAGGATGAACATCTTTGGGTACCACAGATCCTCTGAATGCTAGACAGTCACCTATTTGGTGGGAACAGGGCAAACCCATGGTCTTGGAATATGACTTGGTTCAAAATTTGCCATCATGATCATGTTTGAACTTCTTGAATTGTTCCCTAATAAGCTGAATTGCCTCTAAAGAAAATTTCTAACCCAATGGTAACAGTTCAGGTCAAAGAACTGTCCCTAACTTAATTCAAGAGTTATAAAGTGATGCATGAAACCATTCAATTTTATTCAAAACTGTTCCTTCAAGGCTTTTCCAAACATCCAAAATATTTCCCAAAGAGTTTGCAATGAATTGTTTGAGAGTTGGATGGTCCCCTTCAACCCAAGATATGGTTTGGTTTCCAAAATCTGGGTTTATACAAGTCCATGCTGTTACAAACATCTCTTTGATAGGGAAAATGTTACTTTCCATATAATTGAGTACATCCTCATAGTCTTTCAAGAAACACTATACAAGTCAAAAGTTCAGAACCCAAAACTAAGAATAATAACAAGCAGTGATTTGGAACTACTCTGAGTTCCGCATCATTGACCTCCACCTCCTCCTTGGTCTTTGAGGCCCCATACTTTGCCCACAGATTCATAAAGCTTTTGCATCCTTCGATTTCATTAAAAAAGCGCGCATTACATTTTGCTTGTATTTTTTGGGAAAAGTGCCAAGTGTAACAAGGTCGTGATGACTCAGGGAAACTATATTCAATATCACAAATCAGAGATTTTTCATGGTCCGTCACAAAGACTTTTGGAAGGTTCTCAGGTCCATAAGCCAATTCCTTTAATGCGTTTACAGACTAACTGTAGAACTCAAATGTTTCTTTTTTTATAAAAACAAGAGCTTTTGTGAATGTTTTCCAATTGGCTGTGATTGCTACAACATGAAATAGCGGGATTTTGTACTTATTTGTATTATAAGTACAATCCAACATAGCAATATGATGGAATTGTTTTGAAAGCTTTACTGCCTCAGGATGTGCTAAGTACAGGGCCTCCAAGTGAACCTCCCCACTGGACTTTGACTTGTGAATCCAATTTGTTTCTTCAAGCTGTTCATAGAGTACCTACATAAAACTTTTCCCCTTTAGTTCTGCAAGCGTTACCTTCCGCTTAGTTTTATAGATTGTTTGGTCATCAACATAATTGCTGCCATCAATCTTGCTCAATTTTCTTTTAAGTTCTAAAGTGTTGAGCCCATCATTCATTCCTTGTATTAGATTGTCTAAGGCCATCCCCAAGATTCTCCTCAGTTGAGGATGCACAGAGGGATGTTCAGATGGTTAATGGTTATGTTGGGTTTCTTTGTAGGAGAGTTGCTACAAGGGGTCTTCCTTTGTGCAACTTGCACCCAACCTTCCTTGTGTGAGTTTGTCTAGAACCTTTGGTGCGAAGTTGTCCCAAATATGAACCATGGCAATCACAGTCCAAATCCACATATTTATCTTTCTTTGAGTTAAAAACCCTCAGAGCGTAACCATGCTCATAGCCCATGTTTGACAATAGTTTTGGGCCCATTAACTAGTAGGAAAGGTTCTCACAGGAGGTGGTTCAAGTAGATCTGGCACCAATTCAATGTTTAGGTTTTGCAGTTTAATACTTAAAGGCACCCCATAAGTTATTTTGAATCAAATTTAATATGGCAAAGACCTCTGTAACATAAAATGTTACTCATAACCAGAGGTTGCATCCCACTGTGAAACATTTTGTTCCTCAATTGTCACCCTTGATGAGGATGCAATTGGGGCCTCCAATGTTTCATTAGCCAAATCCTTTTTTTCTTTTTCCAAAGCTTTGTTGATGGCACTATCAATGTAGATCTTCCACACAGCCATGCCAGAAGAAGGGGGATATCAACTGTTCCCATGCAAAAAAATGCAATGGTATACTTCATTATTCAATCCAACTTTCAATTGAACAAACAAAGTTTGCTCACTTTTGAGTTGGGAAAGAGTTGTTCACAGGTTTTTATATGATTTCAATTTTCACTTTACCTTCACTTTGGTTTCACTTTAAAGTCACTTTGGAATCACTAGGTGTGGAACAACAGTCCAACAAAGTATGTGTTAATCCCAAATTCGGGTTGAGGGAATCCAAGTGTGGTCCAGGGGGTGCCCAAAATACTGGCACAACTTCCAGGGGGTTGCGCACCCCCAAAAACCGCGGGTCCAAGCCGTTCACCCCCGTACACGGCTCCAAATCACCATGTTTGGGGGGTAAACTGCTCCTATACAACCCCCTGGGGGTTGCTTGTGTTTGGAACGGCCCTTTGTAGTCGTCTATGGGCCCCCACGCCTCATTTGAGCCATCTAGGTCCCTAAACAACTACCACACAGTTGGAGCTGTGAATTTATCATTACCCTTTTTTTAGATTTTTCTTTATTTTATTTAATTTTTATTTAATTTTATTTAATTTTATTTCATTTTATTTCATTTCATTTTATTTAATTTTATTTCATTTTATTTCATTTTATTTCATTTTATTTTATTTTATTTCATTTTATTTCATTGAATTTCATTTTATTTCATTTCATTTCATTTTATTTCATTTTATTTCATTTTATTTCATTTTATTTCATTTTATTTCATTTTATTTTATTTCATTTCATTTTATTTAATTGATTTCATTTGATTTCATTTGATTTCATTTTATTTCATTTTATTTCATTTTATTTCATTTTTTTCATTTTTTTCATTTTTTTCATTTTTTTCATTTTTTTCATTTTTTTCATTTTTTTCATTTTTTTCATTTTTTTCATTTTTTTCATTTTTTTCATTTTTTTCATTTTATTTCATTGTATTTCATTGTATTTCATTTTATTTCATTTTATTTCATTTTATTTCATTTTATCTCTTTTTATCTCTTTTTATCTCTTTTTATCTCTTTTTATTTCTTTTTATTTCTTTTTATTTCTTTTTATTTCTTTTTATTTCTTTTTATTTCTTTTTATTTCTTTTTATTTCTTTTTATTTCTTTTTATTTCTTTTTATTTCTTTTTATTTCTTTTTATTTCTTTTTATTTCTTTTTATTTCTTTTTATTTCTTTTTATTTCTTTTTATTTCTTTTTATTTCTTTTTATTTCTTTTTATTTCTTTTTATTTCTTTTTATTTCTTTTTATTTCTTTTTATTTCTTTTTATTTCTTTTTATTTCTTTTTATTTCTTTTTATTTCTTTTTATTTCTTTTTATTTCTTTTTATTTCTTTTTATTTCTTTTTATTTCTTTTTATTTCTTTTTATTTCTTTTTATTTCTTTTTATTTCTTTTTATTTCTTTTTATTTCTTTTTATTTCTTTTTATTTCTTTTTATTTCTTTTTATTTCTTTTTATTTCTTTTTATTTCTTTTTATTTCTTTTTATTTCTTTTTATTTCTTTTTATTTCTTTTTATTTCTTTTTATTTCTTTTTATTTCTTTTTATTTCTTTTTATTTCTTTTTATTTCTTTTTATTTCTTTTTATTTCTTTTTATTTCTTTTTATTTCTTTTTATTTCTTTATATTTCTTTATATTTCTTTTTATTTCTTTTTATTTCTTTTTATTTCTTTTTATTTCTTTTTATTTCTTTTTATTTCTTTTTATTTCTTTTTATTTCTTTTTATTTCTTTTTATTTCTTTTTATTTCTTTTTATTTCTTTTTATTTCTTTTTATTTCTTTTTATTTCTTTTTATTTCTTTTTATTTCTTTTTATTTCTTTTTATTTCTTTTTATTTCTTTTTATTTCTTTTTATTTCTTTTTATTTCTTTTTATTTCTTTTTATTTATTTTTATTTCTTTTTATTTCTTTTTATTTCTTTTTATTTCTTTTTATTTCTTTTTATTTCTTTTCATTTCTTTTAATTTCTTTTAATTTATTTTCATTTCTTTTCATTTCTTTTCATTTCTTTTTATTTCTTTTTATTTCTTTTCATTTCATTTCTTTTTATTTTATTTTATTTCTTTTTATTTTTTCTATTTTATTTTTATTTTTATTTTTATTTTTTTCTTTTTCTTTTCTTTTTCTTTTCTTTTTATTTTTCTTTTTATTTATTTTATTTCTTTTTTTAATTTTAATTTATTTATTTTAATTTATTTATTTTTATTTTTATTTTTTTTAGGGTGATGATAAATTCACAACTCCAGTCGTATGGGAGTTGTGAAGGGCCCCACACGAACTGTGGGAGTTGTGTAGGGCCCATACACTACTCCAAAGGGTTTTTCTAAACACGCGCAACCCCTGGGGGGGCATATACCCCCCAAAATGGGCATTTTTGATGTTTGTACCCCGGTACGCAACCATGTTATTTATTATTTATTATTTTATTATTTATTATTTATTATTTATTATTTATTATTTATTATTTATTATTTATTATTTATTATTTATTATTTATTATTTATTATTTATTATTTATTATTTATTATTTATTATTTATTATTTATTATTTATTATTTATTATTTATTATTTATTATTTATTATTTATTATTTATTATTTATTATTTATTATTTATTATTTATTATTTATTATTTATTATTTATTATTTATTATTTATTATTTATTATTTATTATTTATTATTTATTATTTATTATTTATTATTTATTATTTATTATTTATTATTTATTATTTATTATTTATTATTTATTATTTATTATTTATTATTTATTATTTATTATTTATTATTTATTATTTATTATTTATTATTTATTATTTATTATTTATTATTTATTATTTATTATTTATTATTTATTATTTATTATTTATTATTTATTATTTATTATTTATTATTTATTATTTATTATTTATTATTTATTATTTATTATTTATTATTTATTATTTATTATTTATTATTTATTATTTATTATTTATTATTTATTATTTATTATTTATTATTTATTATTTATTATTTATTATTTATTATTTATTATTTATTATTTATTATTTATTATTTATTATTTATTATTTATTATTTATTATTTATTATTTATTATTTATTATTTATTATTTATTATTTATTATTTATTATTTATTATTTATTATTTATTATTTATTATTTATTATTTATTATTTATTATTTATTATTTATTATTTATTATTTATTATTTATTATTTATTATTTATTATTTATTATTTATTATTTATTATTTATTATTTATTATTTATTATTTATTATTTATTATTTATTATTATTAATTATTATTTATTATTTATTATTTATTATTTATTATTTATTATTTATTATTTATTATTTATTATTAATTATTTATTATTTATCATTTATTATTTATTATTTATTATTTATTATTTATTATTTATTATTTATTATTTATTATTTATTATTTATTATTTATTATTTATTATTTATTATTTATTATTTATTATTTATTATTTATTATTTACTATTTATTATTTATTATTTATTCTTTATTCTTTATTCTTTATTATTTATTATTTATTATTTATTATTTATTATTTATTATTTATTATTTATTATTTATTATTTATTATTTATTATTTATTATTTATTATTTATTATTTATTATTTATTATTTATTATTTATTATTTATTATTTATTATTTATTATTTATTATTTATTATTTATTATTTATTATTTATTATTTATTATTTATTATTTATTATTTATTATTTATTATTTATTATTTATTATTTATTATTTATTATTTATTATTTATTATTTATTATTTATTATTTATTATTTATTATTTATTATTTATTATTTATTATTTATTATTTATTATTTATTATTTATTATTTATTATTTATTATTTATTATTTATTATTTATTATTTATTATTTATTATTTATTATTTATTATTTATTATTTATTATTTATTATTTATTATTTATTATTTATTATTTATTATTTATTATTTATTATTTATTATTTATTATTTATTATTTATTATTTATTATTTATTATTTATTATTTATTATTTATTATTTATTATTTATTATTTATTATTTATTATTTATTATTTATTATTTATTATTTATTATTTATTATTTATTATTTATTATTTATTATTTATTATTTATTATTTATTATTTATTATTTATTATTTATTATTTATTATTTATTATTTATTATTTATTATTTATTATTTATTATTTATTATTTATTATTTATTATTTATTATTTATTATTTATTATTTATTATTTATTATTTATTATTTATTATTTATTATTTATTATTTATTATTTATTATTTATTATTTATTATTTATTATTTATTATTTATTATTTATTATTTATTATTTATTATTTATTATTTATTATTTATTATTTATTATTTATTATTTATTATTTATTATTTATTATTTATTATTTATTATTTATTATTTATTATTTATTATTTATTATTTATTATTTATTATTTATTATTTATTATTTATTATTTATTATTTATTATTTATTATTTATTATTTATTATTTATTATTTATTATTTATTATTTATTATTTATTATTTATTATTTATTATTTATTATTTATTATTTATTATTTATTATTTATTATTTATTATTTATTATTTATTATTTATTATTTATTATTTATTATTTATTATTTATTATTTATTATTTATTATTTATTATTTATTATTTATTATTTATTATTTATTATTTATTATTTATTATTTATTATTTATTATTTATTATTTATTATTTATTATTTATTATTTATTATTTATTATTTATTATTTATTATTTATTATTTATTATTTATTATTTATTATTTATTATTTATTATTTATTATTTATTATTTATTATTTATTTTTTATCATTTATCATTTATCATTTATTATTTATTATTTATTATTTATTATTTATTATTTATTATTTATTATTTATTATTTATTATTTATTATTTATTATTTATTATTTATTATTTATTATTTATTATTTATTATTTATTATTTATTATTTATTATTTATTATTTATTATTTATTATTTATTATTTATTATTTATTATTTATTATTTATTATTTATTATTTATTATATATTATTATTTATTTATTATTATTTATTATTTATTATTTATTATTTATTATTTATTATTTATTATTTATTATTTATCATTTATTATTTATTATTTATTATTTATTATTTATTATTTATTATTTATTATTTATTATTTATTATTTATTATTTATTATTTATTATTTATTATTTATTATTTATTATTTATTATTTATTATTTATTATTTATTATTTATTATTTATTATTTATTATTTATTATTTATTATTTATTATTTATTATCTATTATTTATTATTTATTATTTATTATTTATTATTTATTATTTATTATTTATTATTTATTATTTATTATTTATTATTTATTATTATTTATTATTTATTATTTATTATTTATTATTTATTATTTTTTATTTATTATTTATTATTTATTATTTATTATGTATTTTTTATTGTTTATTATTCATTATTTGTTATTTATTGTATATTATTTACTATTCAATATTTTTTATCTAATGATAATAAAAAGATTATTAAGTAGTAGAAATTAAAAATCAAAAACTGCATGAAAATAACAAACAACAAAAAAATATTCTATCATTGGGTGATGATAAATTCATGGCTCAAATGAGCCGTGTAAAAAATTTCTTTGAGCTGTGTGGCACGGCTACACGGCTACATTTGAGCTGTGTAGAGCTCCACACAGCTCAAAGTTGGTTGGGCTGTACTCCAGGCGGCCCAGGAATGCCGTGTGGTGTCCGCAAAACTACATATGAGCCATGTAGAGCCCCACACACCTCAAATGCAGTCCTGTAGCCGTGTGGAACAACTACAATTCTTGTGGCCCCCAAAAAAAAAGTAAAAATAAAAAAATAAAAAATAAAAATAAAAAAACAAAACAAACTGAAGACAAACAACCAGTTGCCTTCCAACTTGACTAGCCCTAAATTAAAAGGGCCAAAAAATACAAGAAGTCTATTGACAAGCCCTAAAGTAAAAGTGCCAAAAAAATACAAGTCTTTTGACCAGCCCTAAAGTAAAAACACCAAAAAAAACAAGTTCAACTTGTGTCAAGCTGATCCCATGACAAGCTTAACTACAAGTTAAGCTTGTGATGGGATCAGCCCAAAACAAGTTGAAATGAATTACCATCAAAATATCATTCAAAACACTCAATATAATGATTTTAACTAAAAAAACTCCACAATGATGTTCAAAATGTGATAAACCTTTATATTAATAGAATGACAAGATCAGCATCAGAGCCCAAAACCAAATGATGAAATTAATCTATAAGTTAGAATACAAATCAATTTGATCATTGAGGTGATGAACCCAACAAGCTTCCTTTTTAGAAACCAAGGAACGGGGTTTGGAAAATGGGGATAGGATTGGAATTACATCTCCCTTAAGGAAAAGCTGCACCCAATGGTTATTGTTAATGAAACAAATGAACACAGGATCTGATTGTTGTTTTACACCTAATTTCATAGGAGTAAAAGCAAAAAATGAATCCAATGAAATGAAACATATTGGTCTTTCATAAGTATCAGATTTTATTTGACACATATCAACCTTTGAAAGCCATTTTTAAGATGGAATCATTTCATTGATGTCCTTGAAATCAGGTCTTTGTTCTATCTTTTCAACATATTTACTGCCACCAAGGATCTTAGCATAGCACTTCTTATTCTTCCTCAATGTTTCAACCATTTCTTTCCAAACTTTAAACCATCCATCCTCATCACACCCAAGTGATTTATAAATTACTCTAAAACCAAAATTTCCATCACCAAAAGAATCCCAAACCCCACCCAAGAACTTATTTAAGTTTTTGGGTATTTGATTGAGGTAATCCACTTCCCAAAATCAAAAATTTGCTAGCCCAAATGCTAAACTCATTCAAAGATTCAACACTCACCAAAGATGAGCTTCTGGTTGAATCATCAAGATTTGGAACCAAACCTGATGAACTTTCAGTTTCTTCAACTGAACTTTGTAATTCAGTTGAAGAGCCTGACTTGGACAAAAAAAAGAACCTTTCAAAAAAGAGAAGACTTAAAATCATTGGTCTTTTCTTCTTTGGTGCACTTCTACTTCTCTTTTCCTTCTTAAGGTCCTTTTCAACATTTTCAAATTGAGAAGGATTTTGCAGCTTATCTGTCAGTTTTGGAAGTCCTCTGCTTGATTGCGAGAATTTAGGTTCAAGCCTTGGCTTTTATTGATGATTGGCCGTCTCCTTCAACAAGTGCTTCAACAGCCCGTCTTAATCTTGATCAGGATGATTCAAGATCTTTTATTGAGCTTCTCATGTAACCAAGAATTTTTGAGCAGCTCATCAACATCAACCTTTCAAAATTCAAAGGATCAAATATTATTCAAGTAGGAATCATCATTCAGAGAGCATTAATCAGAAAGCTTTAATCACAAAGTGATTTGAACAATCCAACTTAAACCAACTTACAGAACTAGAACTGCAAGGTTCATAATCCAACCTCCACTGAGGATGAACATCTTCAGGTACAACTGAGCCTGTTGACACTAGTAGTTCACCTATTTGGTGGGAACAGGGCAAACCCAGAGTCATTGAGTATGATTTGGTGCACACTTCCCCATCATGGTTCCGCTTGAACTTCTCTGATTGTTTGCCAAAAATTTTTATTGCTTATAAAGACACCTTTTATCCCAATTTTAAAAGCTCAGTAGGAAGAACTATTCCAATATTTATTTGAGAGTTGTTAAGCGCAATCTGAACCAATGTAATTTGATTGGAAACTGTTCCCTCTAGGTTTCTCCAAACCTCCAACATGTTTCCTGTTATAATTATGGCCAGCAATTAGCTTAGGAAAATGAGAAGTATTTAAAGCAAAAGAAATGCTGGACACCTTGCGTCAATAATTGCTTGATGGGATCTCACAATGGGGCAATACGTTGGATGATATTGTTGATAAATTTGATTGGATGATGAATGGATGATGGAAATCAGCAGGAAGAAAAGCTCCTCAAGTACAAAAGATTGGCCTCTTGTGAGCCCATGATACAACAAGACAAAAGGAAAATTCTCCGCCCCAAAAGAGCTCTACAGGCTCTACAGGCCTTGTTACTTGGTTTGGGCTACATCAGCCCACATGGCATCAGTCCCTGTACCCTTACAACCAGCCTATTCCGGTTATTTCTGGTGTTTCCACCTCAATAGGGCTGAAACAGCCTCTTAGCTGATCAAAAAACTGGCTGGTTGTTCGTTAAAACCAGCCCTGTTACTTATCTTAGCACTTGTACAGCTCTGGCCCCTCATATGGGCCAGGTGGGACCCAGGACTCACCTGAGTCCAACCAAAATCTCACCTGGGGGGGGGTGTAACCGGCAGACATGCCGCCTCCCCCCCTCTTTCCCTCAAATCCCTGGAGGGGCGGTCAAATCCCCCTACCAGAGGCCCTGGGGGTTGATACCCCCAGGGTGTTGCTACGGTAAGCGGGCTGGGGGGTGGTCAGGTCCCCTCCAGCCGATTGCTCCTCCCCCTTGGTAAAGGGGGGGGGGGGGGAGAGCACCCCTTTGATGGTGGGGGGGTGGTCAATTCCCCCCCACCGCCGGTCGCCTCAATGCAACCAGCCTGGCCATCTCCTTTGGTGGGGGGGTGATCAAGTCCCCCCCACCATGACCAGTTGCTGGCTGGTTACAACCAGCCAGTGTGGTGCCCCATCCTGGACACCCGGACCGCCTTAAGACCTCAATTCATAAACTGTTGCAAACGTACCGCCCGGCTGGACAACTTATCCTCAGGCTCATCCAACTATTGTTTACCCGCGCGTGCGCGCCGCGTCCGCGCCGCGCTGCGCTTCCATTATCCGCGACGCGCTCCGCGTCGCGCTCCGCGCCGCGCCGCGCCGCGCCGCGCTCCTTTCATCCGCGCGCGTCGCGCATTCTTTATCCGTGTTGCTTCTCATCTCCGCCGTTGTTATAGAACATCCTCATCTTTGTTGGTTGCGTGTCTTCATCTTTGTTGTTGCGCCTCCCTTCTCCTCTTTGCTACCGTCGCGCGACGCTCATCCATGATCTACTGAATCCATCCCGACCGCTCCGCAGGCATTTGGGAGATCCTTGACCAACGCGAGTGACCACATGGTTGCCTTCCCGTTTCCGCTCTATTTGTAGAATCTGTTGTATGTAGTCTAACAGGGCCTCCTGCCCATATAAGGAGAGGCTCTCCCCTGCTTTTTGGCGGACCATTCCATCATCCTGGATCCTAGTATCTCAGATCTCAGCATCTCATCATCATAAACAATTTATCCGTGGGCATCCTTCCCCACTTATCTGAGCAAATTATCCGGGTATATCTATGATTGCCCCTTGATCCTTTGAGCCTCCATACTCAAAACTCTGTCCTTTGTGACCTTGATCCTTATCACCAACCAATAGCCTTGCTGGTTGAAGAAGAATTCCTGTCTGCCTGAATTCTTGAGTGTGTTATACCACTCTGATCCCTTTTTTCCGACCATACTGGTCTTGATCTCCCTTGATCATCTTTCTGGAGCCAATCACGTTTGATTGAAGAGGTTTTATTAAGCTTGAAACCTGGAGTGTTATACCTCCCTTCTTCTTTGAAGTTGAATTTCGCCACGCTATTCTTGAGTTCCTTGAGAAGTGTTGGGATATTCTTGCTCAAATTCGTTATTGATTTGCTTCTAGAGCTTCATAAACAAATTGCTTTTGTTTTGTTCAGCCTCCCACAGTTATCTGGTACCCTTCAAGCGCTTGATTGCGGAGAGTTGGGCAGGTTCATTGAGAACCTGGAGGTTGGTTGGGATTGAGTTGATCTTTCCTAATCAGCTGCTGACGACCAGAGTTATTAGCTTGTGGGCGTTGTTACTTACAACTGCCTTGTTCTATTGAACTCTGAACAAACCTTGACTTACTTGTTCAAGTCTTTCCCTGCACCATCTTGTCTCAGATAGTGTTGTTTCCATTGCTACCGACAACTCTTATCCTCTTCTCTTAGTTTGATTTCTCATCCATAAGGTTCTGGACCTTGATTCCGGTTACATTAAAATATTATTGTAACTCCTAGGAGGGCAGCCTAAACAGCACCTTTCCCCTCCACAGAACTGCCACGGCTTAGCACCGTTTGGAGTCTTACATTTGGTCCCCCGGGCCGGGATCGAACCAGCAACCTTGGGATTTACAGTCCCATCAACTTGAAGAATCAACTCCGAAATCCTATCCAATTTCTCTTTCTTTTTCTGTTTGTTCTTTTTCCCGATCCGTGGAGGCAGCTTGGTCTAGAAGTAAGTCCTCCCAATTTGTGCACCGCTCGGGCAAGATACTTGTCTTTTTGGCGAAACCCTACTCTTGCCACACTCGTGAGCCACTTTGGAAATCTGCTCTTTGGATCCCCTAGGAACTCTGTTATTTGATATGGCATCTCCCGCTACTCCAACCACCTCTGTTCGACCTAAGATGGTAAAGATCAAACCTCAGAACAAGAACTTAGGCTTCAACGGAACAAATGTCGAGCGATTCTTGGACTCCTACAAAATGGCTGCTGAAGTAGATGGAGCTAGTGAATTTGATATGGCTTATCAGTTACGATTCTTTATCTCCTCTGATGAAGTTATGGAGGTAATCGAGTCTTTCGAGGGATTCGAATCCCACAACTGGACGCTTCTCAGGGAGGCTATGTTGGCATACTGGGGTAAAATAGATGTGGCTAGGTTTACTCTGCAGGATTTGGATGCTCTGGTTTCTCAGTGGATCTCCAATGGTGGTATTTCTTCAGCCTCTGACTATCAGATCTTTAGGAAGTCTTGGGACCCTATTCAAAACTATCTTATCCGAAACGATCACATTGACACAGTGGACGAAATTCAAGCAAAGTTCTTTCAATCTTTTTCGTCGGCTACGCAGGAAAGGATTAAAGACGAACTGGTCAAATCTGGATCCATGATTACTACCAGGGATAATCGATTCAAGCTCCCTGTTTTTCTTACCCTTAGGAGTACTGTGGATAAAGTCATGAAAGGTCAAACTGCTCTTACCTTTGAAAAGCCTAGAACCACTGAACCAGTCCATGCTCCTTCTTTTAAAGAGTCAAACGATATTATGATTAAAATGGAGGCAGATCGTAGGCCTAAAGCAGATCCTAATTCCAATCGAGAACCTACCACTATAGATGAAATCACCAAGTTACTTAGAGCCTTTGAGAACAAAATAGATCAAAAGATTTCTTCGCTAGCTACTCCTAAAACTCCTTCTTCTGTCCCCAAATCAACTCTGGTCTGTTACTACTGTCATAGGGAAGGCCATGGAACCGGACGATGTCAAGAACTTCAGAAGGACTTAAAGGAAAAGTTGGTAGAGCAGAGGGGAAACAATTACTTCCTCCCTAATGGTGCCCTAATCCCTTTTGACTCATCTCGTCCTATCCGACATGTGGTGGCCTCTTACCAGCCATCACCTCCTGTGAAAGCATCTCTTGCTTCTTTTGAATTTCGATCATCCTGTGGTACCCTCCAACCTTGGTATCCTCCAGCCATTTCTTCCTCTAGTCTTGCTGGGACTACTTATCAATCCGATCCAGCCAGGAAACGACATGAGGAACCTAAACCTCATAAGGCTCCTTCCTTGCCAACTTCAATCCTTCGAAAACCCGTTAAACGTCGATCAACACTTGAGCCTCCTTCCTCTGATGTAGAAGACATGGAGGTGGAAAAGGAACCACTCATGGAAAGGTTCCCAGATCACCCTGATCCTTCTCCCTCACCTCAACCTTCTAATCCAATCTTAGATTCTGCGTCACCTGAACTTCCTCCCCTCACCCAGCCAAAAGTTCGATTTGAAAGAGGCATCTCCAAGGATCACCCCAATGCTGTGGAGGGAGTATTAAAGAAAATTTCTGATCTCAAAATTCCTGATCTATCTGTGGCTGAACTTCTATCGATCTCTCCATCTGTTGCTGAAGGAATGAAGAAATGGGTCTCTCGTCGACGTGTGGAAATTGGCCCTGAAGAACTCAAGGTCTCCTCTGGCACTT
The DNA here is from genome assembly GCA_025617555.3 of Puccinia polysora. NCBI lineage: Eukaryota > Fungi > Basidiomycota > Pucciniomycetes > Pucciniales > Pucciniaceae > Puccinia > Puccinia polysora. The sequence continues at coordinate 18,488,399 of CM062633.1, forward strand.
TAATGGAGGACTCTGGTGGAACCAGTCCTTCTATAGAATCCAATCTTTATTCCTGTCCCCTTGGCTTTCTTCCTTGTTATCTTGGTGACTCAGCTAAAACTGTTTCTCCTCTTGTGGATTCTGGATCTCAGCTTAACTTAATCTCGGATGCTATGGCCTGCAAGCTCAAACTTAGTCCTAGGGTCAGCTTCAACTCTGCAGTATATGGGATAGGAAATCAAGCTTGTGAACTGGTTGGTATTGCTGAAGATGTACCAGTCAGGATTGGTCGAAATATCGTTGGAACCTGCCATTTTTGGATTACTCGTTTGGACAGTCCTATGATCTTGGGACGACCCTTCTTAATGGACTTTGGTGCAACCCTGATGTTTTCTGATCAAGTTGGGGAGAGAATTCTTCTCCCTGATGCTGATGGCAGGAAAATTGAAGTCCCTCTTTGCTCTTTGGATTCTGGTCGTTGGGAAAGAGATTTTCCTGGTTATTCTCCCAAATCATCTTTTAAGGGGAAGCAGAAGGATAACTCTAGTTCCTCTCATTTTTTAGGGGAATAGTTGATCCTACTAATGATTGTAGTTCTTTTCAGCCTCGGACTGCAACTCAAGGGTCAACTCACCTCCCTCAGGCTTATTTTTCATTCCTTTCATCATCCTCTTCTGAGCTCAAGAATATTAAAAAACAAAAACATATCAAAATAGAAAAATCCAAAAATATTTCTCCTCCATCTCCTTCTCTCTCTGGATCTGTTGTGTCTTCTTTTCCTTCTACTCTTCCTGATCAATCTTCTCTCAGTTCCGGTTCGAATCTCCGCAATGAGTCTAAACTAGATCCTAATTGCAATTCCGTTTTTGGCGATTTTGGTATGAAGGAATATGGGCTGCAGTGGAGGCAATTTGGGGTACAAGTAAGTCCTCCCAATTGTGCACTGCCAGGGCAATCTTCTACCGTCATTTTCGAAACTCTACCTTGTGCCACACATGTGAGCAACGTATTATCTCCTGGTTCTCCTTTTATGGAAAAGGCACCCTTCAAGGATATTGCAGAACATCGGACTTGGAAGATGTTGGAACTTGGAATCAGCTTTCGTAATCAAGTCTCTCTGGTCAACTCTTGGAGGAAACAAGAACTTCTCTCTTTTGCCACTAAGTATAAACCAGTTGCTAAGAAGGTCCAACCAGTCAACCAGCCTATGCCTCTCAACCTCAATCCCCCCCTTATGCGTCCTCCTCTATCTCGCGATCCTTACTGTGGGCTTCCTCAATCTCTTACTGGTCCCTTTGTGCCTAACGGACGGGTCACTGAAGAACGTCTGAAGGTGGTCAACTTTGGTCCAGATGGATGGCTTCTTCCTGATGAGTTAAATTTAATCAAAAATGTCTTATCTCTAAGAGAAAAATCTATTGCTTTCTGTGAAGAAGAGAGAGGTCTCTTGCGAGAATCCTATGGCCTCCCTTATATCATCCCTGTAGTTGAACATGATCCTTGGCAAAAGAAAAAGATCCCTATCCCTGCTGCTAAAGTTGACGAATTCATCAAGTTGGTCCGGGAACGAGTTCGAACTGGCCTGTATGAACAGTCAACTTCTAGTTACTCCAGCCCCGTCTTCTGTGTCCTCAAGAGTAATGGTAAACTTAGAATAGTTCATGATCTTCAACCTCTTAATAAAGTTACTATTAAAGACTCTGGTATCCCTCCTGCTACTGAAGAATTTGTTGAATCCTTTGCGGGAAGAGCTTGCTATGGTCTAGGGGATATTATGGGTGGCTATGACGAACGATCCTTACATCCTATTTCTCGTCCTCTCACTACTTTCAACACTCCTCTTGGTCGATTTCAACTTACTCGATTGCCTCAAGGAGCCACCAACTCGGTCGCAGTCTACCAGGCTCAGATGATGTGGATCCTCCAGGATGAAATCCCTGATCATGCTGGTATCTTTATTGACGATGGCGGAATTAAAGGTCCAGTATCTGACTATGATAATGAGCTCTTACCTTGGCATTCAGGAATTCGTCGTTTTATCTGGGAATATGCTACTACCTTGGAGAGGATTCTGTTTCGAATCGAGGAATCTGGCCTTACTGTCTCTGGATCCAAACTGGCGGCTTGTGTCCCTGCTCTGGAAATTGTTGGTCACGTGGTCTGCAAGGAAGGAAGAAGGATGGCACCAGCCAAAGTCAACAAGATCATCTCTTGGCCTACCCCAATCAATCCAACTGAAGTTAGGGGCTTTTTAGGTGTTGTCACTTATGTTAGAATCTTTATCCCATCTTTATCCAAAATCTGTGCACCCTTGCGTCGTCTAACCAGGAAAGATGCTGAATGGATTTGGACCCAAGATTGTGAATGTGCTTTCCAGCTACTCAAAAGGATAGTTGGTGAAGACATAGTTTTGAAAAAGATCTCTTACGGACCTGGAGCTGGCAAGATCAAGCTGGCTGTCGATTCTAGTTATCAATCTGTTGGGGCCGTCCTTACTCAGGAAGATGAAAATGGTTGGGACCATCCTGTTCTTTATGAATCTTTGTTGTTTTCAGATGTAGAATCCAGATACTCCCAGCCCAAACTGGAACTCTGTGGTGTGGCTCGAATGATGAAGAAACTTCAAACCGTTCTCTGGGGCCAACATTTCGAATTGCAAGTTGATTCCCGATCCATCATTGAAATGATCAACGCTCCCAGTCTTCCCAATGCTCCTATGACTCGTTGGGTGGCCTTTATCCAGCTTTTCTCTTTTGATATTGTTCACAGGCCTGGAAAATCTTTCACCATGCCTGACGGTTTATCTCGACGACCTCTTGGGGACAACGAATCTGATGTTGGAACCAATTTCAATGAAGAGGAACCTTTAATTCGACCTATTTTCTCTTTTTCTTCACAAAATTATTCTGGCTTTCAACAAGGCTTCTGGTTTAAATTAGAGCAGTACCTTTCAACTCTTCAAAAACCTCCTGATCTCTCTGCTAAGGAATTTCGATCTCTCAAACGAAAGTCTTCTAATTTTTTTGTTCAAGGCTCTAGACTTATGAAGAGAGGCAATCCTTGTGCTCTTATTGTTGTTACTATTCCCTCTAAACAAGATTCCATTCTTGAAAGTCTCCATGAAGGCCTTGGTCATCGTGGGGAAACTGAAACTTACCGGCGATTATCCGAACGATTCTGGTGGCCATCTTTGAAGAAATCCGTCTCCCAATGGTGCAAGAGTTGCGAAGTTTGCCAAAAACGTGATCTTAGGCGCCCATCCGAAATTCGTTATCCTACTGGGGAGTCCACTGTCTTTGGAAGGATTGCTATGGATGTGGTTCATATTAAGGCAGGTGGTGCTAAGTACCTCATTGTGGCTAGAGATGATTTTTCCGGATGGGTTGAAGCGAAATTTCTTAAGAACCTTAGCTCTGAATCAGTGGCAGCTTTCCTCTACGAGACCTGGACAATGCGTTATGGCCTGGCTCGATCTTACTCTACTGATGGTGGCTCTGAATTTGGGGGCAAGCTTGCTGAAATGATCCGATCCCTTCCTGGACAACATAGAGTTACTACTCCTTATTATCCTGAAGGCCAAGGCATGGTGGAACGAGGCCATGCCCCTTTGAAGGCTGCACTTGTTAAACTGGCTGGTGAAAGTGGCAAGAATTGTCGCAAATTCCTTCCTCTTGTTCTCTTTTCTGATTGAATCTCAACCAAAAGGACTACTGGCTACTCACCTTACGAAATCATCTTTGGTCAAAGAGCGGTCCTTCCTTTGGATCTGGAAATGGAATCTTTCTTGGGTATCTCTTGGGAAGAGGTGTCCTCAACCACTGATCTGTTAGTTGCTAGATCCAAGCAACTGGAGCGAAGTAAAGACGTTCGTGATGAAGCTTATCAAAAGATGATGGAGGCCAGAGCAAAATCCGTCCAGTATTGGGAGGACAAGCACTCTAATCGAATCAGGGAGCCCTTGAAACCTGGTGACCTAGTTTTAGCTTATAATCAATCTTTGGAAACCCAGTGGGGCAAGCTTTTTTCTAATCGTTGGAATGGCCCTTATCGAGTGGTTCATCAAGTTAGAGGTGGATCTTATGTTTTGGAGGAGCTGGATGGTACTCGGTTGGCCAGAAGGTTCTCTGCTGATCAAGTCAAGAAGTTCCATTGTCGTGGGGGCAGCTTATCTCAGAAGTAAGTCCTCCCAATTGTGCACCACCGGGGTCATTTGCTGCGTTTTTGTTGTAAAACTCTACTGTATGCCACATATGTGAGCACCTGGGACGCCCTCTTTGTTCTGTTCCTGCCGCTTCTAGGGTTCACTTGGAAGAATCAAGATATTTTCCTCAACTCTTCAAACACTCTCAAGATCAAAATGGCCTTCTTTGGTTTCAATCATCTGTCTTTCCTTTCTTTCTTTCTATGGCATCAAACTCGGGAGCAGACTAGGGACAGTCTGTAAGTTGGGGAGAGATGTGGTGCCCCATCCTGGACACCCGGACCGCCTTAAGACCTCAATTCATAAACTGTTGCAAACGTACCGCCCGGCTGGACAACTTATCCTCAGGCTCATCCAACTATTGTTTACCCGCGCGCGCGCGCCGCGTCCGCGCCGCGCTGCGCTTCCATTATCCGCGACGCGCTCCGCGTCGCGCTCCGCTTCGCGCGCCGCGCCGCGCCGCGCTCCTTTCATCCGCGCGCGTCGCGCATTCTTTATCCGTGTTGCTTCTCATCTCCGCCGTTGTTATAGAACATCCTCATCTTTGTTGGTTGCGTGTCTTCATCTTTGTTGTTGCGCCTCCCTTCTCCTCTTTGCTACCGTCGCGCGACGCTCATCCATGATCTACTGAATCCATCCCGACCGCTCCGCAGGCATTTGGGAGATCCTTGACCAACGCGAGTGACCACATGGTTGCCTTCCCGTTTCCGCTCTATTTGTAGAATCTGTTGTATGTAGTCTAACAGGGCCTCCTGCCCATATAAGGAGAGGCTCTCCCCTGCTTTTTGGCGGACCATTCCATCATCCTGGATCCTAGTATCTCAGATCTCAGCATCTCATCATCATAAACAATTTATCCGTGGGCATCCTTCCCCACTTATCTGAGCAAATTATCCGGGTATATCTATGATTGCCCCTTGATCCTTTGAGCCTCCATACTCAAAACTCTGTCCTTTGTGACCTTGATCCTTATCACCAACCAATAGCCTTGCTGGTTGAAGAAGAATTCCTGTCTGCCTGAATTCTTGAGTGTGTTATACCACTCTGATCCCTTTTTTCCGACCATACTGGTCTTGATCTCCCTTGATCATCTTTCTGGAGCCAATCACGTTTGATTGAAGAGGTTTTATTAAGCTTGAAACCTGGAGTGTTATACCTCCCTTCTTCTTTGAAGTTGAATTTCGCCACGCTATTCTTGAGTTCCTTGAGAAGTGTTGGGATATTCTTGCTCAAATTCGTTATTGATTTGCTTCTAGAGCTTCATAAACAAATTGCTTTTGTTTTGTTCAGCCTCCCACAGTTATCTGGTACCCTTCAAGCGCTTGATTGCGGAGAGTTGGGCAGGTTCATTGAGAACCTGGAGGTTGGTTGGGATTGAGTTGATCTTTCCTAATCAGCTGCTGACGACCAGAGTTATTAGCTTGTGGGCGTTGTTACTTACAACTGCCTTGTTCTATTGAACTCTGAACAAACCTTGACTTACTTGTTCAAGTCTTTCCCTGCACCATCTTGTCTCAGATAGTGTTGTTTCCATTGCTACCGACAACTCTTATCCTCTTCTCTTAGTTTGATTTCTCATCCATAAGGTTCTGGACCTTGATTCCGGTTACATTAAAATATTATTGTAACTCCTAGGAGGGCAGCCTAAACAGCACCTTTCCCCTCCACAGAACTGCCACGGCTTAGCACCGTTTGGAGTCTTACACCAGCCCTCCTGCTCCCTGTTGCAATGGCAAGCAAGGGGAGGGGGAGGAGCCAGGACTACCACCCCTGCGGCCGCCACCCAGCGCAGCAGCCACGACAATGGCCCCACGCAGGCGGTTGGGCCCCATAGACGGGCCAAAGGCAAAAACAGCGGCCCCAAGCGGGCTGAGACATGGGCAGCGGCCCCAAGCGGGCCGCAATGCAGGGGGCAGCCCCAACCGTTCTGCAACACGGGCGGCGGCCCCAATGGGCCGCCCCAAGCCCAAAAACTAAGTAAACCATACTTTGGCGGGCCAGCCCGTCTGGCCAAGTATGTCAAAAATAAACCTTGGGCCCAAACATGCCCATACAAGCCTATCTGGCTGTATTTGCCCATATACCTCACCGGGCCTGTTAGGGCCCTTGTACCAATAGACCTGTTTCATGTGTTTTGAGGCCAGTTTCCCCAAATCCGTGACATCCACACAGGCCTGTATGGTTCATGTGAGTGTCCAATGGGCCGGAGAGGCCCATATGTGCATTTCATTTGGATTAAACTTATACGTAGCACACGTGTAAGTGCATATGTATTTTAACATTTCCTGAAAATTTTGCAAGGAATTGTTTGAGAGTAGCATGGGCCCCTTCAACCCAAAGATGTTTTTTTATTTCCAAAGTCTGGTTGTTTGCAAGTCCTAGCCATGAAAAATTCCTCTTTGATACGGAAGATATTATGATCCATATACTTGATTAAATCCTCATGGTCTTCCAAAAAACACTTTAAACAAGTCATAATGTAAGCAACCCAAAACTAGGAAGATTAACAGTAGAGGCCGTGATTCGGCACTTACTCTCAGTTCCGCATGATTGACCTCTGCCTTCTTGTTGGTTTTTGAGGCCCCATAATTAGCCCACAGAGACATAAAACTTTGCCACCCTTTAACGTCATTATTGAAGGGAAATTTATATTTTGCTTGTATGTTTTTAGAAAAGTGCCATTGACAGCACTGTCTTGTTGACTCAGGGAATATTTTTTCTATAGCGTAGATCAAAGCTTTTTCACAGTCTGTCACAAATAATTTGGGAAGTCTCTCAGCATCATAAGCCAACTCCTTTAGTGCATTTGCAGACCAACTTCAGAACTCAAAAGTTTCTCTTGTTATAAAAAAAAGCTGTTGTAAAAGTTTTCTGGTTGGAATTAATTCCTATGACATGAAATAGGGGGATTTTGTAATTATTTGTCTTTTAATTACAATCCATCATAGCTATATGATGGAATTGCTTGCAAAGCTTTAATACTGAGGGTGAGCCAAGAATAGGGCCTCCAAGTGACCCTCTCCACTGAATTTTGCTTGATGAACCCAACCTGAATTACCAATTTGTTCAAAGAGGACCTCCATAACAATTTTCCCCTTAAGTTCTTCTAGTGCTACCTTAGGCATAGTTTTATAGATTTTTTGGTCATCAACATATTAGCACCATCAATCTTGCTCAATTTTCTTTTGAGTTGAAGTGTATTGATACCATCATTCAAGCCTTCTTTTAGATTGTCTAAGGCTACCCAAGAGATTCTCCTCAGGTGAGGATGCACTGAGGGGTGTGGGATGGTTCATGGTTATGTTGATCATTCTTTTATGAGATACGCCACAAGGGGTCCTGCTTTGTGTGACTTTCACGGATTCAAAACTTGCACCCAAACTTCCTTGTGTGTGTTTTCCTTGACCGTTTTGTGAGCAATTGACTAGAGTATAAACCATGTCTATCACAGGCTAAATCCACATATTTCTCACGCTTTGAGTTTAAATCATAACAATGCTTCATGTCCCATGTTTGAAAATACGTTTGTGCCTCTTTCCTATTAGGAAAAGCTCTCACGGGAGGTGGGTGAAGTGGGTCTGTCATAGTTTAATTGTTATATTGATGGCATGCACTCCATCAGTTTCCAGTTTCAATCAAATTAAATAAGGAAAAGACCAGTAACACAAAATGTTACTCACCACCAGAGGTCATGTCAATTTCTGAAACATTTTGTTCCTCAATTGTCACCCTTGATGAGGATGCAATTTGGGCTTCCAATGATTCATTACCAACATCCTTTGTTTCCGCAGCTTTGTTCATTGCGCTAATGTAGTCCTTGAATGTGGACATGTTAAAAGGAGGGCTTTCCACTGTTCTCATAATGCACAAAAAACGCAATGCTACTTCAGTTTGCAATCCAACTTTCAATTGAACAAAAGTTTTCTCACTTTCAAGTTGAGAAAGATTAATTTTGTGGGATTTTTATTTGAATTTTCCTATAGTGTTACTTTAATTTCACTTTAATTTCACTACAGTGTCCCTTTATGATTGCTAGATGTGGTCCAAAAGTCCCACATAGTATGCATTGATCCCAAATTTGGGTTGATGAAACCCAAATGTGGTCCAGGGGGACCCAAAAAGTTTGGCACAACCCCCGGGGGGGCTTCCAGGCCATACACCCCCCAGACAAAGCTCAAGTCCGCTGTGTATGGGGGTACACGGCTAGAATACGCCATTTACAGGGGTATATGGCCTCCTGGGGGTTGCATGAGTTTGGGAAGGCCCCTTGGGCGCGTGTATGGACCATCACGCGTCCATTGGGAATTCTAGGGCCAAAAAAAACTCCCACACAGCAGGGAGTTGTGAATTAATCATCACCATTTATAATTTATGATTGAATTTTAATCACTTGTTATTTTTTTACAACTTTTTATTATATATCATTTTTTGTTCATCATCTATCATATATATATTTTTTTACCATTTCTGATTAATTATTAGTCATTCTGTGTTGTTTATTATCCAATAATAATTATCTATTCTTTTTTATATCTTATATCTTATCAATTTTCCATTATTTATATGTGGTCTTTTTTTATTTTGAATTTATTGATTATTTTTGGGAAAGCACACCTCAGATGGGTTTCAAAAAGCTGTCCAGAACCCAGATAGTGGCCAATCATGCCATGAAACCCATTTTGGGGTGCAAAGGGGTTGTGTAGGGTTGAAAATTTTTATTTTTATTTTTATTTATTTGTTTTATTTATTCATATTTTATTTATATTTATATTTTTGATATATTTTATTTATTTATTTATTTATTTATTTTTTACATTTTTATATTTTTATATTTGTTTATTTTTTTATTTGTTTATTTTTTTATTTTTTTATTCTTTTATTTTTTTATTTTTTTATTTTTTTATTTTTTTATTTTTTTGTTTTTTTTTATTTTTTCATTTTTTCATTTTTTCATTTTTTCATTTTTTTATTTTTTTTTATTTTTTTATTTTTTTATTTTTCTTGTTTTTTAATTTTTTTATTTTTTATTTATTCATTTATTCATTTATTCATTTATTGATATATTGATGTATTGATGTATTGATTTATTGATGTATTGATGTATTGATTTAGTGATTGTGTCACTATTGTCACATTCAGTGTAGTTGCCCCAAAATCTGTTGTCCTCAACTTGCCAAACCAGCTTCTCACCCAGTTGAATTCCCAACCTAGTTCCCCTCAATCATTACTCTATCTTCTTCAACCTCACCCATCATCCTCATCCTCATCCTCCTATCATCCTCATCCTCCCATCATCCTCATGCTCACATCTTTGACTTCCCCCTTGACTCTACTCACCTACAACATCTACCTCCCCTCCACTGTCCAACAATCCCAATAATCCCGCTCAGCTCACTTCTGCCATCTGATTTTGCTTCAACATCACCTAACCCGCTCAACTCATCAGCTCAAAAACATCAAAATCATGCTCCAACTCATCAATTGATCAAATGTGAGGTTCTCAACCCATGCACCTCAAACTTCTTGGATTCTCACGCTCTCCTCACTTGCTTCAGATTTTCTTCAGATTCCAGATTTCCTTCTCTTGTATCAAACCTCTTCATTTTTTCCTTACATTGCTGCGCTCTTCCGTGTCCTTTAAAAGCTGGAACTGTTATGGGTAAGACAACTTTTCAAACATTCTTTTTATTCCTCACTATTGCCTGTCTTGCTCCGCCTCTCATTCATTGTTGTTAGTCCCATTGGTCTTTGATTGAAATAGATTTCAAACTTTTGACCATTCAAACTATCAGATTGATTGATTGATTTATTTATTTGCTTATTGATTTATTTATTAATTCATTCATTCATTCATTTCATTTATTTATTTGATTTCTTTATTTATTCATTTATTCATTTCTTTATCTATTTTTTACTAATTTGTTTATTTGTTTATTTTATTTTATTTATTTTTGTTCAAACCTCATATTGTTTGTGAACCTCTGTTCACAAGTCATATGGATTTTGAATGGCTTTTCATGCAAATTTGCAACACCAGGGTTGCAAATTTAACGTTTCCCATTATTGTTTCTTTATTGATTATCAATTTTTTATTCTTCATAATTGATCATATCTACAGTCTATTATTCATTTTGTATTATTACATTTTTTATTTATCTATTCTTTATGCTTCTTATTTCCAAATTCAATTTTAAATGCTTTGAAGTACTTATAATCAATTTAAATGTGGAATTTGACACCCATCCATCAGCTGCAGCCTCAAGTTTCCAAAATTCAAACTTCTTGAAAGACCCATGAATTTAGGGAAATAATCATCTAACTTTTACATCATAAAGAAATAAAATACCCATAATTTCAAGGAATTTCAAGGGTAGGTGACATGAGAAAAACAATTTCCTTTTTATTCTTTATTTTTTTATTTTTTTTTATTTTTAAAATTTTACAATTTTTTGATTTTTCAATATTTCAATATCCTTAATTTTTTTAATTTTTTGATTTCATCTTTGTTCTTTCTTTTGTAGTAAATAACAATATATTTCTTTTTCTCATAATTTGGAGGGGATAAATTTGTCCTGGGAAATGTAATACTTGCCATTTTATTTATGTAGGTCCAAGATAAATTCATGCCTTCAAAATTACTAAAACTATTCTCTTTTTAAAAGAAACACATCATTCTGCTATGTTTTTGATTATTTCTGAAGCAATTCCTTCTTCAAATAATGGAATAATACCTTTGTAAAATAAATGAATGATTTTATTATATTTTTCACTAAATTAATGCCTTCTGGTGTGATTTTCTGACCCAGAAAGATGTGTCAATCTTATAAAGTTGTTCCAATACAAAAAATTGGATGAATATGGACAATAAACTTTTTAAAAAACATTCAAGTTGTAAAGGAGTTCCTGGGGTGGTAGAACAGACCTTTTGAGCACATGATGGGCGCCCCAAGGCCTTTAAAAATTGATCAAGGCCTTTGGGGCCTACATTAAGGGCTCCAAACCCGCTTTGGGGTCTGTTGGGGATAGAGAATGCCAGAGAATTCATATTTGGAATCCAATTGAGTCAGTATACTATTCAAAAATGCACAAATAATTATAAAAAATATGCAAAACATATTTCTTTGAAGAAAACTCAAGATTTCTGATGGAATGAAAATTCCTTTGTACCAAACATAATAAAACTTAGAAAAATTCTCCATACATATTTTGAATGAGGGTGATTAAAATAATTTCAAACATTCCAAAAAAAAGTCACCAATTAAAAATAATGAAATCATTCAATATATAAGATTGATCTCTTTTAGTGAAAACAGATATTTCCAGTGGGATGTGAGTACCTTATACCAAAAATAGAATGACATAGAAAAATGATCAATATCCCTATTTTTTGAAGAGAATACATTTCAGCTTGCTACTTACAAAGGGAAACCTGTCAAAGTAGACAAAAATGAAATGAATATCCAAAATAATTAATAAAACAAAATGGAGTTGTAAATCCACAAACATTATAACAGAAATGGATTTCCGACCCAAAATCAGGTAGGGTCACTCACTGACCCCACTCTTAAATTATTACTCCTTCATACTTTAAATAATTAAGCAAAAATTGACCAAAAGGTCAAGGCACAACTATGGCAATTTTTGGCCATTTTATTATTTCACATGCCTTGGCATGTATGGGTTTTACACCTAAATTTCAGTCAAAACTGAGGTGTTGTTTATATTTTAGGAGTTACCCACAAAAATGTGTTTTTTCACAATTCCTGCGCGCAGCCCTGCATCCCTCAAAACTGCCTGCGCACTTGAATCCTTGCCTATACGTATAAAGCGGTCAAAATTGCATGCATTATCTCAAATTAACGCATGCAAGATCCCTGAAAACAGCAAATCAGACTGCTCCATGCGTCAGAAAGGATCAAAAACAAACTGATGGATGGTACTTCCAACAACAGCTACAGCCTAGATGGATCAACCATGCATATGTAAAACCATGATGAATGCATGGTAGAAAGAGTAAAAACATAAAATTTCAAAGAAAATTATTATATAATAAATTTTAAATTATTTTAAATCAAGAAACAAATATTGAGGACCACCGTGACAAGGACTGATCCAGATTGTTAAGGATCACAAAAAATATCAAGGAATGGTCATAAAAATTATTGAAAATAATCAATGTAATCAGAAGATGATGAAAAGGTAATAAAAATCCACTTCTAATCACTTTAGTCAAATATTAATTGTAAAAATGAAATATACACGCTGAATTATCAAAATGAAAAATTCACACATTAACAGATCCTGCAGCTAAAAACATGAAGAATACCAGCCGATCTGGGATCAGCTGATTGACAGAACCTTGAAGACTTGCAAAAATTTCCCTGGCTGGCTTACTAGCCTTAGCCCCTGAGACTTAACCTCTCTATGTGCCCTGAGAAGGCTCCTTTCCACCCAAAAATGTATTTATACAGACCTTCTTTGGCTTATTGTTCCCCAGTTTACCAGGAATTTATTTATTATTATCAGATACAATTTCATTGTTGATTAAGTGCTTTTAAAGAGATAAAAAATCAATTTATGACTTTAGTCTGAAGTATTAGCTTTAATTTCAAAGACCATCACCCTGATTCATTGAAGTTTAGTCAAGCAATCAACCCCAACCGCTCTGAAACTGTTCATCTGAATCCCTGCAGGAATCCTGTGGATTATTGCTCCAAGAATTGAGTGAATTCCTTCATGCCTTGGCCTGAGGTCTGTTTTTCCAGCCACACTAGCTGGATAAGTCCTTGAAAGGCAGCCACCATTATTACAAGGTCTTTACACTGCCCAAGGTTTCCCCTTGAAGAGAGGTTGTTTGTCTGTAAAGATCCCTAGTAGTATAATACTGTGGCCCCCCTTTTTATAACATATTGAAAGCCCTTTTTCCAAAACAATTAAACCTTGCACTAGCTCTTCAAATATTTATTATTTGTCTTTTTATGTGTTTATTTTTGGGAATATTATTATTCCATTACTCGCTCACTCTCTGTAGCTGAAGTTCCAAAAGTTTCCTGGTATCAGAGAGCTGACAATACATATATTTAAAAATATTTTGACAAAGAACTCATTGAGTAACATAATGATAGTGATAAAATCAAAAATTAATTTCTTTGAAAAAAGATTAATAATTCTGGGGATTGTAGATACATTTTTAAAAAAACACACAAAAACCTCCCAATACCCCATTTATGCCTATTAAATGATAGGAACTCAAATATTTTCAATAAGCACCAAAACAAACTTCATGAAGTACAAAAATAATGAAAAAAAATCAAAAAAGGATTGGTTTCAACGGGATTTCATTGTTGTTATTTTTCTCATAGTTGGAAAATCTCTTTTTGAAAATTTTTGAAATATTCCAATTCCTCTCTTAAAATATCTTTATTTTTCCTGTTTGAATCATTTTCTAAATTTGTCACAAAGACATCTGCACTCCATCAGAAAAATTGAACAAGAAACAACCTTTTTCATCTTTTCTCCATTATTCCTTGTTTTTCACAGATCTTTTGTTGAGAAGCTTTTGCATATTCAGATTCTACCCATGGAATATGTGTCTTGAAATTTTTCCTATGAAACTTTGGGTTTTTAAAAATAAGATTTACATTCTATTAGGAATGTCAAATTCTTTCTAAAGAAATTATTCTGTGGTATTTATTTGATTATTCTTGCACTGGCTTCTATTTCTTTTTTTTATTTTCCTTATAACTAAATTCCTCTCATTGAATATATTTATTTTTCATGTTCATAATTTTCTTTATTATTTAAAAAAAAGATTTGAATTCCATGAGAAATATCAGGTTTTATTCAAAGAAATCAATTCTTGATTGGGCAATGTTAAATTAAAAAATTATTTGAGTTATGTACACAACTCAAATGGGCCTTGTGGCACACTACACATCTACAATTGATTTTTGTAGCCCCCACACAATGATTTAGTTTTGTGTGGCACCACACACAACTACATTCATGTTGTGTGGGGTTTTACAAGACTTGAGTGTAGTCGTGTTCTGTGCCACACAACTACAACCTTTTTGGGCCAAAAAAAAGAAAAAAAATTAAAATGAACTAAAATAAACTAAATAAAAAAACAGAAATCAACCACAAAATCAAAAAATGTTGATTTTTTGGTTATAAAAAAAAAGAATAAAAAATAGGGTGTATCAAAGTTGGCAAACCCGCCATTAGAAACCCGCCATTTTTTTTGACAAAACCTGCCATTTTTAATGGCGGGGTTCTGAAATACACATACCCCCTAACTGGTGTATTTCAAAATGGCGTGTTTCATGAAAATGGCGGATTTCAATCATCAAACACGCCATTAAACCCACCATTTATGCATCATCATCCATCCACCATCCATCACATCAAAAACACCCATCCACATCAGCAAATCCATACCGGTCCCATCTCCATTGCATCACACACATCTCTATTGTTTTTCACATACCTTCAAATACCCATCTTCACACAAATCCCATCATCATCTCATCACCCCACATCACTCACCACCTTTCTCAACATGTCCAATCAAACATCCCGCCAGCAAGTTGAAAACGCAAAAAAGCTGACTGAAATTTTGCTACTGTTTGACTCCCATTCAGACTCTGATTCAGACTCCGATTTGGAATCAACTTGGTTAGCTTTGAATTCTCTGTTGGCAAAGCGATACATGGTTCCAAGAATACACACTCTCCATAACCCTATGTATGAAAGGCAAAAGCTTCATCTCATCCCTGACTTAAGCTTCCAGCAACTGTTCCGAACTTTGTTGCCTTCTTTCAAGAAACTTTTGGCAATGATTGAAGACCACCACATCTTCCAGAACAATTCTCGAAATCCTCAACGTGATCCAGCCATCCAACTTGCCGTTGCTCTTTGTAGATTGGGGTCAAATGGAAATGGAGCAGCAATCCATCGATTGGAAAATCTATTCTCAGTCAGTTATGGAAGCATTGACTTATACACCAAAAGAGTCATGATTTCTATCCTATCTTTCCATCGCTCGGTCCTTTCATGGCCAACCAAAGAAGAACGCAAGGAGATATCTCAAGTAATGGAGACAGAAGGCTTTCCTGGTTGCATTGGTTTTGTTGATGGAACCACCATCCCCTTGAGTCAAAAACCCAACCTAGATGGCAACCACTATTTTGATCGTAAAAAAAGGCAATTGATTCATTTCTTTTCCAATTTCTATGATAAAACTTTGGATCACACACTGATCAAATATGTTCCATCTCTTTGTTTAGATACTCCATGGCACTACAACTTGTTTGCGATAACAACAAGAAGTTCATCTCCCTCCATGCTGGCCTTCCAGGTTCTTGTCATGATTCATATGTTTTCAATCGGATGCGGATTGCCCAACAACCAGAGATCTACTTTGACCAAGATCAATACCTTCTGGCAGATTTGGCTTATGCTAGTGGGAAATATGTAGTTCCAGCATACCGGAATGTTTCATCCAATGATCAAGGAAAAACCGATTTTAACTATCATCTTGCCCAATCACAAGTTTGGATTGAGCATGCCATAAGAATTCTGAAAGGAAGATGGGCCAGCTTACGGGAGATGCAAAACCAGCTCCAATGTTCCAAAGATATGAGGTTCCTCATCAACTGGATTATCACTTGTGTAATCCTTCACAACCTTTTGGCTGACATCAAAGATGAATGGGACAAAATATTCCAAGATGATATTCCTGATCCGCCTCAAGTCATCCCTGTCTCATCTGGTCCCTCATCTTCTTCTATGAGAGAGCGGATTCTTCATCTCACCCTTGCTCTCTTTGATGAGTAATTTTTGATTTTGAAATTGGTAAAAATTCCCTTCACTGTATTCTTTTGGTTTTGGTTGTTCACCCAAGATTCATAGGCTGAGTTTTTTTTTATTTTTTTTTAGTGGACTTGAATCCAAAAACACCTCCACCTCAAACCCTGCCACTCACCAAATGCCACCCCCCTCCCCCTCATCACTCAACCCCTTCAACCTCACCCCACTCACTCACTGGTCAAACCCTGCCTCCTCCTCACAAAACCACCTCACTCATCACCACCACCTTACTCACCACCACCACCTCATCTCACCTCACTCACTGAATCCCCTCCTCCTAATCCTGGTAAGCCCCCTCCACCCTCTTCCTCTTCCTTCCCCTCACCAGTTGCTGATCCTTTGATCATTCAAACTTTAGTCCCCCCCTGGATCCATTTCTCTATCCATCAAGGTGAGCCCCTCCCCCTCCTCCAATTCCTCCTCTCATTGATCAAGCGATTGATTGCCAATGTCGGGGGTATTTTATTGGAATGAGATGGTGACATTATGAAAACCAAGGGGAAAATAAACAAAATGATTGATGTTTCAGGCATGGCGCGGCCACAGCCCAATCAATCAAATACCATCATTGATTAGAAAGCACTTTGCATGGTTTCCTTAATGGATGCATTCATGCAAGGCATTCAATCTCCGGCATGCTTTGGTTGAAAAACCAAAGCACCTTTTAGGGTGGATGAGGTGGGTGGTGGTGGGTGGTGGTGAAACAAAAGGATTGATGTTTCAGGCATGGCGCGGCCACAGCCCAATCAATCAAATACCATCATCGATTAGAAAGCACTTTGCATGGTTTCCTTAATGGACGCATTCATGCAAGGCATTCAATCTCCAGCATGCTTTGGTTGAAAAACCAAAGCACCTTTTAGGGTGGATGAGGTGGGTGTAGGTGGGTGGTGGTGAAACAAAAGGATTGATGTTTCAGGCATGGCGCGGCCACAGCCCAATCAATCAAATACCATCATCGATTAGAAAGCACTTTGCATGGTTTCGTTAATGGACGCATTCATGCAAGGCATTCAATCTCCAGCATGCTTTGGTTGAAAAACCAAAGCACCTTTTAGGGTGGATGAGGTGGGTGTTGGTGGGTGGTGGTGAAACAAAAGGATTGATGTTTCAGGCATGGCGCGGCCACAGCCCAATCAATCAAATACCATCATCGATTAGAAAGCACTTTGAATGGTTTCCTTAATGGACGCATTCATGCAAGGCATTCAATCTCCGGCATGCTTTGGTTGAAAAACTAAAGCACCTTTTAGGGTGGATGAGGTGGGTGGTGGTGGTGGGTGGTGGTGGGTGGTGGTGGGTGGTGGTGGGTGGTGGTGGGTAATGGTTGGTGGTGGTTGGTGTTGGTGTGGTCCAGGTTACTAAATAGCTTCCTAGGTGGGGAGGGGATTGGAAAACCCCCCCACAAAGCCTGTCCCTCCCCCCTTGCTTGCTCGCTAGGTGGGGAGCGGATTTGAAATCCCTCCCCCCTTCCCCCCCCCTAGCTTCTTAATTCATTCAATTTTATGGCTAGTATAGTCGTAGTCCAGTGGTTTTATGCTTACAAGTACAAACTTTGATCGGTTTAAGTCTTCAATCCAAAGGGAAATTTTGGGTGACAAGCCAATCGTGTTCTTCTATACTTCAATCGTTTGAGAGGAGGAGGAAAAACCCCCGCACAAGTTTCTATTACATCACACTCTTAAATCTATGTTGAGTGGATCCAAGGAGGAATGACAGAAGGTTTTCTAGGGCTTGGTTTAGAATTGAAATATATTTCCAAGAAGGATCAATTAGGATTGTTACTGAGATCATCGGCTTTGGCGTTGGAAGCTTGGATCTTGCCGGTAAGATGATCGACGGTAGCAATTGAGAGGACTTTTTTTGATTGGGTCTTGATCTCGGCGGATGTGATGGAACAATTGGCAAAACTGATGGGATCCTTGTTAGGGCTTTTGTACTCTAGCTTATCAATCAGACCAGATTCGACCAAAGATCTCATTGCACCGCCATGACTGACAATCAAGATCCGATCATCTGGTCGACTGTTGACAATCTGTGAGTTCCAGAAATCTAGTAATCTTGCTAAGACGGCTGGGTTTGGTTCTGCTGATTTGGGGTCCAACCTGGGTCCCTTCTTCTGTCTTGGTTTACCCTCTAATTCACCAAGGAACTGATTGAATGCGTGCGGATCAGAAGGGAGAAGAGAGATCGGCAGAAAAGTGAGTGACGGTCTTCCTCTTGCTGTTCTTCTTTTTAGGTGTGAATCGATTGGATCAAAAGAGCTTAATGATGATCAACATGGCTCAACTCTTTCACGTAACCTCCGGTCAGTTTTGATCTCGGGCGGGTCCTTGATTTGCTTGGCGATGACTCAAGCGGTCTGTGACTCAAAGATAGGTTTAAGACTTGTCAGCAATAGATGGTTGGGTTGAATGAAGCCATACTTGACCAAGGTGAGAAGAGGAGCTCAATTATGTAGATATGTATCTAGAGTGATGAATAGAACTAGTGCGTGCATACATACCTTCTGAGCTTGTTGTAGATTGCTAGACCAGATTTGATCAAATTGAATCTGAGATTGATGGAGATACTGCCCCGTCAATCAAGCCTGTTGGATACCCAATTCATTCAATGGAGAATCCTTGTGTCCTTGGATGATTTGATTCTTATTATCATCAGCTGTGATGCGTTGGTTGTCGAATTTCAATTTTGAGACAAGTGACAGGGTGATGGATAGATTAGTAATACAGGAGACAAGTTAGTGAAGTTCTAGTGGTTCAGGAATCAAATGAGATCTATAGCTTAATCAACAGCCTCCAGAATGTAAATCTGCGCAACTTTCACCGTGACGCTAGGATGCATAGGTGTACGGTAGGGTACAAAGTTGGACCGGTTGGATTAAAAATGAGGAGTTTGTTGATAGGTTCATGAGTTTAGATTAACTCTAAGGAATCAATTGGGGACAGAAGTGTGCATGCAACTGACGATGATGGTGATAAGCATCTTGCTTGGTTTGGTATTCCACTCTGCAGTTACTTATCTTGAGTCAATGATGGCCAATGGATGGCTGACTGGGCTTGTCGTTTGTCGTTCCTAGTTCGTCGTTTGTTGTTCATCGTTTGTTGTTTGATGTTGGATGAGATTTGTAATCATCAGTTTCTTGCATTCATCAATTGATGATAGTTTCCACCAATCTGAGACTAATGGTTGATTGTGTATATTAATTATCGGCTACCACCGTCTACGTCTCTCTACTCCAAGTCGAGCTTCATTCAAGTCGAGCTGCTGCTCGTTTTAAATTAGAATTTCCAGCTTGGAGCAGACATTGGGCCCACCCAGTCAGCGACACCTTGGCCAACCAACTGCCTCCAGGATCCCCCTCTAATACAATAAAAACAAAAAAGATTTGTATATTGGTGGGGTTAAGAATGCTCTCAAACGTTGTTGTAGTAAAAAATAATTTTTTTTCTTTCATCCATGCAAATATCTTTACAAGCCCAGCATTTGAGTAATCTGCTGTATTTCTTCTACCGATCTACCACTGCCAATGCAAGCCAAAGCTACTGATACCTTATCCTTTTTTTTGTTTGCCCATTGTTCCCTCTCCTTTTCCAGTTGCACTTGCTGCCGATCCTTCTCCTTTTCCTCTTTTTGAAACTCTAGCTCAGCTTGTTTCAACCTCCACTCAGCATCCAATTTTTGTTGATTAGCCAAAGTCTTGGCTTGCTGCTTTTGGGCATCCATGGCCAGTTGGCGATCCCACTTTTGCTTTTCAAACTGAAGTTTATCTGATTCAATTTGTGATTTCACTGTTTTTTGGAGGGGAATGGCAATGAGCATGATTTTGAAAGCAAGGATATTGAATCAATCAACTTACATGAATCTCGCTTCTCCATGATTTCTTCAAAGCCCGAAAAACTGGAAGTGTTTCTCCTCTTTTGATGAATTTTGGGGTTGACATTGATGGAATTGGAGGCCTTTTGCTTACCCTTGGCAGAGGAGGTTTGAGTCTGAAAGTCCTCACTAGTATTTGAAGGCAATGTGGGAGGCCCCATTGGCTTGAGTTTTTGGCCAATCAAAAATGGATGAGCCTGTTTTTTTACAATGTAAATCAGTCCGGAGCAACCAGACAGAATAAAAAACAATTTAGTTCCTTACTTGAGCAGATGTTGATGGCAACGGTGATCCAGGAATAACATCCTCTTCATTGGGAAAGTTCTCCAGTTGTTCTGCCCCAGGAAGAGAGCAATCAAAAGAAGGAAGTGAGGGGTCCAAGGTCGGGATTGACTGATCAATCAATACCAAAGTAGAAGTGATTGGAGCCAATTGTGTTTGAATATCCTCCTTGTCATCAGATGGGGGCCACTCCAAGGCCAAGGTTTCATCAAGGTCCCCGTTGGTAGGCTGAGCATCCCCAGCCAAGTCCTTGGCATCAATGGAATTGGATTGTTGGGCATCAAAAGCAGCTAGGGGGGTGATGTTGGCCTTCTTTCCAAAGATTTCATCCATTTGAATATAAAAAGGACAAATGGAGTCCAACTTATCAACCACCGAGTTGATTCCTTTGGCTTTGTCCAAGTCGGTGATACCAAAGCCAGTGGAGATAGACATGGAGTGGGCCTTTTTGTACTTGGCTCAATAGTTTTTGAACCGCTCCCTCATCTTTTGGATGACAGATCCAGCCTACCTTTTGTTTTGTTCTTGAGTTCATCGGCCATCAGGAGATAACCATTGACCTTAGAGGATTGAGGTCGGCCAACACGTGTTTTGTTGTTGGATCCAAAGCAGGCATTGTAGTTGGAGGGAATTTTCAGCCAGTTTACCAGGATGATGTGATCAGCTCTCTTGAGCTGACTTGAGCCCTTGGAAGCTGATGGGGGAGGATTGTTTGTTTTGGAGTTCCTTGGCAATGTTCTCTTGGGTGTGTTGGACTTGTGGGGGGAGGTTTGCTGAGGGGCCATTTGAAAGAGTTTGGGCTACGCAAGTGATGAGAGCAATAAAGTGATGAGAGTGGTGAAGTTTTGAGAGCAATAAAGTGGATGAGAGTGATCAAGTGATGAGAGCGGTTAAGTGATTAGAGTGATGAAGTTTTGAGAGCAATGAAGTGGATGAGAGTGATCAAGTGATGAGAGCGATAAAGTGATGAGAGTGGTCAATCAATTTTATGATGAGGGTGGGGGTAAAACATTTTCCAATGAGGTCAGAGGTAGAAGGAGGTGGGAAGACAGGGGTGTATGACACGGACAGGTGGTGGAAGCATTTAAATACTTTATTTGAAAAAACCCACTTATTTCAGGTTAACTTTGACACGTCTGATCTGAAATAAGTGGGTTTTTTTGATTTTTAATGGCGGGTTTGAAATGGCGGATTTGGGTTGAAACCCGCCATTAAAAAATGGCGGTTTTGGTTAACTTTGATACCCCCTAATGAAAAATAAAATAAAAATAAAATAAAATAAAATAAAAATAAAATAAAAATAAAAATAAAAATAAAATAAAAATAAAATAAAAATAAAATAAAAATAAAATAAAAATAAAATAAAAATAGAATAAAAATAGAATAAAAATAAAATAAAAATAAAATAAAATAAAAATAAAATAAAAATAAAATAAAAATAAAATAAAAATAAAATAAAAATAAAATAAAGATCAAATAAAAATAAAATAAAAATAAAATAAAAATAAAATAAAATAAAAATAAAGTAAAAATAAAATAAAATAAATTAAAAATAAATTAAAATTAAAATTAAATAAAAATAAAATAAAAATAAAATAAAAATAAAATAAAAATAAAATAAAAATAAAATAAAAATAAAATAAAAATAAGATAAAAATAAGATAAACATAAAATAAAAATAAAATAAAAATAAAATAAAAATAAAATAAAAATAAAATAAAATAAAAATAAAAATAAAATAAAAATAAAATAAAAATAAAATAAAAATAAAAATAAAAATAAAATAAAAATAAAAATAAAAATAAAAATAAAAATAAAAATAAAAATAAAAATAAAAATAAAAATAAAAATAAAAATAAAATAAAAATAAAATAAAATAAAATAAAATAAAATAGAATAAAAATAAAATAAAAATAAAATAAAAATAAAATAAAATAAAAATAAAATAAAAATAAAGTAAAAATAAAATAAAAATAAAATAAAAATAAAATAAAAATAAAATAAAATAAAAATAAAATAAAAATAAAATAAAAATAAAATAAAAATAAAATAAAAATAAAATAAAATAAAAATAAAAATAAAAATAAAAATAAAATAAAAATAAAATAAAAATAGAAATAAAAATAAAAATGAAATAAAAATAAAATAAAAATAAAATAAAAATAAAATGAAATAAAAATAAAATAAAATAAAAATAAAATAAAATAAAATAAAATAAAAATAAAATAAAATAAAAATAAAATAAAATAAAAATAAAATAAAATAAAAATAAAATAAAATAAAATAAAAATAAAAATAAATAAGGAAACCAAAAAAAACTGAAGACAACCAAAACATCAAAAACCAGTTGGATTGTTGATCAAAATTGAAAAAAAATTAAAAAAGAAAAAAAAAAGAAAAAAAAGAAAAAAGGGTAATGTTAAATCCACGGCTCCTGCCGTGTGGGAGTTGTGTACATGGCTTCAGTTGTGTAGGAGCTGTGTACAGGGCTCTCACACGGCCTGTGGGAGCCGTGTAGGGCCCCACACAACCTTTGGGAGTTGTGCAGGGCCCCTCAAAGCGTGGGGGCCCATATACTACTACTTTTACTTTAAAATTGATTATTTATTATTTATTGTTATTTATTATAAAATAAATAAAAGAAAGGAAGGAAATGAAGGAAATGAAAGAAATAAAAGAAATAAAAGAAATAAAAGAAATAAAAGAAATAAAAGAAATAAAAGAAATAAAAGAAATAAGATAAATTAGAGAAATAAAAGAAATAAAATAAATAAAAGAAATGAAAGAAATAAAAGAAATAAAAGAAATAAAAGAAATAAAAGAAATGAAAGAAATAAAAGAAATAAAAGAAATAAAAGAAATAAAAGAAATAAAAGAAATAAAAGAAATAAAAGAAACAAAAGAAATAAAAGAAATAAAAGAAATAAAAGAAATAAAAGAAATAAAAGAAATAAAAGAAATAAAAGAAATAAAAGAAATAAAAGAAATAAAAGAAATAAAAGAAATAAAAGAAATAAAAGAAATAAAAGAAATAATAAAAGAAATAAAAGAAATAAAAGAAATAAAAGAAATAAAAGAAATAAAAGAAATAAAAGAAATAAAAGAAATAAAAGAAATAAAAGAAATAAAAGAAATAAAAGAAATAAAAGAAATAAAAGAAATAAAATAAATAAAATAAATAAAATAAATAAAAGAAATAAAAGAAATAAAAGAAATAAAAGAAATAAAAGAAATAAAAAAAATAAAAGTTGTTTAGCGTACCACACAACTCAAATTGGACTTGTAGCATGCCACACGGCCCATTTGAGCCGTTTAGGGTTCCACACAGCTCATTGAACTGTGTACAGAGCCGTTTACATGGCTCAATGAGCCGTGAATTTAACATTTCACAAGAAAAAAAATACAAGTTCAACTTGACTAGCTCTAAAGTAAAAACACCAAAATTAAATAAACAATGAAATTTTCTATGGAGTAGACCTACAGTATAAGTTCCAAAAACTACAAGTTTAACTTGACTAACCCTAAAGTAAAAACACCAAAAAAAACAAACTCAACCTTTATTAAGCTGATCCCATCACAAAAAGGAAAAATAATCCTTGTGATGTGATCAGCCCAACACAAGTTGAACTGAATTACCAATCAATTTTAATTTAAAACACTCAAAATAATGATTTTAACTCAAAGCATTCAACATAATGATTTTCAAAATGTGATAGCCCTTTATATTAATAGAAGTACAAGTCAGCTGTATTAGAATGAAAACTTATATGGAAAACCAATGACGAAATGAAGTCTATAATATAGAATACACATCCAGTAAATCTTTGAGATGATCAACCCAACTTGAAGCTTTCTTTGAAATGAAAGCAGAGGACGTTTCTACAATGGGCAGTATTGGGATCATTTCTCCCTCAATTACTAATAGAACCCAGTGGTTATTGTTTACAAATGAAATATAAATAGGCCCTTGTTTATCTGTAATGATTTTTTTCATTATAGTATAAGTACAATATGACTCAAATGAAATGAAACATATAGGTCTGACATATGTGTCCGCTATTATTTGACCCATATCTAACGTAGCCAGCAATTTTGAAGAGGGAATATTTTCATTGCTTTCCTCAAGATCAAGTCTTTGTTGAATCTTTTATACCTCTTTTTCCCCAGCAAGCATCTTAATCTGGCATGCTTTATGTCTCTCCAATTCTTCAGTAGTTTCCTTTCTTACTTTGAACCAACCATCTTCATCATAAATAAGTGATTTAGAAATCTCTCTAGATCAGCAATTCCCATCACCAATGGGATCACAAACCGCACCCAAGAACTTATGTAATTTCTCAGGTATTTGATTGAGGTATTTCATGTTGGGTTCCTATAATCAAAAATCACTCAGCCAAAATTCCAATAACATTAATTAATCAAATCAATAACCACCAAAGATGAGCTTCTGCTTGATCCTTCCTGCATGTCTTCTTCCTCTGAAGAGGATTTGTATTCCAAATTAAGTGAAGCTAATTCACCTACATTCTCTTCCTCTGAACTATGAAATTCATATTCTGATCCTAAGGACTTTCACTAACAATTATCATCATATCATCACAAGTTCATTAAACCAAAAAAATGGACATTTCACAAATGAAAAGGCTTACAATTGTTTGTCTTTTCTTATTTGGTGCCCACCTAATTCCATTTTGCTGCTTAAGTTCCTTTTCAACATGCTGGAATTTAGAAGGACCTCTGCAGGTATATGTCAATTTTGGTCAACCTCTACTTGATTGCAAGACTTTGGGTTCAAGTCTTTGCTTTGACTGATAATTTTCAGTCTTCTGAACCAGGTACTTCAACAGCTGCCATTGAAATTGTTCAGGATATCCCAAGATTGTTGCATTGAGCTTCTCATTTAAATGAAAATTTTTGAGCATAAAAGTATCAAACATTAGTAAATTAGGAATCACCCATGAAAAAGCATTAATCACAAAGTTATTTGAAAAATCCAACAATCCAGCTTAAACCAACTTACAGAACTAGAACTCCAAGGTTAATAATCCAACCCAAACTAAGGATGAACATCCTTTGGCACAACGGATCCTCTTTATGCTAGTAGGTCACCTATCTGGTGGGAAAAAGGCAAAAACATAGTCCTGGAGTATGACTTGGTGCACAATTTCCTATCATGGTTCCACTTTAGCTTCTCTAATTTTTTTTCAACAATTTTAATTGCCTCTAAAGATAACTTTTATCCAAAAAGTAACAGTTTAGTGGGAAGAACTGTTCCTAACTTTATTCAAGAGTTTTAAAGGGATTCCTGAACAGATTTAATTTGCTTTGAAAATGTTTCATCTAGGTTCTTAGAAAAATCAAACATGTTTTCCAAAGAGTTTGCAAGGAATTATTTGAGAGTAACATGGGCGCCTTCCACCCAAGACGTTGGTTTATTTCTCAAGTCAGGGTTTTGTCAAGTCCAAGCCATTACAAACATCTCTTTGATATGGAAGATATTATGATCCATATACTTGAGCATATCTTCATTTTCTTCCAAGAAACATTTTATTCAAGCCATCTTAAGAACCAAAAACCCGGAAGATTAACAGAAGAAGCAGTGATTTGGCCCTTACTCTGAGTTCTGCATCATTGAAATCTGCCTCCTCCTTGGTTTTAGAGGACCCATACTTTTTCCACAGAGACATAAAGCTTTTCCATCCTTCAAAATAATTATTAAAGAAAACTTTACAGTCTGCTTGTATTTTTTTAGAAAAGTGCCACAAACAACAATTTCTTGTTGACTCTGGGAAGCTAGAATCAATGACACAAATCAGAGAGTTTCATGGTCTCTCACAAAGAATTTGAGAAGTCTCTCAGGATCAAAAGCCACTCCTTTAGTGCTTTTAAAAACAACTATAAAATTCAAATGTTTATTTTTTTTTAAAAAAAAAGAGCTTTTTTAAAAGTTTTTTGGTTGGCTGTTGTTCCTACAACATGCAATAGGGGGATTTTGTATTTTTTTTTATAAGTACAATTCCAGATAGAAAATATGATGGAATTGTTTTCAAAGCTTTAATGCATCAGAGTGCGCCAAGAGTAGGGCCTCCAAGTGTCCCTCTTGAATTAATTTTGATTGATGAACCCAACTTGCATCTTCAATTTTTTCAAAGAGGACCTCCATAACACCTTTTCCCTTGAGTTTTTCTAGCGTTACCTTTTGCTTAGTGTTATAGATTTTCTGTTCATCAACATACTTTCTCCAATCAACCTTGCTCAATTTTCTTTTGAGTTGAATTGTATTGAGCCCATCATTCATGCCTTCTCTTAAATTCTCTAAGGCCACCCAAGAGATTCTCCTGAGTTGAGCATGCACTGAGGGGTGTGAAGATGGTTGATGGTTATGTTGATCATTTCTGTTGGAGAATTTCCACAAGGGGTGTGCCTTTTTGTGACTTGCACAGATTAAAAACTTGCACCCAAACTTCCTTGTGTGAGTTTGCCTTGAACTTTTGGTGAAAAATGGCTCACAGTAAGAACAGTGTCTATCACAGGCTAAATCCACATATTTATCAAACTTTGAGTTGTAAACTGTCAAAGCATAGAAATGCTTCATTTACCATGTTTGAAAATAGTTTTTTGCCTCTTCCCTAGTAGGAAAGGCTCTAACAGGAGGTGGGTCAAGTGGATCTGGAACCAATTAAATGGTTATATCATAGTTACATAGTTACATAGTTCCCAGCCACCAACCAGTTTCCATCAAATCAAATCAGGCAAAGGCCAGAGTAACATAAAATGTTACACACCACCAGAGGACATGTCCATTTGTGAAAAATCTTGTTTCTCAATTGTAACCCTTGATGAGGATGCAATTGGGGATTCCAATGTTTCATTGTCCAAATCCTTTTTTTCCAAAGCTTTGTCAATGGCACTATCAATGTAGTCCTTCAACGCAGCCATGTCATAGACAGGAGGGCTTGCCACTGTTCCCATAATGAAAAAAAATGCAATTTTACTTCAGTATTCAATCCAAATATCAATTGAACAACTACAAGGTTTGCTCACTTTTGAGTTTAGAAAGATCAAGTTACCCAATGGGCAGTAAAAATTTAGTTTTCCATTTTCCAACGGGCAGTTTGAGAGTGTACTTTGTGGGACAGGGAGTATTTCAAAGATTTTTTTTCCAAAGGCAATGATTTTTTTTTCAGCTTCACTTTATTATTTCTAGCTGGGGTCCAATAATCCAACAAAGTATGTGTTGATCCCAAATTTGAATTGATGGAACCCAAATGTGGTCCAGGGGGTCCCAAAAATTCTTGTGCAACCCCTGGGGGGTTGTATACCCCTGTAAACAGTTCTAAATGGTTTTTTATGGGGGTAAACAATTCAGAAATGCTGTTTACAGGGGTATACAACCCCCAGTGGGTTGCACGTGTTTTGAAAGACCCTTTGGAGTCGTGTATGGGCCCCCACAGGTTAAATGGGCTGTGTAGGGCCCTACCCAACTCCCACAAAACTGGGGGTTGTGAATTTATCATCACCCTTCTTTATTTTATCATCATACTTATCATTTTGCTCACAGAGATACTTGTTGGAATATTTTAGAAGATGTGATTTCTCTGTATAAAATAGAAATATATAGATTTTTCACATGCCTTTTTATTTTTGCTTGAAGTTATTTAAATCCCACAGGAAATATCTTTTCTTATTAATATAAATCAATTTTTGATATTCAATATTCTTATTTTTTCGCTTGATGAAGTTTTTTTGGAACATATGAAATTAATTTAATTCTCTTCATGAAATAGAATATGTAGCAGTTTCCTATTTTGTGTTATCTTTGGTACAAATATACTTTAATTCCATCAGAAATCTTGAATTTTCTTCAAATAGATATTTCATTCATATTCTTTATGATTTTTTATGTACTTCATACTTTCTTCATGGAAATATTTCCAAATATTTGAGCTCCAAGCATCAAACAGCTAAATCAAGTTTTTTTTTGTGTTTTTTATGTTTATCACAAATTTATTTAAATACCACTGGACATATTCCATTTTTGTAAAGAAAATGGATTATTGTTTTCCTTATTTTTTTCATACCAAATGAATTTTTTTCAAATATGACCTCACATTTCAATTGCTTGCAAAGAATTGATATGTATTTCATTTTCAAATATTGAATTTATTGCATTGGTACCAATATTTGGATTCTCCAAGACACTCTATTCTTGAAAGACCCCACAGGGGGTGCAGATGCGTTATAATAGCCCCCAGGGACCTCATTCATCTTTAACAGCCTTGTGAGGGCCAAAATGCAGTTTAGAGGTGTCCTTATCCACCCCAGAAACTCTTTTAAACCTTAGAAAGGAGTTCCAAACCTTAATTTTCTTTTCCCCTCCTCTTTTCTTCATGTCTTTTTAAGGTTTACTTTCCTTCCTGTGGTTGGAAAGCATGTCAGAAGGCCTCATTTCAATAAATAAGAAAAAAATATGATGAAACCTTTCTTCAAAAAGAGCTTGGATTTAGAAAAATGAATACTAAAATGATTCTTTTCTTGATAGAAAGCATTTTTATAGCAATTTTGAAGGCGTAATTTTAGCCTGGTTCTATTTTTACTTTCAAATTATTTTTCAATTGGTTCAAACCCATGTAAAATACGTGAGAAATATGGCTGGGAACCCTTGAAATGTGATTTAAATGAGTGCTGTTTTCAAAATTTCAGATTGAAAATTAAAACAGTGCAGGGATTTCTTAGAAAATTTGGTGAGAAATTAACATCCCCAAAACATTGGAAATCAATCATTTTGACTATTGGGGGACTTATTATTATTAAACTTATTTCTATTTTAATTATTACAATTATTAGTATTTCTATTATTACTATCATCATTACTATTATTAAAATTATTATTCATTATTTTTTCCTGATTTTCACACTTATTCTGATTCTGATTCTCTTTCTTATTCTTTTTCTGATTCTCATTCTGATTCTCATACTTATCATTATCAGCATTATCATGGTTATAGTTGCCTTCAGTATTACTATTATCATTATAATTATTATCATTAACATAATAATCATATTTATTATCATTATTAAGAGAAAATAATTCATAATTATACTAAAGATCATTTCTATCATCAAAAAACTTATTAGAATGTATCTAAGTCACAAAATTGGAATTTCCTGTTCAAAATCCAAAATTTTCAATGGAAGATCTCTGAAATACACATAAACCTTCCTGGTGTATTCTAGAATGGCTGATTTTTTCTTTATTTCAGGTTTTTAAAATCAAATAATACCCTTACCCACACCCATTAATTGTTGAATATAAACCAAATCCTCTTATCCGTATCATGGAAACCCAGTAGACATGGCCCGCTATGACTGACAACTTGGGGGCTGCTCTAAGCACTCAAGCTTGTCCTCCAGCCTCTCAATTAATACTCCTCAGCTTCTACATCACATTCAGCTGCTCATCACCATACTTTGGACCCTTCACCAACCACAACTTCTCTACCACAAGATCCCAACAGATCAACCATACACACCGCACCCAACAGCTTACCTGGACTGACCCCCAAGAAGGTAAATGTCTAACTCAGCCCAGTAAATCTAAATAAACTGACTGACACTCCTGAAAAATTACTAGACCAGGAGCAACCACTACCGCAAGGCCCAGTGGTCTTTCCTACAAGCTGAAGCCCTATTTGATTGGTGCAATATTCATCTCAGAACCAAGTAGACTCCATCTTCATGCGTCCTTCTATTTGTCTGATTTTGATTCTCATTGCAGTCCCATGATGCCCAACAGAAATTCTCCAACCTCAATATGCTGACAACCTAAGTGCTCAAGATCACACTATTCTCACCTGTTTGTTTATTGTTTATCCCCAATGAGTTCTCAACATCATGTTCTGTTTCTCATAAGTTTGATTCTTTCTCTTGAAATATAAACAGTGGTCCTTTTTCTCCAACAATCTTTTTATCATTAATCAGCCTGCTAACCCACTCATCTGCATCTTCACATTATCTCCACACAAACACTCAAGAATCATCACCACTTCAATCAAAACTTAATAAAATCCTTACCAAACCTCAATCCTCAATACCACCAGAAAAATTTCCACTTGCAGAAAACACCCTTGAACTAAATACTAAACCTCAAAAACCATAAAAACCTTCTGAAATAAGCATCCCCCCTGATGATTCCCTACACTTCATTTGATTTACAAAAAAAAAAAAACCCCTCTTTTTTTTTTAATTACCACAAGGAACCATTGAGCCTTCCCAAAAACAATTGTAAAAATCCACTTAACCTATTGGTACACCATATGTAGAATTCATAACCTACTATATTTATTGGCTAATGATTAAAGAAGAAATTGAAGCTGTTAAAAAATTTGACACATGAGAGGGAGGAATAGGATCAGATGAGTGTTGGAAGAGGAGAATGAGGATATTGTATTGTCAAGTTACAGATCAGACCTAGAAAAAGTCAAAGGGGGGTCACTTTTTGATGGTTTTGGGTGAAAAACTGGTGAATGAATTTGGCAGGACCTGAGTGGATTTAAATAGCCTAAGTACAAGCCAAGTAGCAGAATACCAACTTTTGGTTTGAAGATGAGAAAGAATAATGAATAGTGAATGAGAAATGAATCAAGTAACTGTCACTCATTCAGTGACAGGCAGTCTGCAACAAATCAGAGACAGGCAGGCCATAAGAGAGGGCTCAAAAGTAGTCAAAATAAGAATGGAAGTACAATTTAAGTGGGGTGTTAGTCCAAATCACTTGGTTATTCAACAAACACTAAAACTGAGGAAATCAAGATAAGAAGAATAATTCTTAGAGATAAGAAGTTTGTTAAAAGACTTAGTCACTAATGGTTCTATGGCTACATGGGCTTGTTCAGTAAAAAAAACAGACTACTTGACTGGCACACTTTTCAGACTCAATCAGAACTCAATCTTGAAATAATTTTTGTACTATTTTTAATAGTAAGAAGAAGGGTCACAAGTTGCCAATATTCCAACAGAAGCCATGTGTACAATATTTAATT
Source organism: Puccinia polysora (assembly GCA_025617555.3). Lineage (NCBI taxonomy): Eukaryota > Fungi > Basidiomycota > Pucciniomycetes > Pucciniales > Pucciniaceae > Puccinia > Puccinia polysora. The sequence goes on from CM062633.1 coordinate 18,519,647, forward strand.
CTAAAACGGAAGCACAGGAGCTTGATTCTTTTCAAGAGGAATGGAACTATATAAAATAGAATGGGCAACTAGATGTAAATTTTGAAAATTTTATACCAAAAGCCTTTAAAATTCATAAATATTTCTGGTGTGAGAGATAGAATTGAGATCCACTACAATCCTCATTTTTGTCCTCTTGATAGTGTTTCTTGCCCACAAAAAAAACCAAGTAGGAAGGCTCACAATTATGATTATATCTATTTCCATGTATATAGAGGATCTGAAAGGTAAAAAAATGGCTGTATATCCTTGTAAACCAAAGCTAGGAACTTTAATTTGACCATTTTCTGGTATTTTGAGTTCTGAGTAACTTGTTATGCAACTTGACAGGAAGCCATTTCATTTGATACAATTTGTGATCTTAGCAGGTATGCCTGACTAATGAATTGGCCAAAGAAGTGATGTTTTCCCTATCCAGGGTATTGTTCTTCTCATCAAGTCCAAGGATACTGAAATTTGTCATAAAAAATTCAGTCAATCTTAATTAAATTACAATCAATTCTGAAAAGTACTTTCCATCTAAGCAATGGCCACTCGTGTCCATTTCAACTTGACCTTGCATAATAATAAACAATCATCAGATTATTAATTTATTCGTTGTGTTGGTAAGATAGAGTATTTTTGTGAGGAAATTTTGAGATTTTTTTTTTCGAAGATCAATGACTTGGAGGAGCAGGGAGTTTATTCACTCGATAGTAATACGATTGATTCATTGTCATCTTTTCATTCTTTTACTTTGCAAGCTTTCCTTCTTGGTATATCTCTTCTCAGCACTTCTCCTGATTGAGAACAGGCTCATATGCTTTACTAGGTGCGCGCTCGGTAGTACTGGTTCCTTCTGTCTGGAGGTTTGTTGGTGCTTCCTGGCCCGGATCGCAAAACCCAGGGTATCTTAGGTCAATTCCTCGCAACCCTATTCTTTGAATCGGCTGACGCAGTTGTCAATTTCCCGTGCCCCATGGACTGGGTCATTCACACGTTTTCTCCCTCGGTTGACGCCGGAGGATTTCTGTTGTTGGTTGCTCAAGGGTTCTATGGGACGCTCCGCGGCATTCCGGTGCTGACAGCATCACCAAATAGTGCAAGCGAGGGAAAATAGCGATAGGACGAAATCCACAGCCATTGATGAATCTCAACGGACAGCTCGCATGGATGCTTGAGCGTCCAAATCGGTAACACCCGCGCTTTTGCTTGCAACTTCAAGCATCGAATCACTTTCCCAAAATTCCATTTCGGGAAGAATGAGTCACATGAGCGATTCATTTAGCTTGTGAATGATTAACGTGAAAGCAACATGTATTGTGAGAGGCAAAGTAAGAAATTAGACATAGCGAAGGTGAACACTGATCGGTTAATACAGGTGATGACGACGGCACTCCTACAAGCTATCCTTGCTATTACCAGAAGCCATAAAAGGGTCAGATGAGGCGCGTTGAGGAGATCTATTCTCCATTGCACTTCACTTCTGCTCTCGACCCGCCCACTTCGCATAATCACTTTTCCGCGTTTGACAGGTTCAAGGCTTTTCCACCGCTAACAACTCTTTACCTCGCTCGACCAACTCAACATGCGATTCACCGTCGTTGCTGCTGCTCTTGCGGTTTTCACAGGTGAGCCCTAAGCTGAAGAACAGGACGAGCCATGTTGGCCTTTACTAGGCCGGTCAGGCCAAAGGTGATGACGATAATCATGAGGAATTCATTTGATTTACAGGTGCCCTTGCCCTGCCCGCTACCCAAGAGACTGCAGCCCAGTAGGCGATGTCGCTGCTCCACAAAAACCTCTCACGCTAGCTAACTGTTCCACTTTTTGACAGGGCCACCACTGCCACAACGGCGACGACCCAGGCTGGACAGGTGACCCAGGCTGGACAGGCCACTCAGGCTGGACAGGCGACCCAAAGTGCTAAATGGCTTTGGGGCCCAGGATACGGCTGGGGCGGATATGGCTGGGGTGGATACGGTTATGGCGGACTGGGCTGGGGATGGGGATGGTAGTCCAAGTGAGACTGTCTTATCTGCTGACGCACCGCTTACTTTGCGCTGGATGAACCTTTCTGACTAATGGGAAGAGCCCCCCTACCTTTCAGTACTCAAGCCGTCGTCTGTCTCTACTGGCGGGCAACCCGGTGTTTCCCGATTTTCCAAAATTCTTGATTTCGATCGGAGTTGTTTTAATTTCGCCTGGAGCCTTTGAGTAGCATGCTACTGCGCAATTTAAAGTGATTATTTATCCTCGCACAAACATCCCACCACCTCCATGTTGTGAAGTGACGCTGAATTTCATTATGAGAAGTCACCTTGGAATGAGAGACGGAGTTATCATACCAACACGCTTGCTATGCCGATTGATTTTGACAGACCCGTAATACGACCAAAAGAGCCACAACAAAAGAGGAAAAGCTATTATCAAGGCGCTTGGCTACAAGCGAGGTTCTGATCCAGCAGCCCAGCCTACTTGGCGGAGTCCGGTTGCTATTTTGGTTTAGATGCTTCATGAGAGCACGACGGACCTAGAAGAAAAGCAATCACCGAGAAAAGCACGCCACATTGCAAACTGTCTTGCTTACTTCTGTTTTACACTGGTGTGATAACCCGATACGGCCATCCAGTCTATGACTCGGATAGGCCACCCAGTCTGTCCTATTAGACCTTGTCCTCTATCTCTCTTGTAACTACTCCCTTTCCCTTTCTCGTTCAAGTGTCCTTGTATCCATATTCACCCGGAACCGAACCCAAACCAGCGCGCCGGTCCCGGCAGTCCATTCCTTTCCCTGACCGCGCTCCGCCCTCATTTCCTTAAACGGACTGCCTTCAGTCCAGTATTGTACGGATCGCTCCCGATCCGCTGTTGTACTTAGATTACTCATCATGTATCTTATTCCCTCTCGTCTATAAAAGAAGGCCTCGGGCTCCTCTTGCAATGAAACTCAACCCGGTTCATCCTTAAAGTCTGCCCATAACTTTTGAGGAGTCACACTGGTTTTTACTCTGCTCCACATCGGTTGACGCGTGTACGGTCAAAGGACGACAGAGTAAAAAACGAGCAAGAGCAGCTGGGGAGAGGGAATGCTAGCTGTAGAATGCTATAGAATACAGTGTCACAAGCTACGTTAACGCGGGCCCCCACACATCAGATGTCACAAAACCAGATATCACACACTATTGCATAGCCGACAACCCAGTCAAGCCGGGGGGGAAACTGTTGTGTCCGAGACAATCCAAACACATACCTTCTCACCAACAACTGACACACAGGTCTATATACATAGCTATATATACCTGCCTCTATATGCAATAAACTCACTCATCACCGGGAAAATCCCCCAACAGAAACCGCTAGATGCAAGGTGAACATCTCTCTCCCATACACCATGCACCCGTACAACATGCCCTTTCATGTACATAAGCCTTCCGCCAGGCAGTAATAGCTCAACTGTCAGAGCAACCCGCATTCAATGGGCTGATATGGGTCTGACTGCCACTGACTGCATTACCTTTTCCCCCAAGCCTTAACAAGCCATGGGCCCAGCACCAAAAGCTGCAGGATCCTGATTGATGCTTGACTAATTGCACCATGAATTTGAATTAAAACATAAGATTAAAGGGTTAAGGATGTAAAGTTTGGGAGGAAAGGGAACACATTCAATGGGAATCAAAGCCACATTGGCCCAATGCATGTGGGTTTCTGTAACTATTGAGCTACAACCACTTTGTGCAAGGTGTATGTCATGACACTCACTCATACACCAAGCACCCATTTGGGGTGCTCTTGACTCCTTAATCTTATGTCTTAATTCAAATTCATTGTGCTATTCATTTTCAATTCAATCAGGATGCTATAGATTTCAGCACTGGGCTCATAACTTGTTAAATTTTGGGGAAAAGGTAACACACTTGGCCAGAATCAAACCCACATCAGCTCATTCCATGTGGGTGGCTCTAACTGTTGAGCTACAACTACTTGTTGCAAGTTTTACACCTCCACAACCCTGAATCATCCTCCTGTCCCAGATCTCCTTCATATCCTCACTGAGATTAGAGAATTTGGGACTGACTAAAAAATTGAATACACTGCATACTTACAGGATGATCAGGTAAATTTTCTATCCATGCAATTAGATCAAGATGGGAAAATTGGGGACTGACCTAAAATTTGTGTATACCACATAATTGGGGTGGAGGATGATTGTGTCTGAGATTGAACCCTAAAAACACATTGGAGGTTCCCAATGTTCACTAGAGACACAACCAGCTAAAGATCAAACAACAATTTGGCACCAAACTTAAATCACACTATCTTGAACCTTGTTCATTTCTCCACCATTAGAGTTACAAAAGAGCTCGTACTTACTCCTCAATATTAGTCAAATTATAATATCTTCTTTTATTTTCTTCACTCCTTGTTGCTCTTGTCTTTATCATTCTTGTACATCACACCAGTCACTTTGTATTTCCATCTTGTGTTTCCTCTTTTGGTCCCAAGACCTGAGCCCTGACCTGTCTCAAATTTCTGGGACTACATTCCAGGTCAGCTCTCCATGTTTCTTTTCTTCTTCTTTCTAATTTTCTGCTTTTAATTGGCACTTGGTATGTGCCAACTATACTTGTTGGAAATCCATACTGATTTTTTTTCTTTCCTTCATCATGTTACTTCACACTGGGAATTTTTCTCTCCATTTTTTCACCTTTGTTCCCAAGACCTGTGCCCCAAATTTTCCCCACTCACTGGTATCAAATTGCAAGTAATTTTCCTCATCAGCTATTTTTTCACCATTTGGTCCCAAGAACTGAGCACTCACTTATTTCCACTTGCTTGTACTACAGTTCACCCACAAGCCATTCCCTATGAATGACCCACATCAGGACAAGATTAATTATTTCCTGGGGGTGAATAGCTTTTTTTTTCCACCAAAATTATTTTATCAGGAGATTTTTTTTTACAAAATTTTCAGGTGCCTAACCTACAGATTCTCTCAAGTTCTTTATTGGAAATGAAAAGAATTATTCCAAAAATTTGAACTTATTGTTAGAATCCAAAATTCTAGCTGAAAGATTTAACCAGACAATCCTCACAAAAATTTGATGTCTTCTCGCTCAGTCCTCCGTCCCATCTCCTACTAGGATGGAGCTGCCCGTTACTCCTCTACTCTCATCAATCTCTTACCCTCCAAATCACTCAATTGGTCCTCTCCGGTGTGGAGAGCAAAGTTGAGTTACGCTCCTAAGTTGTCCGCAAGTCCGGAATTTATTGGTCAAGGCGTCTGTAAGGAGGTTGGATGCAATGAGTTCTTAACTGTAGTGAGATAAAAAAAGAGATAATGAGATGTATTCCTCTTCCCCCAATCCTTCCTATTCCTTTCCTTGGTGGTCTTCTTCAATGATCATAACCCAACCCAGAGTTGAGGGTGAGGATTTGGGTCCCCCCCCTTCAACCCTAACCTAAGTACAACCACAAACGCAAAAGAACAATAAAACACAACCCCTAAGCACAGAACCCTAGTCCAACCCTACCCCTCCATCCCTTGCCCCATAACCCATGCCCCGCAATATCAACGTACGCCCGGTTTGTCCTTCTCATGGCGCGGCCCTCCGCCGCGCCCTACTCAGAGCCCCCCGGTTTGCCCCCCCGCGCGCGTCCGCGGACCTTGCGGTCTGCAGGTCGGCCCGCGCGCGCCTAACCCCCCGATTGCCCCTCCCTTGCCTTCCGGACTAGCCACTTGCAAGCTTGGTTGGGCCGGCTCCATCACTTGGTCTGCATTTCCTGGGCGGGTCATGGCCCGACCCGCACCTGGTGCTGAGCCCCGCAATTCCTACTGCTGAGCCCGCAGCAGCAGCTGCTGAGCCCCGCAATTCCTACTGCTGAGCCCGCAGCAGCTGCTGCTGAGACCGCGCCCACCCCAAATGCTGAGCCCGACCTACCCAACTGCTGAGCCCGACCTACCCAACTGCTGAGCGCGCAGCCCGCGACGCAGCTCTTGACCCAAGGTTATAAATACAACACCACATCCCCCCCAAAGTTGAGTTCTGTCCCCAGAGGTCTCCCATCACTGCCTTGCCCCCATCACACTACTGACCCACCTCTCCCCCACCCACCCCCAGCTCACCCCAGCCCCTCCTCCCCTTCCGCTCCATTGCCATCATGATCCCCTGCCACTTCTGCGCCCGGAATGGGCTTGCATTCTCAATTGTTCCTGGTCAATGCGCCTGCAATTCTTGCCGTTGTGGCCATCGCCGCTGCTTGCTAGGCAAGGGAATGCTGCGTCCTCCTCCTCAATCCAGTCCCTATCCCCGTCCGCGCAAGAGGGCCCTTCCAGACCTGTTTGTGGTTTTGGACAATGAAACAATCTCTGAGGGCTTGTGGACTCCGCCCGGATTGCCTTGTGCCCGCCCCCCCCAGGACCAATCCGCGACTCCACCTCCCCATTCCGCCACGCAGGGCCCCCACGGAAGGAGGACTACACAAACTTTGCGGCTTATTGGTCCGCCATATGGCTCTTGGCAGACCGCGTTTTGGTCACGCAAGGCGCAAGGGACCCGCGCGTCAATGAAATACTCCGGCGCTGCGCTGGCCCTCCTCCGGTCCCTACCCCATCCCCGGCTCCTCTCCCAACTCCTACCCCTGCCCCTGCCCGGGCTCCTCCTTACTCGTCGGAATTGGACGAGAGGCCCCCAACCCCGCGGGGCACCCCTCCCCCACCTGCGTCGCCGGTCATCATCTCATTGTCGCCTCCCGCTGGACCAAGCCCCCCCAATGGTCCACCGGGGGCCCCTTCTTCACCAGTCCCACCTCCTCCCAGCCCACCCAAGATTCCAGATATCCCCGTTTTCCCGGCTGTTCCGCTCCCTAGGTTTGATGCCATGGTGGACAACGCGGACAGACTCCTTTGGCAGTTCCTGGCAGCCCCTCGCGCCCACACCACCGGAAACCGAAGGGAACTCTTGGCGGCCTTCCGGACCCTAGCCGCAGCGGCTTGCGGAGAGGCGGAGAAGGTGATGAGGACTCATCTGATGTAGACGGATTTCCCCCCCTCTCTTCCTTTTCCATCTTGTATCTTATTCCGCGCCTACTTGCGAAGAAATAGACTTTTGCCGCGCCGTCCTGAGTAGCCTCTGGGCTTGTGAGAGCCTTTGCGCACAAGATACGCGTCTTGAAAGGGATCCGCGCGAGTGAGAGCAAGAGTGAGTGAGAAAGAGGTCCGCGCCCGCGTCCTGAGTGAGAATGAGTGAAATGAAAGTCCACGCCCGCCTCCTGAGCCAACAAAGTTCCCCGGAAGGTACCTGGACCGCCCCAGCCAAACTGCCACACAGTTCCCCGTACCCAATCCTGCAAAAACGCAACAATCCTACACCAGCAAGCGCACAATCATCCAAGAGAGGCAAAGAAAGAAGTTGAGAAAACAAAAATTCTGGGGTGTCTAGCTGTTCCGGCTGTGAACCGGCTAGGACACCCCCTTACCAAATCAGACCTGTCCCGTACGTGTCCTGCGCAAAGAGTAAACAAAGAAAAGAACCAAGCCCATAAAAAAAGGGAAACCAAAACCCCAAGAAAAGCGGAATGTTTTTTTTTTTTTTTTTTTTTTTTTTTTTTTTTTTTTTTTTTTTTTTTTTTTTTATGGCCTTTGCTCCTTGTCTGGCATTGCCCAATCTGCAGGGCTCGTCCTTGCGTGTATGGAACCGGCTAGCGCCGGGCCCGCATCCCTGTGATCAATTATAACCAAAACCAGTACCAATCCAAGAGGCCAATCAAATATAAAAGAAGTAGGAGAACGGACATTCTGGGGTGTCTAGTTATTCCGGCTGTGAACCAGCTAGGACACCCCCTCACCAAATCAGACCTTTACCATACTCGCGTCCCCCCCCAAGTTGACGGCTGTCCCCAGCGGTTTGTAGCCTTTCACTCCTCCAAGGTGGCGCGTCGCGCGCGGGCTCCTCCTCAGACAAAGGATCCGGCCCGTCCACTGATCCTGAACTTCCAACGCCGTCCCCTGCATTTGTGCCATCCCCGGCCGTCTTGTCAAAGGAGGTGGAGCTGCGCGCGAAGAAACGCTTCACGTGCGAAGCCATGGCCTTCCGTTTGAGCGGCGCCCCATCCAATTCCTTGAGCTGGTAGCTCCTGCCCTCAAACTTGGATGCCATGCGGAAGGGGCTGTTCCATTGGTTGGCAAACTGCTTTCCCCACTGAGATTCCAGACTCCGGTTGTACAACAATACCCAGTCACCCTTCCTCAGCGGATCCCGGAGGCGGTGGGAGCAGCGCTTGTCCCAATAGCGGACCAAGGCCGTCCTAGTCTTCCGCAACCTTTCAGCGGCCTTTGCCAGGGTCTCGTCCCGTTGGAGAAGCTGTTTGGCGCGCGCTTCCACGAGTTCCCCGGAGGTCTTCACCTTCCACCAGTCCATGCCCAAGGATTTTTTGAGCTTGATGTCCACCGGAAGCACCGCACGCTGTCCGTAGAGAAGTTTGTAAGGCGAGTAGCCCCTTGAGCGTTTGACCAAGATCCTGTCTGCAAAGAGGACCGCCGGAAGGGCCTCCTGCCACCGCTTACCGTCCTCCCCACACATCTTTACCAGGGCTTCCTTAATGGGCTGATGGCCATGTTTTATCATCCCGGCACCCTCCGGATAGTATTCTGTTACCCGCCCAAACTTAGCTCCGCAACTCTAGACCAGTGCCATCAAGCGCCTCCGTCAAAAGTGACCAAGCAAAGCAAACCATACCACACAAACCAATCCTCCTCCAAGAACTGAGAAAACTTCTCCGCCAACAACTTCACCAGAGGACAAGCCTTGACCCAACCTGACAGATTGTCCCGCGCAACCAGCAGGTATGCAAAATTCCCTGCCTTTATGTGGACCACGTCAAGGGAGACCCACCCAAACAACGTGTCCTCCCCCGTAGGGTGACCCACCTCCCTGGGCAGCCTAGAACTCTGCCGTTGACACGCTTTGCAAGACTTCACCCATTCCTGTACCGCGCGCACCACACCCGGCCACCAGAGCCTTGCCTTCACCCGCTTCCACGTTTCAATCTCCCCCCGGTGCGCAAGGTTGTCGTGGAGACACCTCAGAATCATTTCCTGGTCCCTCCTTGATGTTGCGACCACCAAAGGCACTGGGGTACTTTGCCGCCACAGTTGCCCGTCCTGCATGTAGAAGTTGGTTGTCCGCTGCTTTGCCCACCAAATTTCTGTTCCTGACGCGGCCTTGGGAAACTGGAGATCCCGCAAGAAGGAGTACAAGATTGCGTAGCGCCCGGAATGCTGCAGCGCAAGGGTGACCTCCGTCTCCATCATACCCACGCAAATAACCAGAGACTCCACGTCCAAGGGCTCCGCCCCCTCAAACAGATCCTCCCGCGGATACCGCAACAGCGCGTTGGGCATTGTGAACGCCTTCCCTGGAACATGAACCACGCCAAAAGTGAAGAGCTGGAGAAACACCACCCACCTAGTCATAGGAGCGTTTGGAAGCGTTGGAGAATTGATCATCCTTGCCAGGGCCTCCGCATCGACCAGAAGCTCAAAGTGCACCCCCCAGAGCAGGTGCTGAAGCCTCCGCACAATTTTGGTGACTCTGCATAATTCTAACTTCTGCTGCAAGTACCAACTCTCCATTGCTGTAAAAGTCACGGACTTGTAGAGAACCGGCCTATCCTTACCATCCTCCTCCTGCGTTGTGGTGTCAATTTATAGACACGGATTGGGAACTGCATTGGGGCTGCGCGCTCAGCATTGGAGGCAAGCGGGCTCAGCATTTGGGTATGCAGAGTGCTCAGCAGCAGCTGCTGTTTGGCTCTGCACCTAGTGGACAGGTCGGGCTCAGCATTGAATGCGGCATGGGCAGAAATCCGCCCTGGAGATCGGATTTGGAAGGTAGTGCGCTCGGCTAGGTTTGCGGGCGCCCCGGTTTGGATACGTAGGGGCACAGCAATCCGTGGGCTATAAAGGAACGGATGGAGCGCGCCTGCAAGCGCGCAGATCACGCCAGATAATACCGGACATCCACAACAGGTGCAGACAAACGGATACGGACAGGCGCGGGGGGCTCCGAGTAGGGTGCGGTGCAAGGACCAAGTCATGAGAAGGAAAAACCAGATGGACGGAACGGCTTACAGACATTGGGGGGAGTTTGGTACGGAGGTGGGGAGAGGAGGCTAGGGTTTCTGTCTTGGGATTGTTTTCTGTTTTTTTTTCATACTGTTATTTGCGCGTGTACTTAGGTTAGGGTTGAGAGGGAGGACTTATCCTCACTTTCAACTCCGGGTTAAGGAGGGGGGCATGGAATGGAATCAGACCATCACATCATCGGATTGGATCAATCATCTCACCAAGAGATTAAAGGAACTCATACCGGATACACATCCAGGTGGAAAGTTCTTAGGATTGAAGGATTGGCGATTTCACTCTCTCTCTACTTTTCTTTATCTCTTATCTCCTTATTTCTATTTCTCATTTAAGTGCAACTCTGGGCATCCTCATCTCCTTTCAGACGCAGGGAACCATTAACTTCCAAACCTTGGGACAATTATAGGGGGATAACCCTTATTCTTTCCACATCTGGGGGTCTGGCCGGGAAGTAACCTTCTGTTTCTTGTCTTTCAAAGGTAACTGGGCGCCATGTCCTATCCATACCTTCCTACAGTTGCTTCCTCATCTTCTTCTTCTTCCCCTTCTGTTTCCGGGTCCGCTACTCCAACCCCACTTGCGTCTTTGATCCCTCCTCCTCCCCCTCCCTCCGCTTGACCCAGGACAAGCTACGCCGTTCCCCCATTGGTCTCCAGTGACCATGAACCCACTCGTCTGGTTCGCATCAGGCCGCAAGACTACCCTCACATCCAATTCAACACTGCAGATGTGGAACAATTCATCTTGAGATACAAAGGTATTGCAGATGCGGAAGGTGCGTTGGATGCCATTAAGGCCCGGCTTGTTTTCCTGTTCATTATGGACAAAGAGAAGCTCCAGGATGTGGAGGAGATGGAAGGCTATGAGAATCAGGATTGGCCAAAACTGAAGGCGGAGATCCTAACGCGGTGGGGTAGGCGCGAACTTTGATTCCAGGAAAGCAATTTCAACCGCATGGCTTTGGCGGCAAGCGCGCGCGGAGGAGTCAGAATGTGGGTGGAGCTGGTGGATTACACCTCAACATTCAATCGGATCTATTGGTACTTGTCAAAGAACAAGGTGGTGGCGGGACAGATGGGGGCCGTGAAACGCGCGTTTCTGGGCGGTTTAGGGGCTCAACTCCGGGAAAGGGTGCAGCCGCATCTTTACAATCACAACTTGGTAAAGCAGTCATTGGAAGGGAGCATCGCGCTCCTTCCCGAGTTGGCTGTCATTTGCCAGGCTGTGAAGAGTGAGCTTGGCTTAGAAGAGATTATTGAGGATACCCCTAAGTCCTTCCCAGCGGGACCAAAGAAATCCGCCCCCCAAGTTTCGGCTCCGGCGCAATTTCCGGCCCCGGTTCCACCTACTTCCACGCGTGCTCCGGTTCCTCAACCCGCGCCCACCCCTCTGGTAAGTGAATTGACGGAACTGATGAAGGACTTGAAGATCTGCATGAGCCGTATGGGCCAGCAGCAGCCGCAAGGGCCTCCACCTCACATGGTGGAAGGGTTTCGGCTGCCCGGTACTTTTGTGCCAAGGGGGTGCTTGTACTGCGGGGCAAACAGTCATTGGCGATTGGCGTGCAAGGAGCTTACAAAGGATCTCAACGTGGGATTGGTTTGACCGGCAGGGATGGGGTACATGTTTCCAACAGGCAAACAGATTCCGATGGAGCTGAGCCAGCCGACCGCAATGCAGCAGGTGCGCACACAGGGTCAGGAGGCAGGAAAAATGGTGCAAGCATCACTAGGCATTGTTACCGGTCCGGGATTGTGGCAACCACCTTGGGTGGAAGCTGAGGTAAGGGTAGTGGCAACGGAAGAGAAGGTGGTGTTCTCGGATAAGATGGAGGTGGATGCAAAGGAGCAACCCCCGTCGACCGTTCCAAAACCGGCCACACGCGTGCCCAGAATTGAGGCGCCGGCAGCAAATCCTGCAGGGAAGAAGAAAGCGGCGGACATCGTGCGTAGGGTGATGGGAAACAAGACTCCGGTCCCGCTGACCTTGCGGGAACTGGTGGCTGTGTCTCCGGTGGTGGTAGACAAGATGGTGCAGGCGTTGCGGGATTGCAGTCAGGGCCGGGTACCTCAGATGGTGCAGCGGGTTCATGTGGCCCGGAAGGAGGAAGGGCGCGAGGAGTGTGAGTTGAAATCGGTTTTGACTCCGCTCGCTTACGTTCCAATGGTCATAGCAGGGAGGAAGGTGTGGGCTATGGTGGACAGCGGTTCAATGGTGAACCTGCTGCCATTGCGGATGGTGGATAATTTGGGGTTGGTTTGGCAGAAATGCACAATGGGTCTCCACGCGCTTAACGGAGGGGAGTGTTGTGTGGATGGGTTAGTTGAGGAGGAGTTCAAGGTTGCAAGGGTCCGTAAGCCTCTTTCTTTTCTTTTGGTTGATTGTGGGGATTTGATTTTGGGAAGGCCGTTCATGTTTGGGTTCCGAGCGCAAATGGTTTTCAATTTGGATGCAGGAACAGAGGCGTTGACAGTGGAGGATTTGTCCGGCGGAAGGTTTGAGACAACTATCTGCGATCAAGGGAAAGTAAAGCAGAGGAGAGTGTCGGAGTATGAGGAGGAACCGGACGCGGAGTTGGTCTGCAACGGGCAACCCTTGGAGGATTTTTTCTAGTCAACCGAGGAGACCGCGCGGAATAAGCTCTGGTTTTGTGCGGGCGGTCAACTAATGAGGAGCAGGGAGGGGGAGGAAGGAAAGTGCAGGGCGCGCACGTTGCAGAATTAAGTCCCTTTTCTCAGTATGCATTGCCCAAGGGTACTACGCTTCAAAAACCCTGTTGACTATCTAGTTGCATCTTTATTTCTTTCTTATGTTCTTTCTCAGTGTCTTTCTTCTATTTCTTCTATTTCTTTTATATTTCTTGATTTCTTCTCATTATGCTATTCTCATGTGTTCATGACAAGACTGGTTTGTCTCGCGCCAAGCTATATTCATTATTCAATATTCATTCTCATACCTCTCGCGCGTCAAACACTACTTAATCCAACATCTCCAGCAACCCAGAGAGGAGGAACTTGTCAATTTCTTCTTTTTACTTGTTTAAGTGTTTCTTACTCCTTCAAACATTGAACACCGAACACTTCAAGAAGAATGACCATCGACGAGGAACATTTTCAGTAATTTGGTGCAATCATTTCTCTGGAAAGTACCGCCAATCATCTTCATTAACTCACTTTTATTCATGTGATCAGCTCAGTCTACACAAGAGGTGTTTCAGCTTTAACTCAACTTGCCGCTGCTTAAGTCTCAGGTCTCATTTATGATTTTGGCATTTTTCCTGTTGCTGGGTATGATTCTCTTAATTTCTTTCTTTCTCTAGTTGAATAAACTTGAACTGTCTTCTAACTGTATTTGTGTGTTAGTCATTGGTCATACATACATTCAGTAATTCAAGTTATTTCAACACGATTAACAGTCAAAGAAGGCGCCAATCAACTTCAACCTTTTCGCCTAATGAATCAATTGACCAGCCATGTCAGAATCCATGACCGCTACTATTCTCAAAACGGCAATTGAAGCTATTCCCCTTCTGACAATGGACAACTTTTCCATCTGGCGTAATTGCATGGTGAATATGCTCAATCTTCAAGAAGACCTGTTTGAAAAAATCACCCAGAAGAAACTGGACAGCAACGGCAATCCTGTAAAGCTCAGTCATGTGGAAAATGTAAGAATCAGAACAATCATGACCTCCAAGTTGGATACCTCAGTTCAAGCAAATGTTATCAATCCTGAAAATGAAAAAGATGCGCATCGTATCTGGGCTAGTATTAACAAATACTTTGCTTCCAATCACGCTTCAAATCGCGCAAGAATCTTCAAGGAATTTCTCAGAACTCCATTCTCCATCTCTAACATTCTTGGCTTTATCACCGATACCAAAACAGCCATCTTGCGTCTTCACAAAGTTGGAATTGATCTACCCATTGATATCATTGCGTACCTTATACTTGAGAAACTTCCACCCTCCAAGGACACAGTCATTCAACAAATTACACATTTGGACAAGAAGGTGACTCCCGATCATGTGCTGGATCATCTTAGAATTTTTCACAATAACAAGTGTCTCGGAAACGGATCAACAGTCAACATCAAGAAAGAAGATTCCACAACGGTATCTTTTTTTAAAAAGGAGCTAAAACCCTGTGAAAGCAACTGGCATAATCCGAAAGCTGCCCATCCTGAAGGTTGCTGCTGGAAGCTCTACCCTCAACTCAAGCCAGCCTTTCCAAGAAAAAAGAGAGTCGATGGAAATGACTCAAATCCCTCATCCACGAGTGTTAGATCCTTTCAATCCTTTCACTCCAGTCTTCATCCTTCTTCATCTCTCTCCTTTATTCTCGACTCAGGGTCATCAACACACATGGTGTCTGATGCATCTTTCTTTGATCAATTAGACCAATCGTTAGGAGGAGTTATCTCTACTAGCTCAGGCGTGGACAATCTTTGGTACTGTGGGAAGGGAATCATGACCTTGAGAGATGACAAAAGTCACGTGGTAACCCTAACCAACGTTCTGTACACACCAAACTCCACGGCTAATTTGATACCTCTTTGCTCATTGCTGTTGGATGGGTTTGATGTTTCCTTTTCTGTTGATGAAGTGATCCTAAAAAAGGGAAAGTGGTTGGTGACTGGGTATTATGACTGCAATATACCCGTTTTTCATTTCAAATCCTTGCGCAAAATCTCTCATCTAAGTCATGATAAAGTCCTTCATAAGTCTCTGGGACACATTAGCTATCATCGGATAAGGCAAAAATTGGGAATCAAAGTCTCAAAACCCAGGGAATGTACTGCCTGTGCAATCAGCAAGATTAATCGTGCTTCATTCACCTCAAAGCATCAACAAGAAGAAAGGCCGTTTCAAGAGCTGCATTGCGACCTGATTGGACCCATTAAGCCAAGAAGTATTTACCATGACGCTTACATACTGACCATTGTGGACAGTTCTACAAGATTTTTAGCTGCAATTCCAATCAAAGACAAGAGTCAAGCTTCCTTGACCATTCAATACCTCATTAATCTGGAATCAAAAAGGTTTGGTTACACACCTATGATTCTCCATTTGGACAGAGGCACTGAATTCCAAAATGAGTCGATGAAAACTTTTTGCTTGGAACATAACATCAAACAATCCTTCTCTGATCCCTATACGCCGGAACAGAATGGCCTAGCAGAAAGATATAATTGATCTATACTTGAATCACTTCGCTCGGTTCTATTTGACTCTAAGCTTCCAACCAAATACTGGAGCATAATTATCAAGGCATGTGTTCTCACTCTTAACCAAGTCCCTGCTCATAAATCCAAAATGTCACCCTATGAGCAATTCAAAGGTTGAAGGATTGAATTGAGCTACTTTCACCCCATTGGGAATCCTCTTACCTTTGTTTCTGGGGAAAAACCTCCGTTCACAAAACTTGAACCACGTGGAGAATTTGGACGACTGATTGGCTACAATGAAGAACTGCTGTTGTATAAGGTTCTCACAGAGGATAATTGAGTTATCGACACTAAAAGCGTCAAACTTCTTGACTTTGACGCCTCCCTCAATTGGTACTATTTGGAAAATGTGTTAGAAATAGAGGATGATCGTGCTGTTACAGGGGATGAGAAGAATTTGACCGTGCCTCAGGCTGATGAATTAAACAAAAAATGGATGGTATCCTCAACCACCTCTTCCACGCCACTAGACACTGGTGAATCTCTCTTCAGTCCAAAATTGGAAGAATCCTTATCCTCCGCAACGACTCCAGCCTCCAATCCAATGGAAAACTCAAGCTCAGCTGGTCGTTATATTCTCAGAGAGCAAACGGAAAGAATCAAACCCCTGCAATACTCCCACTCAGCTAGGTTGAAGAAGGACCCGGGTTATTGGAAAGATTTGCGCGGTACAGAGATGGAAGACATAGAAAATCAGAATGTCTGGGAAGATTACAAGGGCACGCCGGATCACTTTCTCCAAACAATGTGGGTTGACAAGTTAAAACCGGCAACACTCTTGACGCCGGAAAGAAAAAAATCTTGGCCTCTGCATCATGGGGAACTTGCAAACACCGGGTATAGATTTTACTGAAACCTTTGCCCCAACTGGGAAGTTTACCACCCTTCTTCTGCTGCTAATAAGTGGACTTAGCTGTAATTTGAGGATTTGTCAATTTGACGTGAAAGCAGCGTTTTTGTTTGCTCCTCTAGACAAGGACATTTACATTGTGAAGCCGGATGAGTGCAATTGAAAATCACGTTTCTTGAAATTAAAGAAATCTTTATACGGGCTCAGACAAGCTCCCGCGAACTGGTTCAATACTCTGACATCTTGGCTGGAATCTATCAGGTACAGAGAATCCGACTCTGATCCTTGTCTATACATACACACGCTCAAAAATTTGTCCTTGTTCTTTCACGTAGACGACCTCATAGTTGTTGGGGAGGTAGAATGGTTTGAAGATTCCTTTGTGGAATGCTTCCCTAGGTCTACAGCGCATGATCCGGACACGGTGCTAGGGATGAATGTCACAATGGATAATGGAAGATTGGCTCTCAATCAGAAGACTCTCATACTTGATACCCTCGAGGAACTTGATCTGGTTTCTTGTTGACCGGTGTGTACCCCTCTCACTCCCGGATTGCATCTAGTACAAGCAACGGACAGCGATTTCAAGGAGTTTGAGAGACTGAATATCAACTACAGAAGATTCACTGGAATAATAAATCATCTCGCCTGTAGGACTCAACCCAAATTATCTGCTGCGGCATCTCTACTCTCCCAATTCAACCAACGACCCGGTCTTCCACACTGGAAAGAGGTAATTCATGTATGGAAGTATCTCGCAGGAACTGCAGGCCTTTCTCTGGTGCTTAACCCCTCTGGTTCTAGTGATAGTTTGATCACTTACTCTGACGAAACCTGGGCTGACAATCCAGAAACTTGACTGTCTCAATCTGGATTTCTTGTGGAGTTTTTGTCTTGCCCAGTTGCATGGAAGAGTCTTAAACAAACCAACATTACTCTTTTGACAACGGAAGCCAAGCTCAATGCTCTGACCGACAGCGCTCAGGAAAGTCTATGGATAAAATCGATCATTGAGGAAATCTGGCGAAAAGAACTAGCGCCTACGACTTTCTTCATAGACAACAAGGGTCTATTGGACAAAATTAAACAATTTGGAGCCAACTCAAAAACAAAACACATTGACATGAAGATGAAATGGCTTTGGGAACAGTATGGCAAGAGATTAATATCTGTTCAATTGATCTCGTCCGAAAACATGGTAGCGGATGCCCTGTCAAAGTCCTCTAACAGGTTAATGCTCGATCTGCTTCTGAGTCATTGTTGTCAGTGATCAGCACCAAATTATGGGGGGATGTTGACTATCTAGTTGCATCTTTATTTCTTTCTTATGTTCTTTCTCAGTGTCTTTCTTCTATTTCTTCTATTTATTTTATATTTCTTGATTTCTTCTCATCATGCTATTCTCATGTGTTCATGACAAGACTGGTTTGTTGCGCGCCAAGCTATATTCATTATTCAATCTTCATTCTCATACCTCTTGCGCGTCGAACACTACTTAATCCAACATCTCCAGCAACCCAAAGAGGAGGAACTCGTCAATTTCTTCTTTTTACTCGTTTAAGTGTTTCTTACTCCTTCAAACATCAAACACCGAACACTTCAAGAAGAACGACCATTAACAAGGAACATTTTCAGTAATTTGGTGCAATCATTTCTCTGGAAAGTACCACCGATCATCTTCATTAACTCACTTTTATTCATGTGATCAGCTCAGTCTACACAAGAGGTGTTTCAGCTTTAACTCAACTTGCTGCTGCTTAAGTCTCAGGTATCATTTATGATTTTGGCATTTTTCCTGTTGCTGGGTATGATTCTCTTAATTTCTTTCTTTCTCTAGTTGAATAAACTTGAAATGTCTTCTAACTGTATTTGTGTGTTAGTCATTGGTCATACATACATTCAGTAATTCAAGTTATTTCAACAAACCCTATCATTGTGCCACACTCGTGAGCAAAGGCAAAAGCCACGGTTCCGTTCTGTGCAGGACCTACAGCAAAGGATACGTGCAGATGATGCGGTGCAACGCTGGCAAGTACAAGCCGGTGTCGCGGAAGGTACAACCAAGGAATGAGCCAATGCCCCAGGAATTGAATGGACCGCTTTGACCAATCGCTTGGTTGCGGGACCCTTGGGTCACGCCAATTAAGGCTTTGGGGTGGGTTACTAGTTCTGCGCAGATCACAGAGGAGCAGATTGGAGCTTTCAATTTTGGCCCAACGGGATGGTTGAGCATGGAGGAGCGTGAGTTGCTGTTATTGGTTCTGGTTCTTTGGGAAAGAGCGCTTGCTTTTGGACCTGAAAAGCGGGGGCTTCTGAAAAACAATATCGGAGACCCCTATGTCATCCCCACTGTTGATCACAAGCCGTGGCAGATCAAGCCAATTCCAATACCGCGGGCGGTCCGGGAGCAGTTTCTGGAGTTGGTGCAGGAACGGGTGAAGACTGGCCTTTACAAACAGTCAACATCTAGTTATTCCAGTCCAATCTTTGCGGTAGTTAAGCAGGACAGAAAGTCGTTGAGGATTGTCCATTATCTGCAGTGGCTCAACTCCTTTACAATCCGGGACACAGGATGGCCCCCTTGTGTTGACAAGTTCCTTGAGTCAATGGCGGGGCCCGCTTGTTACGGTTTAGTGGATGTGATGGGGGGATACAACCAGCGTGAGTTGGATCCTCGCTTGCGGCCTCTAATGGCATTTGAGACTGGGTTGGGAAGAATGCAGCTGACTCGGCTACCGCAGGGCGCGACCAATTCTGTGGCGGTGTACCAGGCACAAATGGATTGGATCCTGAAAGATGATCTTCCGGAGGGAGTCCAAATCTTCATCAATGACGCGGGCATCAAAGGTCCGAAATCCAATTACGGAGGAGCAGAGCTGGTTGGAGTTCCCGGCGTCCGACGTTTTGTGTGGGAATACTCGCAGACGTTGGAACGCATCCTGTTTCGCATTGAGGAGGCAGGACTGAGGGTGTTGGGGAAGAAGTTGGCGGTTTGTGTTCCGGCGCTTGAAGTCCTTGGCCATGTTTTTGCATCAGACGGCCGGCGCATTGCAGAGAAAAAGTGGAACAAGGTCCTCAAATGGCCAACCCCGCGGACGGTGTGGCATATCCTTCAGTTCTTGGGATTATGTAGCTATGTCCGTATGTTCATCGAGAGAGTTGCGGAGGTGGAAAGCCTGCTCCAATCACTAATGCGGAAAGGCGCGGAGTGGAAGTGGGGAGAAGAGTGCAATTGCGCGTTCCGGAAGCTCAAGGAGATAGTGGGACATGACATTGTGCTCCGTGATCTTGACTACAATGCAGGAGGAATTAGGCTAGCAGTTGATTCCAGCAAATTCGGCGCGGGGGGGGAGGGGGTTCTCACTCAAGAGGACGACGGTAAGGATAGGCCGGTGCTTTAGGAGTCGGTCACCTTCACTCCAACGGAAATCCAGTACTCTCAGCCAAAGTTGGAGTTGTGCGGGGTTACCAAGATTGTGCGGCCGCTTCAGTATCTTCTGTGGGGGTTCACTTTGAGCTTTTGGTGGATGCGGAGGCGCTGGCGCGGATGATCAACTCCCCGGCGTTGCCCAATACTCCCATGACCCGGTGGGTGGCGTTTCTTCAAATTTTTTCCTTTGCTGTTGTTCATGTTCCGGGGAAAGCATTCACTATGCCCAACGCGTTGTCACGGTATCCAAGGGACAACCCGTTTGAGGACGCAGAACTGCTTGATGTGGAGACCCCGGTTGTCAAGGTAGGGGTTGTGGAGGCAGGCATTCAGCTGCCTCTCCGGCAGACCGGGCGGTACGCAATTCTTTGTGATTACTTGCGGGACCTTTGTTTTCCCAATGGAACTACGGAAAAGCACATGCAATGGGAAAGGCAGCAAGTGGGAAACTTCTATGTACAGGAGGGGCAGCTTTGGCAGCGGAAGACTCCGGTTTCTCTTGTGGTTACCACTTCAAGGGCGGATCAGGAAGCTATCCTCCAAAGCCTTCACAACAATCTTGGCCATCGGGGGGAGGTCAAAACGCGGAGGCGGGTGAAAGAGCGGTTCTGGTGGCTAGGGGTAGTGCATGCGGTACGGGAATGGTTGGCTTCCTGAAAAGCCTGTAAATGGCGGAGCGCAAGATTGCCTAAGGAAGTCGGAAACCCCACAGGGGAAGACGCCCTCTTTGGTCAAGTCTTGCTTGATGTTTTCCACATCAAGGCTGGTAAGTTTGCCTATCTGCTTGTCGCGCGGGACAACCTGTCCGGTTGGGCGGAAGCGCATCTGTTGGTCAAGCTCTTGGCGGAAAAAGTTGCTCTGTTTCTGGAGGAAGATTGGTTTGTGCGGTACGGGTTGCTTTGGCTGGTTACAGTGGACGGAGGGGCCAAGCTTTGCGGCCGTTGGATTGAGTTGGTGAAGAGTTGCAGAGCCAAGTTGGGCCGAGTAATGGAGTATTATCCCAAGGGGGCCGGCATGATCAAACGCGGGCATCAACCAATCAAGGACGCCCTGGTCAAGATGTGCGGGGAGGACGGTAATCGCTGGAAGGAGACCCTTCCAATTGTTCTGTTTGCGGATCGGATTTTGGTGAAGCGGTCAACAGGCTACTTGCCGTACGAGTTACTTTTTAGACAGCGCCCCGTGCTTCCGGTGGACATTGAGTAGGAAACGTTCCTGGGGGTTGACTGGTGGGAGGTGAAGACTTCCACCAAATTACTCAAGGCTCGCACCAAACAGCTCCTTTGATGGGACAGGATGCTCACAAAGGACGCGGACCGGCTGAAGAAGACTTGGACGGCATTGGTGCGCTATTGGGACAAGCGCTGCTTGCATTTTCTTGGGGATCCCTTGCGGAAGGGGGATTTAATGCTCCTGTAAAACCAAAGTCTGGAGTCTCAGTGGGGGAAGTTGTTTGCTAACCGGTGGAACGGCCCGTTCCGCGTGTCGTCCAAGTTTGAGGGGGGCAGCTATCAGTTGGAGGAATTAGACGGTACTCCGCTGAAACGGAAGGCGGCAGCTTTGCATGTCAAGCGCTTCTTCGCGCGAGGATCTACCTTGTTTGACGAGAGAGCGGAAGGGGGTGACGGATCTGACAAGGGGAGTGTGGAGCGCGGCAATGGTGTTGGAACGCAATCCGGGGATTCATCTTTGGGCGGAGAAGCAGAAAACGTGCCGTTGTGACAGAGTAGGCGGTTGCAACCAGCTGGGGACAGTGGCCAAGTTGGGGGGGGGAGGTGGTGGGGGTAGGGGATAAGTTTTGATTTGGTGAGGGGGTGCTCTAGCCGTTTCACAGCCTGAACAACTAGACACCCCAGAATTTTTGTTTCTCTATGTTTCTTTCTTATCTGGATTGTGGGGTCTTTGCTGGCTTGGGGTTTTTTTGCAGGAAACGCGGGCGCGGCACAAAGCCGGGTCCGTGAACGCGAGGACAAGCCCCGTGGAACCGGGATGCAAGGAAAATCCCGCGGATGGGGGAAGCAGGACAAAGAGCAATTTGCGGGCGGTCTACGGGCTTTGCGCTAAAAAAAAAAAATGTGTTCTTTTCTATTTTTTGTCTCTGTTGGTTTCTTTTTCTCTTTTTCTTTTCTCTCAGGATATCTTGAGGATGGGTGGTTGGTATGGGAATAAGCTTGATTTGGTGAGTGGGTGCTCTAGCCGGTTCACAGCCAGGACATCTAGACACCCCAGAATGTCTGTTCTCTTACTCTCTCTCTCTTTCTTCCCTTACGGTGGCGCGGGCTGGTGTTTGGTTGTTGTGTTTGTTACAGGATGGGTACGGGGAACTGTGTGGCAGTTTGTCTGGGGCAGTCCAGGTGCCTCTTTTGAAAAGGCTAGTCACTTATGGTTGCTCACAAAGCAAAGCGCGCGGATGCGGACCTCAATTTCAAGCTCATTCTCACAAAGCGCGGTTGCACACTTTTTCTCAGAAGGTTAAGACCTCGCGCGGATACGTGTATTTTCTTAGGAAAAAGGAAGCGCAGTACAACCAAAAGAAAAAAAAAAGAGAAGAAGGGGAAGGGGGGGGGGCGATGCGCCTAAGCCATCTTCATCATCTCCTCCATTTCCGCCCTCAAAAACGCCAGTAAGGCCCGGAAAGACGCCAGGAGCTTGCGCTGGGACTCTGAGGATTGGGTGCCGGGGATCACAAGGAAATCCCAAAGCATCGTGGTTGACCTTTCTGCAAGAACCTCGAAGCCAGCTGCCGGGAGTTCCATTACAATTGGGATTTCCGGGATCTTGGGAGGGCTGGGGGTAGGAGCGGCCGGTGAAGACGGGGCCTCCGGGGAACCAACAGGGGAGCTTGGTTCAGCTGGAGGCAATGACGGGACAAAAATGGGTGACGGAGGCGGAGGGGGTGTCGGCGGTTGTGGAGGAGGAGGAGAGGGTGCTGGTGCGGCCGCGGGTTGTCCAAAAAGCCTTGGGTCCGGTACTGTTTGATTCATGCCAACAGCGGCGGCCCAAGCGCGGGTTGCCGCGCACCATTCCTCCGAGGTTTTGTATTTGCTTCGTTGGAGAGGTCCAGCCCGGCAGAGAGGTGATGCCAAGTTGCGGCTCACGTGCAAGGTGGGGGGTGACGGAGCTTGGGGGCGGCGGGATGAAGGTGAACCGGGGGGTTTCCACAAGCCTTCCAAGATTGAGTCATTGTCCGAAACTACGAACGGGTCCGGATGAGCCCTCTTGCGCGGCCTGGGGCAAGAGCTGGCTTGGGGGGGAGCTTGGGGCATGCCGTCACTAAGTGAGCAGCAACGGTGGCTGCAAGGGCAAGCAACACAGGCGCGTCAACCAGGGACAATCAAACACGCATGCCCGTTCCGGGCGCAGAACTCGCATGGGAGCATGGTGGCAATGGAGCAGGAGGATGATGGGGGAAGGTGATAGTGGGAGTGGTGGGGGTGGTAGTGGGAGTGGTGGGGGGTGGTAGTGGAAGTAGCGGGGGTGGTAGTATGGTGAAGCAATGGAAGACTTCTGGGGACAGAACTCAAGTTGGGGGGGATGTGGTGTCAATTTATAGACACAGATTGGGAACTGCGTTGCGGCCCACAATCTCCTTGAGCTTTGCAAAGGCAGCGTCACACTGCGCCGTCCATTCCCATGCTGCGCCTTTCCGGGTCAGCGCCCGCAGAAAACTTGCAACTTCCGCGAACCGCTTGATGAACATGCAAAAATAGCTGCACAGTCCCAGAAATTGGAGAATATGCAAGGGCGTCCGCAGGGTTGGCCATTTGAGGACTTTGTTTTGTTTCTTTGCCCCAATTCTCCTGCCGTCAAAAGCCACCACATGGCCTAGCACTTCCAACGCCGGAACACAAACTGCCAACTTACCCCCCAATACCATAAGCCCTGCCTCCTCAATTCAAAACAAGACCTGCTCTAATGTCTGCGCGTACTCCCAGATGAAGCGGCGGATCTTTGGGGCCTCCTCTAGCACCGCACCCCCTTAATTCATCTTTGGTCCTTTGATGCCGGTGTTGTTGATGAAGATCAGAACCCTGTCTGGTATGTCTTCCTGCAGGATCCACGTCATCTGGGCTTGATAGACCGCCACAGAGTTTGTTGCCCTCTGCGGCAACCGCGTCAGCTGCATCCTTCCCAATCCTGTCTCAAACGCGGTTAGCGGCCGCAAGTTGGGATGGAGCTTGCGCTGATCATACCCCCCCATTACATCAACCAAACCGTAACACGCTTGCCCCACCATTGATTCCAGGAACTTGTCCACGCGCCAAGGCAATCCCCCGTCCCGGATAGTGAACGAGTTAAGCCCCTGCATGTTGTGAACAATCCTAAGAAACTTCCTGTCCTGTTTAACAACCGCAAAAATTGGGATAGAGTAGCTTGATGTCAACTGCTTGTACAACCCCGTCCTCACATGCTCCCGGACCAGTTCCGAGAAGGGTTCCCGCACGGTCCAAGGGATTGGAATTGGATTGATTTGCCAGGGCTCGTGCGGCACCGTGGGGATTACATAGGGGTTTCCAACCTTGCCCTTCAGCAATCCGCGCTTGTTGGGCCCAAAGGCAAGGGCCTTCTTGCCGAGCACCAACAACAATGCTAAAAAATCCTTCTCCTCCGTACTCAACCACCCCGCAGGCCGAAAATTCAGCGCCTTGATTCGCTCGTTTGTGATCTGTGCCAACCACGTTACCCACCCGAACTTCCTCAATGGACTCACCCAGGGATCCCAAGACCAGGAGATCGGCCTCAGAGGCCTGTTCAACCCCTGCAGCATGGGCTTGTTCCGGGGCTGGACCTTTCGCGCCACAGGCTTGTATCACCCCCGTTGCACCTAACCATCCTTACGCGCCCGCCTTTGTCATTGTAAATCATGGCAACAATCCACCCGTGGCTCTTGCCTTTGCTCACAAGCCTGGCACTATGGTAGGGTTTTTGGAACACAGTACCTTCTGTTGGTGCATACTGAGGAAGAGGACTTACTTCTGCCACTTGCTACCTCCGTGCACTTCCTTCCGCCTTTTGCTCCTCCCTAGTCAACCGCCCGCACAAGGCCGGAGCCTGCCCCGCGCGGTACCCATGGTTGACTAGGGAAAACCCTCCGCAGGGAGGCCCTCAAGGTTTTCCCCACCGTCAGACTCTGCCTCTTTGCCAACCGCCGCCAATGGCACCCATTTCCCCTTCCCATGGTCGGAGATCTTTGTCTTGAACCTTGCCCTGGACATGTCCTCCACCGTCAGCGCCTCCATCCCTTCCTCCGCGTTGAACGTCATTTGGGCCCAGAATCCAAACATGAACGGCGGACCCAAAATCACGTCACCGCACTCGACCAAGAGGAACAACAGCGGCTTCCAAACCTTTGCGAACTCCACCTCTTCTTCCTTCACCACCCCATCTACCCAGAATTCCCCCCCATTGAGCGCCTGCAAGCCCAAAGCGCACTTCCTCCGCACCAGGCCCAACTCATCCACCAGTTTCAACGGGAGCAGGTTGACCATTGACCCGCTGTCCACCATTTCCCACACTTTCCTTCCCGCAATCTTCAGTGTGACATAGGCAAGCGGCACCAACACGGCTTTGGAGCCGCACAACTCCTGTTCCTCTCCCTCCGTTGCTGCATTCATGCGCTGCACTGTTGCCGGGATCCTGTCGCCCCCGTGCTCCTTCAGCGCCTGGACCATTTCCTTGACAACCACCGGAGAGACCGCGGTCAGCTCCCGTAGCGTGAGAGGTATTGGTACCTCACTCCCCATCACTCTCCAAACAATTTCCGCGGCCTTCCTTCTTCCTCTGGAGCTGATTGCCGGCGCATCACCCCCCAACCCTTGCGCCCAAACCCTTGGAGCTTGATTTAATGGCCGCTCCTTGGCATCCATGTCCATATTTTCCGACACGATCCGCTCTTTTGCCGCCAATGTCCTAACTTCCACCTCCACACGCGGTGCCTGCCATGTATTGGGCCCGGTGACAATCCCAAGGGACACCCAAGCAGCCCCTGCAGGTCGGGCCCTTGCCCTAACCTGCTCCACCGGCGGTGGCTGACCGGCCCCCAGGTCCACCGGTTTGCCCAACAGAAATATGTAGGTCCCCCCGGACGCGCGAACCAACCCCTTGTTCATGTCCTTGGTCAGATCTGCGCAACCAGACTTCCAATGACCTTTATTGCGGCAATATGTGCACAGGCAAACCAAAAACCCCCCTGTTGGTCAGCTACTGGGCTGAAAGCACCCTCTTGCATGGGGCAGCAGATCGCGCAAAAAAGCGGGAGGCGGAGCCGTTGGCTGGGCCGCCATCCGATTCATAAGTATCTGCAAGTCCCGTAGCATGTCTGTTACCTTGTTCACCGGTACTCCCATTGACTGCAAAGGGGCTACGGGCCGTTCTGTTGCTGGCGGGTCCGCAAGCGGTACCGGCGTTGGGGCCGGGGTGGAAGAGGCCGTTGGCTTCCCTGAACTTTCCGGGAACAACTGGGCCGTATCCTCAATCAGCTCTTCCAAGTTGATCTCGCTCTCAACCGCCTGGTTGATTACGCCCAGGCTTGGGAGGAGCGCAACGCTCCCATCCACTGACCGCGCTACCAACCCGTGCTTGAATAGGTAACGCTGGACCCGTGAAAAAATTTGCGGCGCAAGCCCGCCTAGGAACGCCCGCTTTGTGGCCCCCATCTGACCCGCCACCACCTGGTTCTTTTCTAGGTAACTATAAATTTGGTCAAACTGGGACTTGTACTCAGACAGATTGCTCCCCGTCCACACCCCACCTTGGGAAATTGCCTCACCCGCCGCTCGCTCAAAGTCCATCTCCCAAAAGCGGGGCTTGCGCTTCCCCCACCTTGCCATCATCTTGCCCCGGAGCCTTCCCCAGTCACAAGCCTTGTACCCTGCCATATCCTCCACGTCCCGGAGCGTATTCTTGTCCGCAATGAAGAGAACGACCAAGCGGACCTTGTCCTCACCCGTTGCGTTTTCGGAGTCCGGGATATCCTCAAATCTCTCCCGAAAGCGCCCAATGTCCGCAGTGTTGAATTGGCAATGGGGGAATTTCTGCGGCCTAAGTCCCACCCGTTGCGGAACCTCAGCCGCCTCCGAAGGCTCTGACCAAGGAGGAGCAAAACCATCGGACCAAGTAGTTGGCGGTGGTGGAGGTGTTGGCCCGCCAGCTCCTGGCCGGAGAGGGAACAAGGGTGGAAAATTCAATCCTGGGGTAGTTGTGGGCAGCATTGCACCCGCTAGCTTTGAGCGACCTAGACAAAAGATTACTTCCCGGCCAGACCCCCAGATGTGGAAAGCAAAGGTGAGCTACACTCCTAAGTTGTCCGCAAGTCCGGAAGTTATTGGTCTAGGCGTCTGTAAGGAGGTTGGATGCAATGAGTTCTTAACTGTAGTGAGATAAAAAAAGAGATAATGAGATGTATTCCTCTTCCCCCAATCCTTCCTATTCCTTTCCTTGGTTGTCTTCTTTGATGATCATAACCCAACCCAGAGTTGAGGGTGAGGATTTGGGTCCCCCCCCCTTCAACCGTAACCTAAGTACAACCACAAACGCAAAAGAATGATGAAACAAAATACCTAAGCACAGAACCCTAGCCCAACCCTACCCCTCCATCACTTTCCCCATAACCCATGCCCCTTGATATCAACGTACGCCCGGTTTGTCCTTCTCATGGCGCGGCCCTCCGCCGCGCCCTACTCGGAGCCCCCCGGTTTGCCCGCCCGCGCGCGTCCGCAGACCTCGCGGTCCGCAGGTTGGCCCGCGCGCGCCTAACCCCCCAATTGCCCTTCCCTTGCCTCCCGGACTAGCCACCTGCGAGCTTGTTTGGGCCAGCTCCATCACTTGGTACGCGTTTCCTGGGTGGCTCACCGCCCGGCGCCCTCAGAGTAGGCCCAACCCGCACCTGGTGCTGAGCACTGCAATTCCTACTGCTGATCCCGCAGCGGCTGCTGCCAAGCCCTCAGCAGGCACTTCTGAGACCGCGCGCACCCCAAATGCTGAGCCCGACCTACCCAACTGCTGAGCGCGCAGCCCCCGACGCAGCTCTCAACCCAAGGTTATAAATATGACACCACACCGGTCAGCATCCTTACTGCGCATAACTGTACTATTGAGCCAGTCAGAGACATTGCTAAGCTTATTCCTTTTGGGCTTAAGGTTCATGTCCATCAACCCTCAACTTCAAAGTTCCTCCCTTGCTCATCTCCCCTCCTTTTCCTTGGCTACAAGTCGTACTCCAACGCAGGTCTATTTTTCAATCCCCTGAGAATGTGTATCATGGTAAGTCGCAATTCACCCCGCCCCAGACCTCCTTTGACTATGGAAATCCTCATGCTGTACAAAAGCCTCCCACTTCCTTTCCCAATGTGGACGTCTTTCCCGCTGTCAATGACTCAAACATGGTGGTCATACCCCTTTGGGGTCCACCGGAAGCATCCTCTTGCAACAATTGCTCCTTGCCAGCTCCGCCGGACTCATCTGAGCCAGCCCCGCCACTGGATGTCCCTCTGGTCTCTCAGTCCGACGCCAGGGACGCTCCCGCCATCATCCCCAGCAGCCTCTCAACAGCTCAGGCACAGCCTCCAAAGCACTACGCTTACGTCCCCTACTCTAGAAAGGCGCCAACAGATATTATTAGCTCCCTGGACCCTTCAGCTCTCCTGCCTGGTCGGACTTGTTTGGCAGCTAGAGCTGCTGCCTCCTCAATTGACCTGGCTGGGCCTGACAATGATAGCAATGACAACGATGCGCTTCTATTGGAGGTGGTCTTGGTCAAGGAAGCATTTTCTGATCCATCTGAACGTCCTCTCTGGCTGGAATCCATGGAAGGTGAAAATTTTTCTCTGATTAGCCGCAATACGGGCACCCTTGTGCCTCCACCTGACCACAATGTTGTTATTGGGGGTATGTGGCACCTAGTTTAGAAGAAGAAAAAATTTGGAGAGGTAGTGCATTGCAGGTCTTGGTGGGTGTGCTTTGGTAATCACCAGCAGTTCCCACGCCATTACTTGGACACCTACTCGTCTGTTGGTTGCACGGATTTGTTGAAATACCTTCTGTCTATAGCTGTTCAACTTTGTATCCATGTCTTTCAGTTTGATGTGGAGACTGCCTTCTTGTATGGTGTTATTGACACAACGGTCTACGTGGCTCAGGTGGCTGGTTTTGAGGTTCCTGGAAAGGAGAAGTGGGTGTGGAAACTGAACAAGTCTCTCTACAGCACCAAGCAGGCTTCAAGGTACTGGAAGTCCAAACTTTTGGCTATGCTGGCAAACCTAGGACTCCGCCCATTGAGGGGGGATGAATCAATTTTTGTTAATGAGGACAAGAGCATCATGCTCCACATTGATGTTGACAACGGACTTCTTGTGGGATCTGACCGTGCCCAAATGTTACTTCTCCTTGACAATATTGCAAAGACATACTCCATTTGAACGCAGGAATGTCCCAAGCAACATCTGGGTTACACTCTTGATTGGCAATCCAACGGCTCTCTCCTACTAAATCAATGTGACTTTTGCTTGAAGACGCTGCGTGAATTGGGAATGAAGACAGCAAAATCTGTCAAGGCACCCGCTCCCCTCAATCTCCACCATCTTGTCTCCTCTGAATCCCCCGCTTTTGACGTCAAGGTCATGCAGAAGGCGGTGGGGATGCTCATTCACCTGTCTGTCAATACCAGGCCTGATATCATGTTCACGGTCAACATTCTCTCGCGCTATGCCAACTCTCCAACGGAAGCTCACTGGAACATTTCCAAACACCTTCTCCAGTATCTCAAGGGGACTCCATCTGTAGGTTTGCACTTCAAGCAAACTGAAATCAGCTCTGATTTGGGACTCCGTGGATGGGCCAATGCCAACTATGCTACCTCACCAGTCAGCAAGAAATCCACCACTGGCTATGTGATCACCCTCTTTGGCAATCCAATCTGCTGGGCTACAAGAAAGCAGTCAGTTGTTTCCCAGTCCACCGCGGAGGCGGAATTTATTGCTATGAACGTGTGTGCAAATCAGGTACAATGGCTGTCTAACCTACTATTGGGTCTTGGCATTGCCATACCGTGTCCTAAGATCATGAACAACAAACGTGGGGCCAACTTCCTGAGCAAAGAGGCGCAGCTGAACCCAAACTCAAGACACATTGAGGTCTGCTACCAGTATCTTTGTCAACTGGTGCTAAAATCTCTTCTCTCTGTCAAACATTGTCCGTCCAAGGAAATAGTTGCTGATGTACTGACAAAGCCATTAGGGTACGTGAAATTAATTCAGGCCAGGAAGCTTCTTAATATGATTCCAGCCGTGACAAGGAGGAGTTTCAGCTGATGTCCCGGCTGAAAATATGAATATGGCCACTACTGCAGCAGCGTGAGTTTGCGGTGATGTGTTGGGACTATAAGAGGGAAGGATAAGTCAAACGGAAGGAGAGAAAGGAAAAGGGAACAACCCTCTCTCCCTCAAGACCAAGGTCATTGGCTGTTGGAAGCTCAACAAATCTCAGTCTCACCAAGGCAAGCGTGTTTAGGAGGAGTGTCAACACAGATTAGTCATCAACTCCTGCCTATCATCAACAACTCAACTTGGTGAAGTTTGGCTAGTTGAGCAACATCCTAACGTGATCTATCAATTTCTTTCTGTCTCTCAAGTTCATTCTCTGTTCCTGTCTCACTCATTACAATTTTTTCATTGTCTCTTTGTGTAAAGACAATCTTATTTCTATAAGAGTTACCTTAACCTACGTGACTGCAATGAAGAGTTGATTTAAAGTTCAGGCTTTCAGTACCAAGACTTAGAATCCTTGGATGGCAGTCTGCATAAGAGCAGATTTGACTCCAACACTTATTTGGCTCTTCATTTTAAGATTTTCTCACTCAAAAGAACCCAATGACTTTAATATCAAATGTTTGCTGAACATAGCTGAAGAATAAAACAAGTTCCTGTGCGCCATGCTAATTTTTTTTTCTAAAAGTTTTAAACAATATATATGCTAGATAATCACTGCTAAGGAAAATCCAACTTCTGGTAACAACATAAGTAAAAAAAAGAATAGAAAATTATTCAAAAAATGGATTGCAGCACCGTTTCATGGAACACAACAGAAATGGAAAATATGGTGAAATTCTTGAAGAAAGAAAGTAAATTAAGAAAAAATCAAGCCCAGCTTCAAAATATTCACAGCAGACAGTTCCTTGCCATTGGTGCATCATTCCTTGAAAAAATAAATTTCATGTGTCTCTTTTATCTCTCTTAATGCATTCTATCTATTTACAAATTAATTTCCAACTCACAGCCAGTTCTAAAATTTCACCTTATTTTTCATGATTTTGGGTGACTTCAACAATAAAGGTACCTTCCAGCTCCAAATTTGATCCAATTTCAAGGGAACTGCAAGCTGATCTGCTAATATATGATACAAAAAACTTGAAAATGGGGATGGGGGCTTTTCTGTCATGGATACTCAGCCAGGAGAGGAAAGAATACAGGATCTGTTTATTCATTTTTTTTATAAATTTTTTTTGAACACTTTTGCCTTATTAAAAGTTCATGATTTCAGTTGAATGATTGAAAAAAAATCTGTCAAAAATTAAAAGTAAATTTGAGAATATTGAATTCAAAAAAAAAATATAAAAAAAGACCAGGCAAAAGTCATTCCAACAAAATCACCAAAATCACACTCATTTTTGAATTTGGTGTGATTTAAGCAACTCTTTTTCTAAAACAACACTAAAAGGTGGCATTGGTGTCCTTGCAGTAATTGTTATAATATAATAACAGGAGAATCAATCAATTCTTTTATGCAAGTAAATGTATTGATTGATTCTCCTTGCATTCAAAATCAAGCTCATTCCTATTCCCCTCAGAAAAACAGTGAAATCACAAATTGAATCTGAAAAACTTCAATTTGAAAAGGAGAAGTGGGATTGTCAACTGGTAATGGATTGTCAAAAGCAGAAAGCTGAGAGTTTGGCTCATCAACAAAAGTTTAATTCTGAGTGGCAAATGAAACAGGCTGAGCTGGAGTTTCAAAAAGAGGAAAAGGAGAAGGATTGAGAGGAAGACCAACTCCAAACAGAGAGGGAAAGGCTAGTAAAAGGAAAAAAAAGATATGTTACTGGTAGCCATGGCATGTATTGGTATCAGTAGAAATTTCAATGAAATAAAGGAAATTACTCAATTTCTTGGCTTTTAAAATATTTGCTTTGATAAAAATTTTAAAAATAAAAACAAAAAAATTATTTTCAAATATATCAATGTTTGAGCCTATTTTCAACCTCACCAATGAAAAAACGTTTTTCATTTTTATTTATATTTTTTTGTCTAGAATATATTTGACCGCTTGTCAATTCTTTGCAAGTGTTGAGAGTTGTCTTGTTAATTTGCAAAGACGTAGCCATCCTAGTATGGGTGGCAGTATCCACTGCAGGAAAAGTACAATGCTTGTACTTATTTGCGGCCCAAACCATTTTGAAAATACATTTTTCTTCAAAATCAATTCCAAATCCCAAGTCACAGAAGATGAATTGGCCATCAAATACTTGATATTTTTCCTTGTTGTCAATAATTTGTCCATTTGATTTTTTGGTTGGGACCACCAGTAAAAAGGCATAGGAGGAGACATCACCTCTTTCAATGTGGGGAGAGTTGTAGAAGGAGTCCGAGGTGAAGGTGATGTGGGGGGAGCAGTTGAAAGGAGTGAGGCCAGATCCAAACTACAATGAAGAGCAAGAGGGGATTATGTTGTCCAGCATGGTTTCTTGGTTGGAATTATGTGCAAATTTGGCTGATTTTCTGAACATTTGGCCTAAAATTTGTGTTATCTTGTCAGACCTAAGGTTTAAAAATTGAAAATTCTTGGGAAAAGATTGAAAAGCTGATTTCTTAAAATAGCCTCCAAAAAGTTCAAAAGGGTGCATCAATTTTTGCCATCCAATTTCCCACATTTTTCCACCTCAAGATCTTGAGGGACCAACCACATTGAAAATTTTTTTGATGGGTGAAGGAATATTGTTACCCGGTTGATTTCCTTCTTTTCTTGCTGGGATAGTTTATTCAATGGGAAGAATTCAATTATTGCAACCAGAGATTTGCAATTGGAACAATCTAGAACATAAACATTTTCAGAGCTGATGAAATGCAATTGTTCAATCTTCTGTTTGGCTTTTCAAAAATATTCAGGGGTGGGTTTTTGAGTTTTGTTTTCAGAAGCAATAGCAGGGTAAAAATCCAAAGGTTTTAGTTTTTTCAAGACCAAACCACCTTTTTTTTAAACCCATCTTCATTTACTTCCAAAGTGATTTCAGAATCTTTTATTTGAGCCCTCTTTTGCCAAAGAGCCCTCTGATTTCCACCTCTCTTTATGTTTTTCAATCCATCTCATTCAATCTTGATCCCTCCCATGCACCTGCTGGGCTTGGGGTGAGGATCAAGAAGGAAAAGATCTGGTTTTATAACATTTTGAGTGGGTTGGTAGAAGCATTGACAGTCAAGAAAGGGGGCAAGAGTTTACAGAACAAGGGGTAAAAAGGTGTTTGCATTGCATGGCATTGAAAAAAAAAAGAAAAAAAAACAATGATTAGTATGATATAATCAAGGTAGATTATCAACAAAAAAAAAAGAAAAACTATACTGGAGGTGGGGGGGGCTTGGTTGGCCAGGCTGGAGGGAGAAGGGGGGGGCGGTGAGGGGGCTTGGTGGCCATGCTGAAGTTGGGGGGGGGGGCTTGATGGGCCAGGCTGGAGGGAGAGGGGGGGGGTGGGGGGGCTTGGTTGGCCAGGATGGTGGTGGGGGGTCCTCTGTTTGCTGGGCTGGTGGTGGGGGCTGTTGTAAGGGAGGTGTCTGCTAACCTGTCTGTGGTACACTTGAATCAACAAATGTGCAACAGAGATGTGACAGGCACAGAAACACAAGAAAGACTACCAGGGCCGCGGGCCTTGCAGAACCTATCTGAAGCATTGGAACCAGCCAATGCACATGTGGTTGCCGCAACTAACAGTGGAACAGTGAAAAAAATGATGTGCCCGCAGCATTGATAACTCACAATACAGAAAAGGGAAGTCATGGAACAGAGACAAATGCATGTGGAAACCTTTCAAGCAAGGAAGCTCAAGAACTCATAGACAAGAATGCCAAAGAGTTCAAGATTAAACTAAAAGCAATAAACGCTTTCATCCAAAGCGCAACTATCAACAAACAGGTAAAAAGCGAAAAACTAATTAAGATAAAGAAAAGAAAGATGAACACTTATTTGAACATTTCAAATAAGCACGCGAAAAGAACTACACCAAAGATACTAAAAGTAAGAGGAAAGGTGAAGGGAAAATCCGCATTCTTAGAATGCTATTCAAGAAGAGGAGGAAATAAGGGACTAGTTCATACCCATTCATGGGCAACATTTTTAGTATAAATACATGTCATTTTTGTTTTATCTTTCTCTCTCCCCTCTCATGCAATTCAATTATACAATTTTCTATTATCATTATCTGGTAGCCTTGCTCAACAGATAGTAAAAAGCCAATTCAATATTATTCTAATGGGGAAAATTGGTGGCTTGGTTGGCCAGGCAAGAGGTGGGGGGGGCTTTGTTTCTTGGTTGGCTGGGCAGTTGCTTGGGGGGGGGCGCTTGGTTGGACAGGCAGGAGTGAGTGGAGGGTTTGCTTGGTTGGCTGGGCAGGAGGGGAAGGGGTGGCAGGCAGCAACCAAGAGGGTGGGGGGGCATTTACCAAGCAAGATGGGGGGGAGGGAAAGCAAGCAAGAGGGGGGGAGGGGGCAGGGAGAAAGCAAGGGAAGCAAGGGGGGGAGACCAAGAGGAGGCAGGGGCCAAGTCAGCAAGGGCCAAGTCAGCAAGAGAGGGAGGGAAAAGGAGGATGAGGAGGAGGGGGGGGGGGAGCTTACCTGGGCCTGGGGTACCAACAAAGGGAGGAGGGAAGTTGATGGGTGAGGTGGAGGTGGAAGGTGAGCAGGAGGAAGGAATGGGTGATGGGTGAGGTGGAGAAGTCAGAAAGAGTGGTTGAGAGGGAGGCAAAAGTATGATGAGGAGGAGGGGGGGGAGCTTACCTGGGGTTCCAACCAAAGTAGGAGGGGATGTGATTGGTGAGGTGGAGGTGTAGGAGGTTTGGAGGAGGGAGGGCGGTTGGTGAGGTGGAGGTGGAGGGTGAGGAGGAGGAGGGGAGGTGGGTGGGCCTTTTGGAAGTTTTCTTTTGGTTTTGTCTAAGTCCATCAAAAAAAAAAAAAAAAAAAAAAACCGAGTCAGCCTAGGATTCTTGGTTGAACAACCAAAACCCAAAAAAATTATGTGCTTTTTTACCTATTTTTAAACCAAAGGCTACTCATCAAAGTGAGAAAATGTGAGGGGTAGATTCTGCTCTCTCATGGCAGAAGATGAGGGACCAGATGAGACTGGAATGACTTGAGGAGGATCAGGAATGACTGGAGGAGGATCAGGAATGACTGGAGGAGGATCAGGAATGACTTGAGGAGGATCAGCAATATCTTCTTCAAATTTTTACTCCCATTCATCTTTGATGTCAGCCAGAAGGTTCTGAAGGATTAAACAAGTGATAATCCAGTTCATGAGAAACTTCATGTTTTTGGGGTTTTGAAGCTGTTTTTGCATTTCCCTTAAGCTGTCCCATCTTCCTTTCAGGACTCCAATGGCATGCTCAATCCAAACTCATGATTGGAAAAAATGATAGTTGAATTTGGTTTTGGCTTGATCATTGGATGAAACATTGCAGTATGCTGGAACCACATATTTCCCACAAGCATAAGCTGAATCAGCAAAAAGGTATTTACCTTTCTCAAAGTAGTTATCTGGTTGTTGGGAAATCCAAATCCAATTGAAAACATATGAATAATGACAAGAACCTTGAAGGCCAGCATGGAGGGATATGAAATTCTTGTTTTTATCACAAACAGGTTGTAGTGACACAGAGTATCTATACAAAGAAATAAAACATATTTGTTAAGTGTTTTATCAAAGTTTTTATCAAAGGATTTGGAAAAGAAATGAATCAATTGCCTTTTTTCCCAATCAAAACAGTGGTTGCCATCTAACTTGGGTTTATGACTCAAGGGGATAGTGGTTCCATAAACAAAACTAATGCAACCGGGAAAGCCTTTGGTCTCCATTACTTGGGATATCTCCTTGCGTTCTTCTTTGGTTGGCCAAAAAAGGAATGATCAATGAAAAGATAGGATGGCAATCATGAATCTTTTGGTTTATAAGTCAATGGTTCCATAACCAACTGAGAATAGATTTTCTCAGCAATGAATTGCTGCTCCATTTCAATTTGATCCCAATCTACAAAGAGCAACAGCCAATTGGATAGCTGGATTGAGTTGAGTATTCTGACAATTGTTATGGAATATTTGGTGGTCTTCAATAATCTCCAGAAGTCTCATGAATGAAGGAAATAAAGTTGGGAACAGTTGCTGGAAGCTTAAGTTGGGGAGTATATGAAGCTTTTGCCTTTCATACATAGGGTTGTGGAGAGTGTGTCTTCATGGAAATATGTATCACTTTTCTAATAGAGAATTAAAAGCTAACCAAGTTTATTCCACATTGGAGTCTGAATCAGAGTCTGAATCAGAGTCAAATAATAAAAAAAAATGGCAAATGTTAAATTCACGGCTCATTGAGCAGTGCACATGGTTTAAAAGGGGCTGTGTGGCACGCCAAACGGTCCAATCCAAGCAGTGTACAACCCCCCGCGGCTCAAAGATTTGCGCAGACAACCCAGCCTGGTCCACCAGCGTGTTGGATTCCACACAACTTCATTCAAGCTGTGTGGAGTTGTACACGGCTCAAATTTAGTTGTGTGGCATCCCACACACCACCAGACTGCGGTGAGCCAAAAAAAATGGAATTAAAGGGAACTAAAATAACCCATGAATCAAATAAACCTTCCAAAAAACAGGAATCAACCAAATCAAAGAAATCAAAAAATGTTGATTTCTTGGTTTAAAAAAACAAAAAAATCAATAATAATAAAAGAAAAAACTTGGACTATCCAATGGACTAGCCCTAAATTAAAAATACCCAAAAAAACACAAGTAACTGGACTAGCCCTAAACTAAAAACACAAAAAACAAGACAATTAACTTGACAAGCCCTAAAGTAAAAAAACCAAAAAAAGACAAGTAACATGACCAGCCCTAAAGTAAAAACACCAAAAAAAATACAAGTAACTTGACAAGCCCTAGAGTAAGTTCAACTTGAGTAGCCCTAAAGTAAAAGGGCCCAAAAATTAAAGAAGTCTTATGACCAGCCCTAAAGGAAGAGTGCCAAAACAAATACCAGTCTTTTGACCAGGCATAAAATAAAAGAAGTCATTTGACAAGCCCTAAAGTAAAAGTGCCAAAAAAAATACAGTCTTTTGACCAGCCTTAAAGTAAAAACACTAAAAAAAAGCAAGTTCAACTGGTGTTAAGCTGATCCCATCCCAAACTTAACATAATTTAAGCTTGTGATGGAATCAGCCCAACAAAATTTGAACTGACTTACCATTAAACTCTCATTGAAAACACTCAATATAATGATGTTAACTCAAAACACTCAACATAATGATGTTCAAAATGTGATAGCCCTTTATATTAATAGAACTTGTCAGATGCATTAGAATTACAATTTATATGAAAACCAATGATGAAATGAAATCAAAGTCCATAATCTCTATAATCTAGAATACATTTGCAGTTGATCTTTGAGATGATCAACCCCACCAGAGGCTTTTTTAGAAATCAAGGAACTTGGTTTTGCTACAATGGGAAGGGTTGGAATCATTTCTCCCTCAAGTAATAATAGAACCCAGTGGTTATTTTTTACAAAGGAAATGAAAATTGGATCTGATTGATCAGTAACACCATTTTCCATTGGAGTATAAGTATCACATGACTCCAATGAAATGAAACATACAGGTCTGCAATATGTGTCTGCTATGATTTGACCCATATCTAATTTAGCCAGTCATTTTGAGGAGGGAATCTTTTCATTGATGTCTTCAACATCAAGTCTTTGTTTAATCTTTTCAACCTCCTTTGCACCACCAAGCATCTTAATGTAGCATGCTTTATGTTTCCCTAATGTTTCAATCATTTCCTTTCTAACTTTAAACCAACCATGTTCTTCGTAACCAAGAGATTTAGAAATGAATCTAAATCCACAATTCCCATCTCCAATGAGATCCCAAACCTCACCTAAGAACTTATGGAATTTGTTGGGTATTTTATTGAGGTATTTCACGTTTGGTTCCTATCATGAAAAATAACTTAGTATTCATTTCTTTAATCAGATCAATCAAATAAATACTCACCAAATATGAGCTTCTGGTTGAGCTTTGCTGCATGTTCTCTTCCTCTGAAGAGGATTCTGATTGCAAATTAAGTGATCCCAATTCACTTTCAGTCTCTTGCTGTAAAACATGAAATTAATATTCAGATTCTTCCAACTTTGACTAACAATTCATCATTAGTTAGTAACTAAGTTCATTAAACCAAAAAGATGAAGATATACCAAAAGAAAAGACTTACAATCTTTTGTCTTTTCTTGTTTGGAGCCCTTCTAGTCCTTTTCCCCCCTTTAGTTGTTTTTAAACATTCTCAAACCAATATGGTTCTTGCTGGGTATCTGTAAAATTTGGCCTGCCCCTACTTGATTGTAAGAATTTTGGTTCAAGTCTTGGCTTCAATCAATATTTCATAATCTTCTGAATGTTATACTTCAATAGGCTGCGTTGCTCATGATCTGGAGATTCAAAGATCATTGTATTCACTTTCACACATAACTGAGGAATAATTAGCATTTCATTGACATTGCACTTGGAAAATTCAAAAGGATCAACCATTAGTTAATCAGGAATCATTAATCAAAAAGCATTAATCACATAGTGATTTGAACAATCCAAATTGAACAATCCAACTTAAGCCAACTTACAGAACTAGAACTGCAAGGGACATAGTCCAACCTCCACCAAGGATGAAAATCTTTGGGTACCGCAGATCCTCTGAATGATAGATGGTAAACTATTTGGTGAGAACAGGGAAAACCCATATTCTTTGAATATGACTTGGTTCACACTTTTCCATCATGATCACCTTTTAATTTATCAAATTTTTCACTAATAAGATTAATTTTCTCTAAAGAAAATTTGTAACCCAATGGTAATAGTTTGGGTGGAATAACTGTCCCTAACTTAATTGGAGAGTTATAAAGTGATGCATGAACCAATTTAATTTGATCCATCAAGGCTTTTCCAAAAATCCAACAGGTTTCCCAAAGATTTTGCAAGGAATTGTTTGAGAGTTTCATGGGCCCCTTCAACTCAAGATGTTGTTTTATTTCCAAAAGCTGTGTTTATACAAGTCCAAGCTGTTACAAACATCTCTTTGATAGGGAAAATTTTATTTTTCATATAATTGAGTACATCCTCATGTTCTTTCAATAAAAAATATACAAGTCAAAAGGTCAGAACCCAAAACTAGGAATAATAAGAAGCAGTGATTTGGACCTACTTTGAGTTCTGCATTATTGAACTCTGCCTCCTCCTTGGTCTTTGAGGGCCCATAATTGTCCCGCAGAGTCATAAATCTTTTCCATCCTGCAGTGTCATTAAAAAAGCGCACTTTACAGTTTGCTTGTATGTTTTTAGACAAGTGCCAACTGCAACATTGTCTTGATGACTCAGGGAAACTAGATTCAATAACAGGAATCAGAGCTTTTTCACTTTCCGTCACAAAGACTTTTAGAAGTCTCTCAGGAGCATAAGCCAAATCCTTTAATGAATTTACAGACTAACTGTAGAACTCAAACATCTCTTTTGTTATAAAAACAAGAGCTTTTGTGAAATTTTTCCAATTGGCTGTCATTACTACAACATGCAATAGCGGGGTATTGTACTTATTTGTCTTATAAGTACAATCCAACATAGCAATATGATGGAATTTTTTTGAAAGCTTTACTGCCTCTGGATGTGCTAAGTACAGGGCCTCCAAGTGACCCTCTCCACTGAACTTTGACAAGTGAACACAAATTTTTTCTTCAAGCTGTTCATAGAGTACCTCCATAACACTTTTACCCTTTAGTTCTACAAGCGTTACCTTCTGCTCAGTGTTATAGATTTTTGGTCATCAACATAATCCCGCCAATCAATCTTGCTCAATTTTCTCTTGAGTTTTAACATATTGAGCCCATCTTTCATGCCTTCCTTAAGTAAATCAAAGGCTTGCACAGAGATTATCCTCAGTTGAGGATGAAAAGAGGGATTCTCAGATGGTTGATTGTTATGTTGTGTTTCTTTATAGGATATTTTCCACAAAGGGTCTGTCTGCCTTTGTGCAACTTGCATGGATTGAAAAATTGCACCCAACCTTTCTTGTGTGAGTTTTTCTAGACCGTTTGGTAAGAAGTTTTCCTGAATAGGAACCATGTCTATCACAGCCCAAATCCACATATTGGTCACGCTTTGAGTTGAAAACTGTTAAAGCGTAACCATGCTTCATTGCCAATGTTTGACAATATTTTTTTGCCTCTTCCCTAGTAGGAAAATCTCTCACAGGAGGTGGGTCAAGTGGATCTGTCATAGTTGCATAGTTATATTGATGGCATGCACTCCATCAGTTTCAATCAAATTAAATAGGGCAAAGACCAGTAACATAAAATGTTACTCACAA
Organism: Puccinia polysora; assembly: GCA_025617555.3. Taxonomy (NCBI): domain Eukaryota; kingdom Fungi; phylum Basidiomycota; class Pucciniomycetes; order Pucciniales; family Pucciniaceae; genus Puccinia; species Puccinia polysora. The sequence goes on from CM062633.1 coordinate 18,559,963, forward strand.
CCAGCAGTCATGGCCATTTGTGAATTGTTTTGTTCCTCAATTGTCACCCTTGATGAGGATGTAATTTGGTCTTCCAATGTTTCATTACCCAAATCCTTTTTTTCTTTTTCCAAAGCTTTGTTGATGGCACTATCAATGTAGACCTTCCACGCAGCCATGTCAGAAGAAAGAGGGCTTTCCACTGTTCCCATGCAAAAAAATTCAGTGGTATACTTCAGTATTCACTACAACTTTCAATTGAACAAACAAAGTTTGCTCACTTTTGAGCTGAGAAAGATTTGTTTGCATATTTTTATATGATTTAAATTTTCACTTTAATTTCACTTTGGTTTCACTTTAAAGTCTCTTTGGGATTGCTAGGTGTGGAACAACAGTCCCACAAAGTATGCATTGATTCCAAATTTGTGTTGAGGGAGCCTAAGTGTGGTCCAGGGGGTGCCCAAAATTCTGGCACAACTTCTGGGGGTTGTGCACCCCCAAAAACAGCCGTTTTGAGCGGTGTATGGGGGTACACAGCTCAAAATTTCCGCTTTTGGGGGTGAAAAGGCTCATACACAACCCCCCAGGGGTTGCCTGTGTTTGAAAAGGCCCTTTGTATTTGTCTATGGGCCCCCAAGGCCTATTTGAGCTGTGTAGGGCCCTACACAACTCCCACACGGTTGGAGCCATTAATTTAACATCACCCATTGATTTTATAAATAACATAAATTTTGAAAATGAATAATTTGAAACTTAAAAGCACCTTAAATCCCATTCAAAGTTACATAACCAGGAGTTTTATGAAATAAAAATTTCTGTAGAGTTTTTACAAATGAGAATATGCAATAAAATCTATGAAATTCTCATGTTATCAATAAATAAGAGAGGATCATGTGAACAATAGAACACTTTTTCTAAAAAAATTATCAAAATTATCAGAAATAATTCCCATACCGTGCTGATATAGCCTACACCCATGCTAAACAACCTAGAATACATTCTATGAAACTACTGGCTACCCTTCTAGCCCCAAAACCCATCCCTTTTGGCCCCTATAGCCCTTAGAAGGACAGACTGGGACTCAAAAGTTATAAATAAGTAGACCTTCTTGATAATGATGAGACAATACAGACCCACAGGCGCCGCAGAGACAAGAAAAGGAAGCAAAGGAAGGGGAAATATTGCATATGCATGCGGGAACTACTCAAAAAGTAAACGTTAAATACCACCTGTTGTATCTTGTTCAGAATCACTCTTTTCTTCTTCATCATCTTTCTGGCCTCTTTTATCTCACCGCTTTATGTGATTCTTGTGTCCTAGCTCTTCCTCCGTTCCACTACCTCCTCCCTTGTCTGGGTGATCCCAAGATCTTACCTCTGGTGGTTATATCAAAGGTTACTTTCATTTTATTCATCTTTGTTCTCCTTGTCTTGCCTTGCAGTGTTTTCTTCCAAAGAAAAAGAAAACTCACAACAAAAAATCCTGTGTGACTTTATCTTATCTTTCTTTTTGCTTTCTTGGAAATTCACCATCATCTTTCTGGCCTCTTTCATCTCACATTTTTTAGGTGATTCTTGCGTCCTTGCTCCTCCTCCATTCCACTACCTCCTCCCTTGTCCAGGCAATCCCAAGATCTAACCTCTGATGGTTATCTCAAACATTGTAACAGGTTATGAGCCCAGAAAACCTAAACTGCATCTTACTCTCAAGGTCAATTTAAACATTGTATAATAATCATCCTGGAGCGCCTCCAGCTCATTCCACCTTCATCTGCCTCATACTCACCCACTGCAACATCCATCACCAACAAATCTGAGGAAAATTCCTCCTACTACTCATTGACTCTATCCAACGCGACCAAAATCATACTCCAACAACTTACTGCTCCCTCAAGCGCCTCAACACCCAACATGGAACAAGACTTTTTGCAAATCAACATCCCAAAACTCACGGGACCAAACTTCCCAAGCTGGAGGAATGCAATTATCACGCAACTAGGTTTCAAAGACCTTGACAACTTAATCAAAGAAGAAGCTCCAAAAAACCCAAATGCACAGGAGTAACTAAGGCTCAAGCAAGCCACCAATTTCATGAAAATGCACCTTTATCACCAAAACTACACCATGTTTGTTGACAATCCATATGAATACTTACTGAAACATTTTTGGGATGCCATCTGCTCACAATACGCAACAAATTCAATGGAAAATTTTGTTGGATTTCTGAGAAATGAAAGAGAAGAAAAGAAATTAAAGAGGGCTGAAAGACAAAGAAAATTGGCTAAAAGAAACAAAAATGATAAAAAGAAAAAGCAAAAAAAAGAAGCATGGAAAAATAATAAGAAACAAACATCAAGACAAAAGATTCTAAGAGAGTTGATCTCAAATAGGATTGAAGTAGGCTTGAGAGGATGTGAAGTTCTGGTTAGTTGGACAGTTTGGCAGTTGCAGATAATAAGAGGAAGGTAAGTCAACATTAGTTATAGGGAATGGAGATTGCAGGTGTTGAGATAACATGGTGAACAGTCTTACAAGACAGAATCTTATATGTTGAGGTTGATAGTGGTGAGTTAAGAAGGAAGAGTGGAGGAATTAAGACATGTTTGAAAAGGATAAGAGATTGATGATAGAGAATGAAAGGAAAAAAAGAAAATTAATAGGTTGAGAGAGATTGAGAAGAACTGGTAGAGGTTAGGCTAGTCTAGTATGAAGCGGAACCTCTCGTGTGAGCTTAGAATTGGTTACATGAGAGTGAAAGCGCTGTGAGATATAGAGAGGAGCGCACTCTAGCTTGGTGACATAAATGAGACTGTGAAAAAGAGGGAAAAGAAGAAAAATACAAAAAAGAAAGACTCAAAAGAAGAAAATGATAAAAGAAAAGAGAAGAAACATAAGAACATAGAGAAGGGATAGTGAATTTGAATAAACTATATCTTTAACATTCAACCCCCCCCATGACTGGTATGACTGGAGCCGGATGAACAAAAGTAGGAGCAATTAAGTGAACTAGTTTTATAATCAAAGAGGCATTAAGAGCCTTTGTAAGGCCGTCGGCTTTCATGTTGGTGGATGGGATTAACTCAATAGTTAAATTTCCCATTTTGAGCTCCTCATGTAATCCTTTTGTTTTGATATCAATATGATGAGTTTTAGAGTGACAACCAAATTTTTTTTAATTTTTCATCAAGTCCTTTGTTGTCCACAAAATGCAGGCTGGGCTTGATGTTCTTTTTTCAGAGTTCTGAAATTAGAACTTTCATCCAGATGGCCTCAAGAAATGAGTCCACCAAAGGATTGAGTTCAGCTTTGGTAGTAGAATGGGTGATGTTTTGTTGACAATAGCTGCTCCAAGATAAGAGAGAACCAAAGAGAAAGGACAAGTGACCGGATTGAGAGCTTCTTGTTTCTAGATCATTGCCCCATGAGGCATCACTGTAACATTTGATTTGAGTATCAGTGTTTGAGATTTAAAGAGTGAGTTTGAGACTTTTTGATGCCTTGAGATACTTCCAGCATTTTTTAACTTCTTGCCAATGTCAGATACCCGTTTTTTTGCAGAATTGGGCTAAACTAGAAACCACAAAACTCAAGTCAGGACAAGTGAGGCAGGCTATGTAGTTCATTAGAAACACAGCAGAGAAATAATTGATGTTAAGTGATTTAAATTCTTTGTATTCTTCATCAGAGGCGGGAGTGAGGCTGAAATTTGTAGAGAGTGGAATTTTCAACGGCTTGCAATCAGTCATTTTCAACTCTTTGAGACTGTGTTCTATATGATTTGATTGAAATAAAAGAATTGGATCATTAATACGTTTGTATTTCATTCCCAAGATGGTGTTTGGTTTATGGTGACTGGAGTTGGGAAATTTTAATAGAAAATTAGAGAGGAAATTTTACCCAGATCCTACTAAAATAAGATCATTGACATGAAAGAAAAGGACCAAGTTGGATTGAGGATGGATGTAGAGGCAAGGGTCAGAGATAGACTCATGAAATCCTTGCTCACAAATCCAAAAAGTAAGAGTTGAAAACCAATTTGCCAGTGATTGTTTGAGACCGTAAAGTGATTTCTTGAGGACCAGATATTTTGCTTCTTGCTTGGAACCTTTGGGTCTTTTAATGATGAATTTGTCTGTGAGAGGAGCGTTCAAGAAGGCAATCTTAACATCTAGTTGAGTGATAGGAAGAGAGTGACAGAGACCAAAAAGAAGGGCAATTCGGAGAGAAGCTGCTTTTCCTGTAGGGGAGAATGTGTCTTGGTAATCGAGTCCGTAGATTTGATCAAAACCTTGAACACAGAGTCTTCTTTTGAAGATTAGAGGATCACCATGACAATTGTCTTTTAATTGATATACCCAATTAGTGTTTAAGGGATTTGTTGGCTTGGGTCCGTTGTAATCATCCCAAACTTTGAGTTTTTCAATGCCATTGAGTTCAGAGTCCATAGATAGATCCAATTTATGAGCTTCAAAACACTTCTTAGACTTTTTTTATGTCTTTGGAACAAAGTAGTAGTGTTATCCAAATCTTTGCGGAGGATTGAGATTAGATTGATCTCTAAGAGAGTAATGGGGATTGAGTTGGGCTTTGAGATCATGAGAGGAATTTGAAGAGGAGTCAAAGATATTTTCAGGGATCACAGGAGAAACAGGGTTAGATCCATTCTTGCGTGAGGAATCATTTTCAACAGAGTTGTTGGAAGAGAGTTGGGATGTATTGATGTTGGAAAGTGGAAAATCATCATTGAAATGGATCTTCAGGTTTTCTTCAGATGATGACAGAGGTGCTAAACGAGATGACTGGGTGAGGGTTTTGGATTTGACAAATTTCACATGTTTAGAAGAAATGATTGATTGGTCAGGTTTTAGGATTTGATAAGAGAGGAAAATAGGGTTGTAACCCACAAGGGTACCCACAAGACCGCGGTCTTTGAACTTTTTGCCTTGGTAAATTTTGGTGTCAAGGTAAGAAGACTTAGAACCAATTGGATGAAAATGATTGTGGGGAAGCACATTGTTAGTGAAGAGTTGGTAGGGAGAGAGGGAGGAGGGAGTTCTTGGAATTTGATTAAGCGCCAGGCAGGCAGCTTTTGCAATTTTGGCCCACAAATTGATTGGAAGAAGTGAGCTGCAAAGAATGGCTCTGATGGATTCAGTAAGAGTACAATTAGCTTGTTCAACTTTCCCATTGTGTTTGTGGTGATATGGTTCAGAGATGAGGTGTTGCATGGAGTTGGAAATGAAGAAGTCTTTGAGTTCAGATGAGGCAAATTCTCCTCCACCATCAGTACAGATTGTAGCAGGAAAACAGCCTCTCTTCTGTTTTTCAAAGTTTAGAGTAATTTTCAGTTGTTGACAGGCGTTCAACTTATGTTGTAACAGAATGGAGGAAATGTAGCCAGAAACGTTGTCCACAATTGTCATGAGATAATTCATATCATTTCTAGCTGGTGGGGAGATAGGAACAATTAAGTCAATGTGGAGTTGTTGAAAGGGTTTGGAAGAGGGAGTTGACATATTTTTGAAAGATGATTTAGTTAATTTGGAGAAGACACAGTCTTTGCATTGGAAGTTGGAAAGAAGATTGGAACTAAGTTTGGGAAACAAATTTTTGAGACGGGTAGGGTTGACATGTCCAAATGATTGGTGAAGAAGCTTGATTTGGTTGTTTGTTGAGTCTTTCTTGGCCAGATAGCATAGTTTTAGATTATGGCCTATAGTTGACGGTTGATTGAGAAAAAACAGGTTTCCTTGAATGAAACCAGAGAAGGCTAGCTGAGACAATTTGGTAAAAAGAGAGAACTGATTTTGCGTGGAGGATAGGAAGCACTCCTTTGATGCAATGAGTTCACCAGGACTGATAAATTTTACCACTAACTTGGGAACAAAGAAACAGTTGGAAAGAATGACTTCCAAGTTTTTCCATGTTAATCAAACATCTCCTTTTCCTTTGATAAGTAATCAAGCTCCTTCTTTACCAGTGTTGATAGACTTTTCTTTGGGACTATAGGTGAGGGAAAGGAAGAAATCTGGAGAGTTGAACATATGGCAAGAAACACCAGAGTCGAGAATAATACAATTATTAGGATTAACCTCCTTGATCCAAGCCATGAGCAAAGCGTGATAGTGAGCGACTTCTTTGTTTTTCAAATTTGAGTTAGATTGAGCTCTCCATTTAGCCTGTGCTTCTTTCCACCAAGTAGGAGCAAGATGTTCATGCTTGTGCCAGCATTTGTCTTCAGCATGATTGGGAGAGAGTAGGTTGTGGAAACCGTGAGTGCAGCAAAGCTCTTGAGGAATGGGTTTCTTGGGATTATTGGATTTAATTAATGAAGTACTGGAGATTTGAACATCTTTTGACTTGGCCCGGTTTTCATTATAGAGTTGCATAAGATGACTCAGAACTAAGTTGACTGTGACATTTTTGTCCAAATGCATGATTTGTTGTCTAAGAGAATGAAGCAAGGAAGGAAACTTGAATAGGAGATGATAAGCAAGGATGTCATCCAGTAAGTTGATTCCCACATCAACCATCTTTTTCATTGAATTTTTGGATTTGGTGATGAAGGATTTGATAGAGTCTGGTTTGAATTGTTGATAGAGAAATTTGTTAAATACCCAGGCGCAATTAGCAGTTTGAGATGAGGCAAATCTTTCCTTTATGGTTTGCCAGAGAAGTTTTGAAGAGGTTATGTTTGAGGAGTTCACTACATTATTGTGCGTGATTGAATTGATTCTAGATAATAGACTAACTCTTATATCCATATCATCTGTAGGGCTTAAAATTTTTGAATCGTTTTCCAGAGCTTCCTTCACGCCTTTGAGTTCTAGTAAGATTGTCATTTTTTCTTTCCAAATTGAGTAATTCTCTTTGGAGAGTATTGGTACTGCTTTGAGGGAAGCCTTAAGAATGATTTGACAAAACCATTGTTACTTGATCACTCCATTTGTTTGGTTAGGTTTGTTGGATTTGTTCTTTGGCTTTTAACCGTGTTGGGTTTCTGAGAAATTAAAGAGAAGAAAAGAACTTAAAGAGTTCTGAAAGACAAAAAAAATTTGGCTAAAAGTAAAAACAATGATAAAAAGAAAAAGAAAAAAAAAAGAAGAATGGAAAAATGATAAGAAACAAACATCAAGACAAAAGATTCTAAGAGAGTTGATCTCAAATAGGATTGAAGTAGGCTTGAGCAGATGTGAAGTTCTGGTTAGTTGGAAAGGTTGGAAGTTGCAGATCTTAAGAGGAAGGGAAGTCAACATGAGTTATAGGGAATGGAGATTGCAGGTGTTGAGATAACATGATGAACAGTCTTACCAGACAGAATCTTATATGTTGAGGTTGATAGTGGTGAGTTAAGAAGGAAGAGAGGAGGAATTAAGACATGGTTGAGAAGGAAAAGTGATTGATGATAGAGAATGAAAGGAAAAAAAGAAAATTAATAGGTTGAGAGAGATCAAGAAGAACTGGTAGAGGTTAGGCAAGTCTAGGATGAAGCCAAACCTCTTGTGTGATCTTAGAATTGGTGAAATGAGAGTGAAAGCGCTGTGAGATATAGAGAGGAGCGTGCTCTAGCTTGGTGACATAAATGAGACTGTGAAAAAGAGGGAAAAGAAGAAAAAGAAAAAAAAGAAAGACTCAAAAGAAGAAAAGGATAAAAGAAAAGAGAAGAAACATAAGAACATAGAGAAGGGATAGTGAATTTGAATAAACTATATCTTTAACATTCAACAAATATCTAAAACAAAATTGGGTTAATGCACAACATCAATTTCTCCTCTGGTAATCTTACCTCAGCAATAAACAAGTTAAGAGAACTCTTTTGACTACTATAAGAAGTGTCTTCCGGAAAGTTTGACAGCCCCACCTTGGAGGCAATGTTTTTGTACCACATTCTCAAACAACTCCCCAAAAGCTTTCATGTATTCAAATCACTGCGATACTTTCAATTCAAAGATACCAACAAAATCAAATTTTGGCAGTCTCCTCACTGACCTGAAAACTGAACTGAGAAGGAAGGACAAATCAACCACCTCATCCACTGCACTACTGGTGAAGGCACCTACATGCTCCGGAATTGGACAGAACAGCAAAGAGAACCAAAAACAAAAAAGGCAAGCCTTCTGTACCAACAGAAAACATAACCCTCTCACAGCTCACTTGGAAGCCAAATGCAATCAACTACATCCAAAAAGAGAAATTTCCCAATATCAAGGTCTTATGGAAAGGCAAGGACAAGGGAAGGAAGAAGTTCATAGGGGACATTTCCTGTCCGCTACCCTGGTGTCCAATGCAGTGATATTGGACAGTGGAGCCTCAGGAAACTACCTCAAAGACAAGGGACTCTTCTCAACATACTCACACTACACCAATCAACTCTATGCCGCCAACAGAACTGGAATCCCAGTTGTTAGATGGGGGAAGGCCACTCTCAAGCTGCAGAACGGTTACCTTGAAATAAAAAAGGTGTTCAATGCCCCTTCTCTCTCTCACTTGCTCATTCCCCTATTATCTTACCTGAATCTAGGATACTCTCTTGTACCCGCCCCACAGGGATTCAAATGCTGCAAGGAAGACCAAGTCCTCTTCAGCGGAAGAATTGTTGAAAAACTGCTGGTAATTCACCTGAAAACTAATTACTCACTCACTACCTTTCCAAACTTGGTGTTACTGAAAAAGCTGTTAGTTCACCCAAGTCAACCATATCTCAAGGCAGCTCATCCAACCCTGGCCCTAGAGAATGTGTACTGTGCTTCTTGCAACTTGGCCAAAATGCATTGTCAACCATTCCCTGGAAAATTTCCAAGAGCCACGGTCAAACTCAAAGTCATCCATATGGATCTATGTGGCCCAATCACTCCATCCTCCTGTGGTGGAAACAAATACTTTCTAAAGATTGTTGAAGGATACTCAAAATACCAATTCCTTTTTACCATGGAGTGAAATTCCCAAACTCTTGAGCTGTTTAAGAAATTCCTTAAGCTGGCAAAACTCAATCTGGCAAACTCATCAAATTTGCGGTTTCTGATATCAGGGGGATGGGGGAGTTTGTTAGAAAAGCACTTGAAGAACTGTTAAAAGACAAGGGGACGGCCCACCTGAATTTGGCACCTTATAAGCCATAAAAAAATCCTTTTTCCAAACAAGGAAATCAAATCACAATAGAGAAGGCAAGGGCTATGTTGATTGACTGTGGACTTCCTTTGGTCTGGTGGGGGGAAGTGGCAAGTACTGTAGTCTATCTTGAGAACTGCTCCCCTTACAGCACCATAGGAATTAAAAACCCACATGAACTCTGTTTTGAAAAAGCTGCTGACTTATCCCATTTGAAACCCTTTAGATGCAGAGCTATCCTCTTCAACAAGAAAAACTCCTGCTGGTCAAAATCCTCCCCATCTGGGTTGGAATGTATCTTTACTGGCTATGAAGAAGGACCTTGCTCCTAATGGGTGTGGGATCCTGTCCTTAACAGAATCCACGTCTTGCATCATGTTTGATTCAAACCCAATGTGTTTCCATACCTGAATATTCAATCTCTGATTCCTCCCTTGCCTGCTTACTCTGAGTCTATGTTTTATCATTCTACTCTAAGTTCTTCTCCTTTCAATCCCACCTCATTCTCTCCTCATTCTCCATCTTCTCCCAAATATTCTGATTCACCATTGCCTTCCTCCATTGATCTGTTCCTTCCTCCTTCCAATCAATCAACTCCTCCTTCCCTCCAAACCAACATTCTCTCTTTTCTTTCACCTACGTCTTCATCCCCTTCTTTCTCTCAGACCAAAACCATCCACGTTGGCGCAGAACAGCCTCAAATACCCACCAAGATAATTCTGCATCCTCCTTGGACACATCCATCCACAACTTGGGGACCACTGGTCCTCCACCCAAGTGATACATCTACATATCCCACTACCAACAGGCTCCAAACAACATTGACTTGGACATTGGGACACAAAATTTTCTCAACTATCCAGGCAGAAGGCGCAAAAACATCATCATTGAGGAACCCCTTTCTCTCTCAGACCCCACCTCCTACAAAGATGTGCAACACCAACCAGATTCCCCTTACTGGATTGCCACCAAGTACCTAGAACTGAATAAAATTTTATGTCATGGCGTCTGGGAAGTTGCCAAAATGGAAGCGGGCAAGAAGGCTCTCAACAAACCTACATGTACCAAAGGAAAAAAGACGCTGACAGAACTTTTGTGAAGAAGAAAGTGCAGCTCTGTGTTCTGGTGAATCAGCAGGTTGAGAGGATTAAGTACAACAAAAAATTTGCCCCAATGGGCCAGGGAACCTCTCTTTGACTACTACTCACCATAGCTGCATCCAAAAATTATGAATTAGATCAAATGGACATTTTTTGCGCTTTTCTCAATGGCCTGACCAACATGTGAGTTTTCATCAAACCCCCCAAGTATCAGCTCTCTGATACAAGGAACCTTGCAGTCCTTTAGCTACAGATAGTGACAGAAGATACTAGAATAATAATAATAATAATAATAATATTCCAATAATAAACATATAAAAATCTCAAATAATAAATATTTTAAGATCTTGTGCAAGGTTTCATTGGTTTGGTTAAAAAGGTTTTCAATTTTTTATAAAAAAAGGGGCCACAGTATTATACTACTGGGGATATTTATAGAAAGACAACCTCTCTTCAAGGGGCCTCCTTAGGCACTTTAAGAACCTTGGAATAAATGATGGTTGCCTTATAAGGAATTATCAAATGATATGGCCGGGAAAAACAGCACAATGACCAAGGCAGGAAGGGAAACACTTACTCAGAGTACTTCACCACGAAAATCCTGCAAAGACAGGAAGGGTTTCAGAGCAGATGGGGTAGATTTGCTTGACTAACTTCAATGGGTTGATTGGTTTTTGAGAAATAAATAATACTACTACAGACTAGGTGATAAATCACTTGATTATCTCTTTATAACTGTTTTCCTAACAATGAAACGGTGTCTGATTGATAATAATAATTCCTGGTAAACTGATGGGGAATAATAGATCCAAAGAGGTATGTATAAATACCTTTTGGGGTGATTATGAGATTCTCAGGGAACATAGAGAGGGTTCCACTCATGGGCTAAGGATAGAAAGTCAGTCAGGGAAGGTTCAGCACGTCCACCTGGTGCTTTCAATCAGCAATTTTCAGATCTCCTGGTTTTATTTACTATTTTAGCCACAGGATCTGTTAATCTGTTAATGGCATAATTTGATCATTCTGCACTTATCCTCTATTTGTATTGATGATATTGGTTTAAAGTAGGAAGATTTGGATGTTTATTGACCTTGAATCATCTGCTGATCACGTGGGAAATTTTTAATAATTTTTTTAGCCACTCCTTGTAGTTTTTTGTGGTCTTCAAAGATCAGGATCAGGGGTTTACGTGGTAATCCTAAATATTTGATTTATTATTAAAAATAATTTAAAATTAGTTTTTTATTAATTTTATTTGATTTTTAAAGTTTTCAGACCATTAGTAATGCATATGTAGCTTTATTACATATTTCAGATAATCCTGACTAGGTTGTAGCTCTTGTAAGCGGTAACTGTTTGCCAGATTAGTCACGACTGATCCTGAAACAAGGATCAGTTCATTCAGATGCATGCGGGGTAGGATCCACTGTGGGCATGCCAAAATTGGCTGCGCGCAGGACTTCTGTATGCGGGAAATAAGGTTCTGAGCTGTTCATGCGGGCTCCTTTACTACTTCTGGAAATTGTTGCAGAAGTATGGAAGTATACATATGGTTATGCTGGTATCCATGCTCTTTTGACCAGGAATTTGCGCGCTTATTTGCGGAAATTTTAGCGCGGTTTCGGCGGAAATTTGCATGCGGTTTGGCGCTTCTGAGCGGGAATTTGCATGCATCAATTTTCAGGAATTTGCGTGCTCATGTGCGGGAATTTGCACGTAGTTTTGCGCTTCTGAGCGGGAATTTGCGGGAATTAGCGCGTGGTTTTGCAGGAATTAGCGCGCTTATTTGCGGAAATTTGCGCGGGGTTTGTACAGAAGAATCCATTTCTGAAAAAATATTTGTAGTTTCCTACTCCTTCTAATTTATATTCATATTTTGTTATTTTGTCTACTTTGACAGGTTGCTCTGCGTAAGTAGCAAGCTGACACCAAGGGTGTAAAAATCAAATTGAAACCAAATAAAGGAATTCTGCTGAATAAGCCCCTCTATGGCCTAAAAAAAGCCCCAGGTGTTGGTACAAGGGCCTCTTTACCTTCTTCTCCAACATCAACTTCAAACCCACTCAATCCAATCCATGCTTATTCATCTCAACTGACTTGTCAAATCCAATCCTAATCTTTTTCCATTCCAATGACCTAATTATAACCAGAAGGAACCATGAACCCATCAAGGAGGAAATTCAATCATAATTTGAAATTCATGACCTTGTCCCATGTGAATGGGGCCTAGGAATTCAAATCACTAGAGACCAGAGCTTGCAGACCATCACCCTCAAACAAAGCCAGTACATCCAGGACATGCTTGAAGAACATGGGAGTTTGGATTGCAAGCACATTTCTTCTCCGCTTCCATCTAACTATCTCACCAATCCCAATCCTTCCATCCTCCCTTCTAAAGATTTTAACTACTGTTGAGTGGTGGGTCTTTTGGGATACCTGGTCCAAAAGACCAGGCCCAACCTGGCCCATGCGCACAGTCACCTCTATCAGTTTCTCAAAAATTCAACCCTTCATCATCAGAAAAGTTTCTCACATCTACTGCGCTACCTAAAATTCTTATCCAACCTAGGTCTAACCCTGGGCGGCAAAATTTCCTTGCCATGGACCCTCAGCGGTTACGCTGATGCGGAATATGCCTCCTTAAAAGATTGGAAAAGCTTCTCTGGCTCTGCTGTCACCCACACAGGCTTACTAGGTTGGAGATACATCAAGCAGCCAATATTCACACTGTCAACCACCAAAGTGGAGCATCAAGCCTGCACCAAGACAGCTCAAGACCTTCTGTGGTGCAAGCAACTTGACTCCCAGGTCTTCAAAGCCTTCTCCCTGCCCCTCCTGCCCTGCAATCTCCTTTGCAACAATCAAGGCACCATTGACCTCATTCTCAATCCGCTCTACCAGCATTGGACTCACCACATCAATTTTAGCCTACATTTCTTACGCCAACATGTCCACAATGACAACTTCTGGCCTTCATACTTGCAACCAACCTGAATCTTGCTGACCCGCTCAAAAAATTAGTCAGTCCCAAGAAAATTTAAGAATTCATTGAAAAATTCCACCTCAACACCTAGATCATCCCCAATCAGGCAAGGGGGCGTGAGACAATACAGACCCCAAGGGGCCGCAGAGACCAGACAAGGAAGCAAAGAAAGGGAAATAATGCATATGAATGTGGGAACTAATCAAAAAGTGGACCTTAAATACCACCTTTTTTATCTTTTTCAGAATCTCTCTTTTCTTCTTCATCATCTTTCTGGCCTCTTTGATCTCACCGCACTTAGGTGATTCTTGCGTCCTTGCTCTTCCTCCATTCCACTACCTCCTCGCTTGTCCGGGTGATCCCAAGATCTAACCTCTGGTGGTTATCTCAAAGGTTACTTTCATTTTCTTCATCTTTGTTCTCCTAGTCTTGCCTGGAAGTGTCTTCTTCCAAAAAAAAAAAAAAAACAACAAAAAATCCTGTATGGCTTTATCTTATGTTTCTTTTTGCTTGCTTGGAAATTCACCATCATCTTTCTTGCCTCTTTCATCTAACCTCACTTAGGTGATTCTTGCGTCCTTGCTCCTCCCCCCTTTTCTGGGTGATCCCAAGATCTAACCTCTGGTGGTTATCTCAAAAGTGAGTCTCACAGCCTTGCTCCTCTTCTGTTTCACTACCTCCTCCCTTGTCCGGGTTATCCCAAGATCTAACCTCCAGTGGTTATCTCAAATATTGTAACATTACATATAAATAAAGACACCATTCTAAAGTGATCAAGTACTTCTGAATCATAAGTAAGTGATTTATGTCTTTATTCTGATATTTTTTCTCCATACAAAAGCCCTCTTAGCCACATTTATCCTGCTAAAAGTCCTCTAACCCAAGAAACAGGCTTAATACCATCCAGTATAAATAATTGCAGGTACCTAAGGAATATAATAGTAAAAAATTAAGTAATTTATCTCCTCTCTGCCATTTCTGTTCTGCTACAAGGATCCGCCACTCCATTATATATTTTATATGTATATTAACTTTGGGAAATAAATCCTTTAAATATTAATAAAGGTTCTGAAGTAACCAGGTGTATGGATTACAAATTGAATTCCCTGAAGAAGAGGTGTTAAATATCCCCAGTATACTAATGTGGCCCCTTTTTTATTGATCTATTAATTTATTTATTAATATCAATCATCAATAAACAAACTAACTCACATTGCATTTGCTTAATCTATATTTTTACCTATCATTGCTGCATAATTTTGAATAATATATTTATTCATTACTCTATAACCTCTGGAAGCTAACATTTACCAAGGACCTTGGAATCTTGGAGGCTGACATATATTTGCAGTCCATCATGAGAAAAGTAGGGAAAGTTTTGGGGAGTTTGATGGAATCAGGGTTAGAAATAAATGAAGAAGTGATGTGTCCATCCATATTGTTAATTTGTTAGAAATAATAAGAGTTCTTTATTTCAATTGTGAGGGCTTCCATGGGAGATTTTCCACAACTATAAGTTTTTTTAATTTTTGATCTTCTATTTAAAATAGTACTGAGGTTGTTATTAACAGGAGATGAGGAGGTTTGTATAAGATAATTTAAGATTTTTGAATGGTAAACACCAGCTCTGGTTAGATTCTATAAAGTATCTATCAACTTCAAATAATAGTGATGAAGCTCATACACAAACCTCCTCTGCCAAGGGATAGCAAAAGGCCTTCAATTCAACAAACATCCACCCCAAAATTCATCAAAAGAGAAGGAACACTTCCAATTTTTTGGGCTTTGAAGATATCATGGAGAAGCAAGGTTTTAGAAAGTGAACTGATTGAATCTCCTTTATTTCAAAATGAAGCTTATTGATATTCCCCTCTAAAAAAGAGTCAAATCATAAATTGAATACAAAAAAAATTGAATTTTAAAAGCAAAGGTTGGATTTTCAACTTACTATTGATGGTAAAAAACAGACAGCTGAGAGTCTGGATTTTTGAAAAAAAAACTGTATTTTAAGTTGATATTGAAAAAGGCTGAGTTGCAGTTTCAAAAATAGTAAAAGGAAAAGGATCACCTGGAAGATTGACTGGAAAAGGCAAAGGAAAAACTAGAAATGGAAAAAAGAGAGGTTATTTGTATCCATGGCATTGATTGGTAGCAGCAGAATTTTTGAGGAAATAAAGCAGATTAATAAATTACTGTGCTTTTAAATAAATTTACTTGGATAAAAATTCAGAAAGAAAAAGAAAAAATTGTTTTTGATTACAACAACATTTGAGACTATTTTTAACCCCACCAATAAAAAAACACTTTTTGTTTTAATTTATATTTCTTTCCTTGGAGTATATTTTGCCACTTTTCAAGTCCCTGAAATTGTTCTGAGTTCTTTTTTTGATTTGAATATACATTGCCATTCTTTAATGGGTGGTAGATTCAATAGCAGGAAATGCATAGGGCTTGTATTTATTTGGTGCCCAAATCATTTTGTGAATACCTTTTCATTATAAATCAATACCAAAAACCAAGTCAGGAAATAGAAATTTGCCACCAGGTACTTGATATTTTCCCTTTTTTTCAATGATATTTCTGTTGGATTTTTTTTTTTTGGAACCACCATCAAAAAGGAGTAGGAAGAAACATCACTGTTTTCAATATGCAGAGACTTATAGAAGGGATTAGATATGAAAGTTATGTGTGAGGAAAATTCAAAAGGAGTAAGCCAGAATTCATATGCCAAAGAATAGAAGGAGGGAATATGGTTTTCTATCATTATTTTAAAGTTTGATTCAAAGGCAATTCTGGCTAACGTTTGAAAAATTTGGCCTAAAATTCGAATTTTCAGACTTAAGGCTCATAAAAGATTTAGAGATTTTTTCTGGAGTATGTTTTGGTCTTCAATTATCTCCAAAAATTTCATGAATGCAGGCAACAAAGTTTGGAACAGTTGGGGGGGAGATGAAAATTATGTCTTTCATACATAGGGTTGTGGAGATTCTGTATTCTTGGAACCATTTAATATTTTTCCAATAGAGAATTCAAAGCTAACCAATTTGATTCCAAATTGGAGTCTGAATCAGATTCAAATAATAATAAAAGTTCAGTCAGCTTTTTTGCATTTTCAACTTGCTGCTGGGAGGTTTGATGGGACATGTTGAGAAAGAAAGTGATGTGATGTGGGATGATGAGATAATGATGGAATGTATGTGAAGCAATGGAGATGCAAATCAAAGGAGACACATAGAAAAGGAGATGTGAAGCAATGTAGATGAGATGTGTGTGGAGCAATGGAGATGGGATTGCAGCAATATGGGGATGTTGATGTGTGGATGAGTGTTTTGCATGCCATTGGTGGTGGAAGGATGATGATGCATAAATGGCCAAGTTGATGTTTGAAATTGGCCAATTCCATGAAACACACCATTTTGAAATACACCATTTAGGAGGTATTTTTATTCCAGAAACCCTCCATTAAAATGGCGGGTTTGGTCAAAACATGAAGGTAGTTTTCCTAACTCTGATATGCCCTAATGTAACTATAAATATAAATATAAATATAAATATAAATATAAATATAAATATAAATATAAATATAACTATAAATATAAATATAAATATAAATATAAATATAAATATAAATATAAATATAAATATAAATATAAATATAAATATAAATATAAATATAAATATAAATATAAATATAAATATAAATATAAATATAAATATAAATATAAATATAAATATAAATATAAATATAAATATAAATATAAATATAAATATAAATATAAATATAAATATAAATATAAATATAAATATAAATATAAATATAAATATAAATATAAATATAAATATAAATATAAATATAAATATAAATATAAATATAAATATAAATATAAATATAAATATAAATATAAATATAAATATAAATATAAATATAAATATAAATATAAATATAAATATAAATATAAATATAAATATAAATATAAATATAAATATAAATATAAATATAAATATAAATATAAATATAAATATAAATATAAATATAAATATAAATATAAATATAAATATAAATATAAATATAAATATAAATATAAATATAAATATAAATATAAATATAAATATAAATAATGAAAATTATTAAAAAAAAATAAAAATAAAAATAAAAAACATGCTAGTTGTATTGTGATTATGATCTCAAAAATTCAAAGCAATTCTCCAAGATTCAGGGTCAAATGAGCCAGTGGCCAGAGCACTAGGGGTTCCAGATACCATTTTATTTTCTTGGTTTTTCCCAGGAGCATCCATGAAAATTTTTTTTTCAGGTTCCTCTACAGAAATACCATTAAGGAAGGAGGGGGTAAGCAGAAAATACCTCAATGGAGGGAAAGGTGGAGTGGGTTCCTTGAATTTAATTTGGTTCCCCAGGTTTTTTGATCATTGGGGTGAGCACATTGGTGATTTATGAGGCTAGTTTAACCAGTTGAGAATCTATGGCTGTATTTTTGGCTTTATGGTGAGCTGAGAAGTGAGCCATATTTAACTGGCTCTTGAAGGCTTTTTTCTGGAACTGGGAAAGAATTTCTGGTCCATGACAATATAGGCATGGTTACTGGTGGTGTTGGTGGAGATTTTGTTTTTTTCAGAAATTTTCAATCAGGAAGAAAATCAAAATATTTAATATCAAAAGAAATTTCATTTATAGGGGAAAATTTCCAAGAAGAGCCCAAACATTAAAACAAAAAATTGAAAAAGAATTCAAAAGAAAGGCTGGGAAAAAAATGTGAAACTTTGAGAAAAAAATTCAAAAATAAAATGAAAAAAATTGTGGAGAAGTTGAAAAGACAACTCATGTTTTTTGTAAAAACTTCCCAGGGGTGTGCTGAGTGCTGAGGAGTGGTTTGTGTGGATGTTTTTTTGGGTATGTTGTGGGAAAGTAGTTGGTTGAGAAATTGTCTGTGAGGAATTCCAGCCTGATGGAGGAGGATGGTGGCCTTTTCATATTATTTTCAGGTGTTTTCCTCCTATCATACACTCAAAAAAGGGTGTGTTGGAGGAGGCACTCCCCTGAGGTGGTGTGCACATGTTTGGAAGGCAAAATAGGTGAAATCTGTGCCAAAAAGGCCTGTGAACTGGGAAAGCCAAATTTCACAATATATGGGGAGGCACAGAAAGGCCTGTAAAGTTTCAAATTTATTGATTAACCCTATTTCTGGTTGGCCCAAAAAATAGAGAAAATGCAACAAAATATTTCTAATTTCATGGATTAATTTATTTCTTATTAAAATAAAACAAAGAAATAAGATAAAAAAAGTAAAAAAAAAAATCAAACAAATATATATATCCATTTGCAACTCAGATGGGTTGCAAACGGCCATTTGCAACTAAGATTGGTTGCCAATTTAACATTTGCCCTTTGATTTTATCTATTATTTTCCATTTTTTTTCAATTTATTAATTTTTCCTTTTTATTCTTACTTTTCCTTTTTTTTCAAATTCTTATTCATTTTTTTTTATTTATTTATTTTGTGCTCACAACCCTGGAGTCATGAACAAGTTGTAAATGGAATGCCACAACTCTATGGGTTTCAAACAGTAATTCACAACTCCTATGGGTGGTGAACCGTGCCACACAACCCAACTCAAGTTTTGAATGGGTTGTTTAGGGTCACAAACTTAACACTTACCTTCCATACCAAAACCCTGGCATGCACTATGGGTATGCCAATGTGGTGTGAATTTTTCTTTTTTTGAAAAAAAACAAATTGTTCTTTGACTTGGTGTGCATGGTAACACACACCCAAAAATTTGTATATGCACACCCCACAAGCCATATCATTTGGAATGTAGGGTTTACAGGAAAGGAGTGGTGTTCCATTAGTGATTTGGGTGCATCAAAATAGCTGCCCGCTTTCTTAATTCCAAAGAAAATCATAAAATTAATTATCCAAAAATAATAGTTCAAATTCTTTGGATATTATGTATTTTTCAAAGATAAAAAATTTAATGATTATCTTTTTGAAATGGGTGATGATAAATTCACAACCTCAGTCGTGTGGGAGTTTTGTAGGGCCCTAAACAACCCATTTGACGCGTGGGGGCCATAAGCAACTCCAAAGGGTTGTTCCAAACACAACCATTTAGACCCATGTATGGGTGTATATGGCCCCCAGGGGTTGCTTGTGTTTGGAACTGCCCTATGAATAAAGAAAAATAAAAATTTGGAAATTTGAAAAAAAATCAAAAAAATGTTCCCAAAAAAAACAAAAAAAAAATTGTAAAAGAAAAAAAGAAAGGAAAAATATAAATACCATACATCCCTCAAATAAAATACAATACAATGTGATGTTTGAATAAGATACAATAAAATACAAAAATAAATATGATCTTTGAAGACAGAGGGGGCGGAATTTCTGCAGGTTAAACCTCCTCATGTGAGGATGAGACTGGAACTAGGTGAGTCCTGGGTCCGACCAATTTTTACTTGTTTAATTTTAGTTTTTCACTCTTGTATGGGTGATGATAAATTCAGGGCTCCAACCGTTTGGGAGTTGTGTAGGGCCCCACACAACCTGTGGGATTTGTGTAGGGCCCATACAATAATCCAAAGGGTTGTTCCAAACATGCGCAACCCCTTGGGGGGCATATACCCCCCATAATGGGAATTTTTGATTTTTGTACCCCTGTAAACAACCATTTAGACCTATGTAGGGGGGTATACAACCCCCCTAGTGTTGTTCAAAAATTAAGTTATTTTAATTTTAATTTATATTTTATATTTTTGTTTTTTCAAACCAAAAAATCAACCTCTTTTGATTTTTTGATTTTTTGGTTGATTTCTGTTTTTTTATTTAGTTTATTTTAGGTTTTCTTAAAGCCTGCAATTCTTTTAGTTGTATGGCACGGAACAAAACTAGATTTTGGAATTATAAATGACTCAAATGAGTTGTGTAGCATGCAACACGGCCCATTTTAGTCGTGTAGCATGCCACATGGCCCATTTGAGCCGTTTGGCGTGCCACACGGCCCATTTCAGTCGTGTAGCATGCCACACGGGCCATTTGAGTCGTTTATCATGCCACACGGCCCATTTTAGTTGTGTAGCATGCCACATGGCCCATTTTAGTTTTGTAAATGACTCAAAGAGTTGTGAATTTGACATTAACCTTCTTTTATTTCTTGTTTTTATTTTATTTTTTGGCCCACAAAGGTTGGTAGGTGTGTGGCATGCTACCTGACCAAATTTGAAATGTGTACAACCCCAAACAACTCAAATGTAGTTGTTTTGGGTGCCACGCAACTAAAAACCGTTGTGTGGGGGCTACACAGCTCAATTAAGTTGTGTAGAGGCCACACAACTGAAAAGAGTCATTTAGCCTGCCACACAGCCCATTTTAGTGGTGTAAATGACTCAAATGGTTTTTGAATTTAACATTACCCTTTTTAAATATATATGTGTGTGTGTTTAAAAAATATATGGAAAAATGTTATAAACAGAAAAATACCAGAAAAAAAAATATTCTTAATCTTGATCAAAATTTTCATTTTATTCAATTCAGAAATATGTTTTTTCAACCTCATTCAATGAATTAAAACTTTTTTTTTAATTCCACCCACCATTAGAGGATTTTCGAGCAGCTTCTTTTTGAAATATTCCTTCATAACTTTGAAGAAACTTTTTTGATTTTGAGAGAAAAAAATGATTTTGAACTATTTCCCCTTTACTCCATTCTTTTTGAGCAAAAAGTTTACCCTAATTCAATCTGTTTTCAGAAACTTGATTTTAAGAAATCCTCTGTCCCTTTTTTTATGTTTTAATTTTTTTTTATATCTTCAATTTTTTCTTCCAATTTCTGAGTTCAATATTATTTATTTTATTTTCTTCAAATTCTTTTCAAAATCTAGGAAATTTTCTTTCTCTATTTTTTTTGCTCCTTCTATAATCTTCACCCAATATACCAGTTTTTATTTAATTGTTTCTGATAATTCTCATGAAACTATTTCTTCAGACATTTAATCAAATTTTTCAGATTTTATATCTTCATCTGAAACCTTTTTTAAATCCTCAATCCATCAGTCTACTAGATGCCAAGGCTGTTGCAACCCATTAGCTGCTATTTTGATGGATGAAAAAATTGATGTAATTGTTCAAAGAGGACAGGGATATTCCATAAAATTATTTATAATTCCATAGAAATCTGAAGATTTGTTGAAAGTAAATCCCTCTCAAGCTCAAACTGCGCGCCTCCGCCACCATCCTTAACCTGTCACCCACTTTTCCCCAGTCTTACTTCCCATACGCGGCTCTTCCCCAATCCACTTTCCATCCTCACCAACCAAACCCCACAATCCCGCTCATCAATTCTCCCATTACTACAACCATACTGCTCATCAATCCTCCCATCACTACCACCATCCTGCTCATCACTCCTCCCATCCTTCCAATTGCTCATCATTTCTTTGCCATTTCTACTGCTGCTTATACACCATCCATGCTACTCTTGACCTTCGTCCCAAACACAATAATACCTCAACATTCAGTATCACCCAAAGTGCTCAATATCATATCACTAAGAATCCTACCATTGATACTCAGCTCACCAAATGACTAAAGGATTTCCTTTCTTTACTGTTCACATGTGAGGTTGTCTCTATACTGAAACTTGGACTGACAACCAACTCACACATATGTCTTTGATACATACCAGACTTCTTCCTCCTTTCTTTTGTTCTCTCTCCCATTTTTGTTGCATCATTGTCCCTAAACATCTCACCCTCTTCATGTCCACATAGAGTGATAATTCTTACTCATCATCTCTGTGTCATTCCTTTCAATCATTTAAACTCTTGTTGACTCACATGTACCCAGTCTGTTGGTCCAGGGAATACATTTTATTCAACTCTTCGCGGTCAAAAGCCAAAATAGCAATTAATGCACCAACGAGTCAAGCCCAACCATTTCTCAATTACCTGGACTGACAGATCTCAACTCACCTCTTCTCAAGACCCTCACAGACTCCATCCCCACGCTGACCAAATCCAACTTTTCACTTTGGAGCTCAAAAGTTATGACTATCTTTGCTTTGAAGGGAGTTGCACAATGGCTTCAATTTTCCAAAACCAAGAAATTTCCTCCAGACGTTAACCTTGAACTGGTAGGATACATCCTTTCCAAGCTTCATAATAGGACGTACATTAATTGCGTTAAGGATCACCATCTCAAAAATGGCATTGAACTTTGGAGATCTATAAACAAATTTTATGCCTCTTCCCAGAACTCAAATTGCTCTTGTGTTTTCTTTAACTTCCTCAACCTCCAATTCAATCCTAAATATGTTGATAAGTTCATAACCAAAGTGAAATCCTGTCTCATCCAAATCTCAGAAATTGGAATTTGAATGGACAATGATATAGTCGCATACCTGATATTGTACAAATTTCCACCACAGCTAGAAAACCTCAAAACAACCATCACACCCTTTCTTGGCAAATCCAAAATTGATGATGATTTGGCACTTTGTCATCTGAATCAAATCAAGAACAAAATAGCAGCTGGTACTTACGCCTCAGCAATGTTAAACACAGGCCTCAAGCAAGAAGTAGTAAAGTGTAGAGCCACCTGGCACAATCCACAGTCCTCTCACCCCAAAAACTCCTGTTGGTGGTTGTATCCTCATCTTTGACCAAATTTCAACAATAACAATAACAACAATCCTAAACCTAACAAAAATAAGCCAGCCTCTGCCAACCTATCCTGCACTTCCTACAACTTTTCCATGACAAACTCAAGGCTACTCACCAAGCACTCCATCATCCTTGACTCCGGAGCATCCCAGTCAATGTTTAATTCCCTTGATTTCTTTGATGATCTTACTGAAGACCACACTGAAATTCAGACTGGGAAAGAATACACCTCCCTTAATGCTAAAGGAGTTGGTATGTACCGCAAAGCTCTTATCCAAAAATTGAAATTTCCTACTCACCCAGTCCCTATTTGTACCCCAAATAGGGGTCAATCTGGTGTCCTTAGGACAGCTGTTGAATAAGGGCTGCTTGCTCCATCTATCCATTCCCCACAACTTTGTTGTGAACTTCAAACACAACATAATTCTCACTGGCTCCATTGAAGACAATCTCCTGGTAGTTGGGGACTTTGCTCTTCCTCAGTCCAAATTATCTCACGCTTTCATTACCCTCACAACTCTTCACAAACAATTTGGAAACACTCATGTTTATCAGACCAAGCTCCTCTCAAGAGACTTCCCCAAATTGAGATGGAAATAAATTTTGTGCAAATTGTGAGCCTTGAAAAAATCCATCAATCATCATTCAAAGGCCACATCTCCAGTTGCTCAAAACGCTTTGTTTGTCTTCATGCCAATTTATGTGAACCAATTAACCCCATTTCCAAGACCGGAAACCAATAATTCTTGCTACTCACCAATGAATTCTCTTGTTTTAAAACTTTTCTCCCAATTAAGTTCAAATCAGATGTTACCAAAGAAATCATCAAATTCATTGAAATTCATTCAAACCAATTTGGTTATCAGCTCAAATTGCTTCACTCCAACAACAGCGGTGAATTCATTAATTCCAAACTCTCCAACTTCCTTAAGGATTCCATAATTATACATACTACGCCTGAAGCTTATACTCCTCAGCACAACCCCATTGCCAAGCAAGGGAACCAAACCATTGTTAAAGCAGCTAGAACCACAATCATCAAAATTGGTGTCCCAATTGAACTCTGGGATCAAATCTTGGTTGGATGCTGCAAAACTCTGAATCTACTGCCCACTAAAGAATCAAAATTGAGCCCCTCAGAAATATGGAATGGTTGGAAACCCAAGCTTAACTTAATTTGAACCCTAGGCTCAAAAACCATAGTTCTAAATCTTTGACACAACCTTGTAAAATTTGAAAAGAAAGGTTGGAAAGGAATTCTTGTAGGTCATGACCTGAAATTCAAATCCTATCAAATCTATGTTCCAGAGCTTGGCAAGATTGTCCGTTCAAAACATGTTAGAGTTCTTGAAAACGTAAAGCTAATTTAATCGCCCTCTTCATCCAAATCTCCCTTTGAAACCTTCCTTCAACCCAACTCCAATCTCCTGGACACACTGTCCTTGATCAACCATGAAAAGACCCCTCATCTTTCTCTCAATTCCTCTGATCCAACTTCCCTTGAATCTACTCAATCATCCAAACCTGTCTCAGACTCCAACTCTTCTGAATAATCATCCTCTCCAAATCAATCCAACACAGAAGCTTCCAATAGAAAAAACATAGTCAATCAACTCACTCCCTTATCCCAAACCCTCAGAGATTGCTCCACCCTTCAAAGACCTCAATGCTATGGATTTCTCTCCAGAACCATCCCTTGAAACTATGGAGAAGCAAAACGCTAACCCAATTGCCAAAACTGGACCATGGGGATAAAATCAGAACTCAATGGAATCAAATCCATGGGGGTCTGGAATGGGTGTCATTGGCTTCCAGAAGGAAAAAAGGCCCTATCCACTGTGTGGGTTTACCAACTCAAAACCAACCCTGAAAACAACAGCATCATCTTCAAAGCCAGGCTAGGTGTTCAAGGCTTTTGAAAGCAAGAATTCTTTGACTAGGGAGAAACCTAGACACTCACCAGTCAAATCACTACCCTTCAAACCCTCCTGGTATACTCCTTTCATGACAAGCTTCCAATCACTCAAATGGACATCAAGTCCACATTTCTGCATGCTGTAAGACTCCAAACGGTGCTAGGCCGTGGCAGTTCTGTGGAGGGGAAAGGTTCTGTTTAGGCTGCCCTCCTGAGTGTTACAAAAATATTTAAATGTAACCAAGATCAAAGTCCAGAACCTGGTAAATGAGGTACCAAAGAGTAAAGGATAAAGATGATAGTAGTTGGTATCTGGGAAACAACAATATCTGAGGCAAGATGATGCTGGGGTAAAACTTGAATATAAGAAGTCAAGGATTGTTCAGAGTTCAACAGGACAAGGCAATTTTAAGTAACAACGCCCACAAGCTAATAGCTCTGGTTGTCAGCAGAAGCTTAGGAAAGATCAACTCAATCCCAAACAACCTCCAGGTTCTCAATGAACCTGCCCAACTCTCCGCAATCAAGCGCTTGAAGGGTACCAGATAACTGTGGGTGGCTGCACAAGACAAAGCTAATTGTTTGATGAAGCTCTAGAAGGAAAACAATAACTGATTCAAACAAGAATAACCCAACACTTCCCAAGGGACTCAAGAGTAGCGTGGCGGAATTCAACTTCAAAAGAAATAAAGGGAGGTTTAACACTCCAGGTTTTAAGCTTAATAAAACCTCTTCAGTCAAACGTGACTGGTTCTGGAAAGATAATCAAAGGATGATCAGGACCAGTATGGTCGGATAAAGGGATCAGGAGTGGTGTAACACACTCAAGAATTCAATCAGTCAAATTCTTCTTCAACCAGAAAGGCTATTGGTTGGTGATAAGGATCAAGGATCAGGATTTGAGTATGGAGGCTCAAAGATCAAGGGGCAATCATGGATATACCCAGAATTCAGACTCAGATAAAGGGGAATGAGACCCCACAGATGATTTATTTCAAGATGATAATGATGATAATTCCATGATAAGATGCCATAAGATAACTCCTGCCAAACGGCAGGGGAGAGCCCCTCCTTATATGGGAAGGAGGCCCTGTTAGACTATGTACAAGTGATACTACAGATAGAGCGGATTTTTTTTTTTTCAGACACTAGATGATCAGAAGAATATATCACGCGGGCCAGTGGAAATCTGGCCTCCCTGACTGGGGTGGGATTGTTTCTCATCCCTTCACCTTTCTTGCGTCCATCCGCGGACGGGCGCGCACGACAACACAAAGATCACCCACCCCTCACACAAAGGCGGAAGGGGTGGGGAAAAATTGAACCAGACCGCCCGCAGATGTTTGCGGGCGGTAGACAACACTTTTCCACCCCCACCCAAAGATTGAAGGGGGGTTCAAGTGATTGATGGATTGGTGGAGTTTGTTGAGCAATCGGTCAATGTTGGCCGATTGCGGAGGGAGGTTTGAGCGGAGTTTGATAGGTGTTTGATGGTGGCCAATTTGCGGACCAAGGGGGATCAAGTGAACAGAGAAGAGATGGAGGGTAGATAGACAATCAAAGGGATTGTGGGATGATTGATTGAGGATGCAGTCAAGGATGGATTGGTTTGGGATGCTGGTCCGAGCAATGGCCGGCACCGGCGGAGCGGAGGAAGATTGAGCTGAGAAGGTCTTGGCCCGCGCGTTTGGCCAAAAGGAAGGGGGGAACAAAGAGAGAAGGAATTGAACGCAATGCCTAGGTGATGAGACCAAGAGAGGCCTGTCCTAGACCACTGGGACAGAGGAATATTTGGAAGGATGCGGAAATTGGAGGAGTGATACTGATACAAAAAAGTTCTGATTTTTTTTTTTTTTTTGATGAATGACACCTAAATAAAAGAATTGTCAAAATTTTTGAATTTTCCGCATCTGGTCCAGGGTGTCCAGATTTGGTCACCACATCTCTCCTCAACTTACAGACTGTCACAATTCTGCATCTGAGCTTGATGTCACAATAAAAAAAAAGGAAAGATGATTGAACACAAGAAATGGCCATTTGATCTTGAGGGTGATTGAAAAGAATATCTTGATCCATCCAAAGAAAATCCTAGAGTTGACTGCAATAAAATGAAGAAGGCGTCCCAGGTGCTCACTTATGTGGCATACAGTAGAGTTTCACAACAAAACGCAGCAGATGACCCTGGTGGTGCACAATTGGGAGGACTTACTTCTGATCAAAGTTGCCTCCAAAACAATGAAATTTTTTGACCTGATCAGCAGAGAATCTTCTGGCCATCTGAGTACCATCCAGTTCTTCCAAAACATATGATACACCTCTGACTTGATGGACCACTGGATAAGGAATATTCCAGCAATGGTAAAAAAGCTTCCCCCACTGAGTTTCCAAGGATTGATTATAAGCTAAAACTAGATCACCAGGATTCAAGGGATCCCTGACTTGATTGGAATGCTTATCCTCCCAATACTGGACTGGTTTTTCCCTTGACTCCATCATTTTCTGATAAGCTTTGTCACAAACATCTTCACTTTGCTCCGGTTGCTTGGATCTGGAAACTAATAGATCAGTGGTGGAAGAAATCTTTTCCCAAGGAATACCTAAGAAAGATTCCATTTCCAGATCAAGAGGAAGGACAGCCCTTTGACCAAACAGGATTTTGTAAGGTGAGTAGCCAGTGGTTTGTTTAGTTGAAATTCAATCAGAGAAGAGGACCAGAGGAAGAAATTTGCAACAATTCTTTCCACTTTCACCAGCCAAATTGACAAGAGCAGCCTTAAAAGGGGCATGGCCTCTTTCCACCATTCCTTGTCCTTCAGGATAATAAGGAGTGGTCACCCTATGTTGACCAGGAAGCAATTGGATAATTTTGGCCAGTTTGCCACCAAACTCAGAGCCACCATCAGTTGAATAAGATCAAGCCAAGCCATAACGCATTGTCCAAGTCTCATAAAGGAAGGCTGCTACTGATTCAGAGCTGAGGTTCTTAAGAAATTTTGCTTCAGCCCATCCAGAAAAATCATCTCTAGCCATAATGAGCTACTTAGCTCCACCAGCCTTAATGTGAACCACATCCATAGCAATCCTTCCAAAGACAGTGGACTCTCCAGTGGGATAACAAATTTCAGCCGGGCGCCTAAGATCACGTTTCTGACATACTTCACAACTCTTGCACCATTGAGAGACTGATTTCTTCAAAGATGGCCACCAGAATTGTTTGGATATACGTCAATAGGTTTTGGTTTCCCCACAATGCCCAACGCCTTCATGGATACTTTCAAGGATTGAATCTTGTTTAGAGTGGATAGTGACCACAATAAGAGCACAAGGATTGTTTCTTTTCATAAGCCTAGCACATTGGACAAAGAAATTGGAGGACTTCCTTTTGAGTGATTGAAAATCTTTAGCAGAGAGATCAGGAGGCCTTTGGAGAGTGGAAAGGTACTGCTCTAATTTTAGCCAGAAACCTTGTTGGAAGCCAGAATAATCTTGGAAGGAAAATGTGAAGACTGGACCAATTAAAGGCTGTTCCTCATCAAAGTCCACTCCAACATCCAATTCTTCATCTCCAAGGGGGCTTTGAGATAAACCATCAGGCATGGTGAAGGATTTTCCAGGCCTATGAACAATATCAAAAGAGAAAAGTTGGATAAAGGCCACCCAGCAAGTCATAGGAGCATTTGGGAGGCTGCAAGCATTGATCATTTTGATGATGGATTGTGCATTGACTTGTAACTCAAAGTGTTTACCCCAGAGGAAATTTTGGAGTTTCTTCAACATTTGAGCCACGCCACAGAGTTCCAGTTTTGGTTGGGATTACCTGGATTCTACATCTGAAAATAACAAGGATTCATAGAGAGCAGGACGGTCCCAACCATTTTCATCTTCCTGAGTGAGGACAGCCCCAACAGATTGATAACTAGAATCAACAGCCAATTTGATCTTGCCAGCTCCAGGTCCATAAGCAATCTTTTTCAAGACCTATTATTTGCCAACCATTATTTTAAGCAGCTGAAAAGAATGTTCACAATCTTGGGTCCAGATCCACTCAGCATCTTTTCTGGTCAGGCAACGTAGAGGAGCACAGATTTTGGATAGAGACGGGATAAAGATTTGAACATAAGTAACAACACCTAGAAAACCCCTGACTTCAGTTGGATTGATGGGAGTAGGCCAAGAGAAGATTTTGTTGACTTTGGATGGAGCCATCCTTCTTCCTTCCTTGCAGACCACATGACCAACAATTTCCAGAGCAGGGACACGGGCAGCCAATTTGGATCCAGAGACAGTGAGGCCAGATTCTTTGATTCAAAAAAAGATCCTTTCAAAAGTGGTCGCATATTCCCAGATAAATTGACAGATTCCTGAATTCCAGGGTAAGAGCTAATTTTTATAATCAGAAACTGGTCCTTTAATTCCGCCATTGTCAATAAAGATACCAGCATGATCAGGGATTTCATCCTGGAGGATCCAAACCATCTGAGCCTGATAGACTGCAACCAAGTTGGTGGCACCTTGAGGCAATTGAGTAAGTTTGAAACAACCAAGGGGAGTATCAAAAGTAGTTAGAGGGCAAGAAATCAGATTTAAGGATCATTTGTCATAGCCACCCATAATGTCACCTAGACCATAGCAAGCTCTCCCAGAGAAGGATTCAACAAATTCTTCAGTAGCAGGGGGAATACAGAGTCTTTAATAGTAACCTTATTTAGAGGCTGGAGATCATGAACTATTCCAAGTTTACCGTTACTTTTAAGGACACAGAAAACAGGACTGAAATAGCTAGAAGTTTAATTATTGAATAAACCGGTTTGGACTTATTCCTGGACCAACTTGATGAATTTGTTGATTTTGGCAGCAGGGATCAGGATCTTTTTCTTTTGCCAGGGATCATGTTCTACTAAAGGAATGATATAAGGCAGACCATAGGATTCTTTCAAGAGACCTCTCTCTTCTTCACAGAAAGCAATAGATTTTTCCCTAAGAGCCAAGACATTTTTGATCAAATTCAACTCAACAGGTAGAAGCCATCCATCTGGTCCAAAGTTGCCCACTCCCAGATTTTCTTCAGTGACACAACCAGAGGGGATGAGTGGCTCAGTGAGAGATTGAGGTAAACCACAGTAAGGATTGCAGAATAGAGGAGGACGCCTAAGAGGAGGGTTAAGATTGAGAGGCATTGGTTTTTTGACTGGTTGGATTTTCCTAGCAACTGGTTTATCTTTGGAGGCAAAAGAGAGCAGTTCTTGTTTTTGCCAAGAGTTGAACAGAGAGATCTGAATACAAGGATTGAGACCAAGCTCTAATGCCTTCCAAGTTTGATTTTCCGCAACGTTTTTGAAAGGTGCCTTTTCCATAAAAGAAGTCCCAGGAGATAATAAATTGCTCACATGTTTGGCACAAGGTATGGTTTCAAAAATGATAGTAGTAGGATACCCTGGTGGTGCACAATTGGGAGGACTTAATTCTACCCCAATTTGCCTCCACTGAAGCCCATATTCTTCCATACCAAAGCCACCAAAGATGGGATTGAGATTGGGATCTAGTTTAGACTCATTGAGGAGATTCAAAACAGAACTGAGAGAAGATTGATTAGGAATAAGAGTACAAAGAAAAGAAGAAACAACAGATGAAGAAGAAATATTTTTGGATTTTTCCATTTTGATTTGTTTTTGATTTTTGATATTTTTGAGATCAGAAGAAAAAGTTGAAAAGAAAGAGAAATAAGCCCCTGGGATGAGAGTTGAAACTTGAGTTGAATTTTGAGGCTGAAAAGAACTACAACTATTAGTAGGATCAACTACTCCCATAAAAAATGAGAGGAACTAGAATTATCCTTCTTTTTTCCTTTTAGAGATGACTTAGGAAAATGACCAGGGAAATCTCTTTCCCAGAAACCAGAATCCAAAGAACAAAGAGGAACCTCAATTTTTCTACCATCAGAATCATGGAGGAGGATTCTCTCCCCAACTTGATCGGAAAACATAAGAGTTGCTCCAAAATTGATTAAGAAAGGTTGACCCAAGATCATAGGTCCATCCAAGCGTGTGATCCAGAAATGAAAAGTTCCAAAAATGTTTCAGCCAATACAGACTGGAACATCTTCAACAATTCCAACCAATTTGAAAGACTGGTTTCCTATTCCATACACTGGAGAGGTGAAGCTGACCCTAGGGCCAAGTTTAAGTTTGCAGGCCATAGCATCTGAGATCAAGTTGAGCTGAGAGCCAGAGTCAACAAGGAGTGAGACCATTTTTGCTGATTCACCAAGATAGCAGGGAAGAAAACCAAGAGGACAAGAGTAAAGACTAGACTCAGAAGAGGGATCTGTTCCACCAGAATCCTCCATCAAAGTTCCAGAGGTGACCATGAGTTCTTCAGGACCAATTTCCACTTGTTGACAAGAAACCCATTTCTTCATTCCTTCAGCAACAGATGGAGAGATTGACAGGAGTTCAGCCACAGATAGATCAGGAATTTTAAGTTCATAAATTTTCTTTAATAACCCTTCCACAGCATTGGGGTGATCTTTGGAAATTCCCCTCTCAAACCAAACTTTGGGCTGGGTGGAGGGAGGAAGATTGGGTGAAGCAGGAACAGGATCAGGGGATTGAGGAGGTTTAATAGATAAGGGATGAGGATCAGGGTGATCTTGAAACCTTTCCATGAGTGGTTCTTTTTCCACCTCCATTTCTTCTACATCAGAAGAGGGCTCAGGTGAGGATTGTCGTTTGGGTGGTTTTAGAACAATCAATGTTGGCAAGGAAGGAGCTTTATGAGGTTTGGGCTCATCATGTTTCTTCCTAGCTGGACTGGGTTGGTAAGTACCAACCAGAGAGGAAGAGGAAATAGCTGGGGGATACCAGGGTTGAAGAGTACCACAAGAAGATTGGAAATCCACAGAAGCCAAGGATGCCTTCATAGGAGGGTGTGGCTGGTAAGAGGCCACCACATGACAAATGGGGCATAACAAATCAAAGGGGATCAGGGCACCATTAGGAAGGAAAAAGTTATTCCCTTTTTGCTCTACCAATTCCTTGTCTTTGTCCTTCTGGAGTTTGAGACATCAACCGGTTCCATGGCCTTCCCTGTGGCAATAATAGCAGACTAGAGTATTTTTAGGAACAGAACTAGAAGGTTTAGGAACAGCAAGAGAGGAAACCTTTTGATTCATTTTTTTCTCAAAGGCTTTGAGCAGTTTAGAGATCTTGTCCATCGTAGCAGTTTCTTGGTTAGGCTGAGGGTTCTTGGGCCTGCAATCAGATTCCATTTTATTCATAATCTTGTTTGACTCTTTGAAAGAGGGAGCATGGACTGGTTCAGTGGTTTTAGATTTTTCAAAAGTAAGGGCTGTTTGACCTTTCATAACTTTATCCACCACTCCCCTAAGGATAAGGAAAACAGGGAGCTTGAATCAATTATCCCTGGTAGTGATCATGGATCCAGACTCAACCAGTTTGTCCTTGATCCTTTCCTGCACTCCAGGAGAAAAAGATTGGAAAAATCGGACTCAAATTTTGTCCACTGTGTCAATGTGATTGTTTTTGATAAGGTAGGATTGGATGGGATCCCAAGATTTCCTAAAGGACTGATAATCAGAAGCTGAAGCCACACCACCATTGGAGATCCACTGGGAGAAAAGGTTATCTAGATCCTGCAAAGTAAATTGTGCTACATCTATTTTTCCCCAATAGGCCAACATTGCTTCCCGCAGCAGGGCCCATTTATGCAGTTGGAAACCTTCAAACAACTCAATTATTTCCATAACTTCATCAGAGGAGATAAAAAATTGTAACTGGTAGGCCATATTGAATTTGCTAGCCTCTACACCAAAGCAGTCATCTTGTACAAGTCCAAGAAGCATTCCAAATTTGTCCCATTGAAACCTAAGTTTTTGTTCTGGGGCTTGATCTTGACCATCTTAGGACAAGCAGAAGAGGCGCTGGGAGATTCCATTTTGACCGAGTTTTGTATAAGATCCAAGGAGCAGATTTACAAAGTGGCTCACAAATGTGGCAAGAGTAGGGTTTCTCAAAAAACAACAAGTATCTTGCCCAGATGGTGCACAATTGGGAGGACTTACTTCTAGAACAAGTTGCATCCACGTATCTAGATGATGACAGAAAGAGAAAGAAAAAAAGAAAGAAAGAAAGAAAGAAAGAGATCGGATTTTGAAGTTGATGATTGTTGGGACTGTAAATCTCAAGGTTGCTGAATTGATCCTGGCCCAGGGGACCAAATGTAAGAATCCAAACGGTGCTAGGCCGTGGCAGTTCTGTGGAGGGGAAAGGTGCTGCTTAGGCTGCCCTCCTGAGTGTTACAAAAATATTTAAATGTAACCAAGATCAAAGTCCAGAAACTGGTAAATGAGGGACCAAAGAGTAAAGGATAAAGATGATAGTAGTTGGTAGCTGGGAAACAACACTATCTGAGGCAAGATGATGCGGGGGGAAAACTTGAATAGAATAAGTCAAGGATTTTTCAGAGTTCAACAGGACAAAGCAATTGTAAGTAACAACGCCCACAAGCTAATAGCTCTGGTTGTCAGCAGAAGCTTAGGAAAGATCAACTCAATCCCAAACAACCTCCAGGTTCTCAATGAACCTGCCAAACTCCCCACAATCAAGCGCTTGAAGGGTACCAGATAACTGTGGGCGGCCGCACAAGGAAAAGCTAATTGTTTGATGAAGCTCTAGAAGGAAAACAATAACTGATTTGAACAAGAATAACCCAACACTTCTCAAGGGACTCAAGAGTAGCATGGCGGAATTCAACTTCAAAAGAAATAAAGGGAGGTTTAACACTCCAGGTTTTAAGCTTAATAAAACCTCTTCAGTCAAATGTGACTGGTTGCGGAAAGATAATCAAAGGATGATCAGGACCAGTATGGTCGGATAAAGGGATCAGGAGTGGTGTAACACACTCAAGAATTCAATCAGTCAAATTCTTCTTCAACCAGCAAGGCTATTGGTTGGTGATAAGGATCAAGGATCAGGATTTGAGTATGGAGGCTCAAAGATCAAGGGACAATCATGGATATACCCAGAATTCAGACTCAGATAAAGGGGAATGAGACCCCACAGATGATTTATTTCAAGATGATAATGATGATAATTCCATGATAAGATGCCATAAGATACCTCCTGCCAAACGGCAGGGGAGAGCCCCTCCTTATATGGGAAGGAGGCCCTGTTAGACTATGTACAAGTGATACTACAGATAGAGCGGATTTTTTTTTTTTCAGACACTAGATGATCAGAAGAATATATCATGCGGGCCAGTGGAAATCCGGCCTCCCTGACTGGTGTGGGATTGTTTCTCATCCCTTCACCTTTCTTGCGTCCATCCGCGGACGGGCGCGCGCGACAACACAAAGATCACCCACCCCTCACACAAAGGCGGAAGGGGTGGGGAAAAATTGAACCAGACCGCCTGCAGATGTTTGTGGGTGGTAGACAACACTTTTCCACCCCCACCCAAAGATGGAAGGGGGGTGCAAGTGATTGATGGATTGGTGGAGTTGGTTGAGCGATTGTTCAATGTTGGCCGATTAAGGAGGGAGGTTTGAGTGGAAGTTGATAGGTGGTTGATGGTGGCCAATTCGCATACCAAGGGGGATCAAGTGAAGAGAGAAGAGATGGAGGGTAGATAGACAATCAAAGGGATTGTGGGATGATTGATTGAGGATGCAGTCAAGGATGGGTTGGTTTGGGATTCCATTCCAAGCGATGGCCAGCACCGGCAGAGCGGAGGAAGATTGGGCCAAGCGGGTCTTGGCCCGCGCGTTTGGCCAAAAGGAAGGGGGGAACAAAGAGAGAAGGAATTGAACACAATGCCTAGGTGATGAGACCAAGAGAAGCCTGTCCTAGACCAGTGGGACAGAGGAATTCTTGACAGGATGAGGAAATTGGAGGAGTGATACTGATTCAAAAAAATTCTGATTTTTTTTTATTTTTTTGATGAATGACACCTAAATAAAAGAATTGTAAAAATTTTTGAATTTTCCGCATCTGGTCCAGGGTGTCCAGATTTGGTCACCACAACGCCAATCTTGATGAAGACATCTTCATCAAAACTCCTCCTGGATATGAAACTATCTTCCCTTATCTCAAGTTGAACAAAGCACTATACAGACTCAAACAAGTTCCAAAGAGCTGGTTTGACACACTCAAACTCTGGATCCTCAATCAAAAATTCACCACCTCCTCTGCTGATCCCTGCCTATTTATAAATCAAACCTCCCAAATCTTCATCTTTTGCTATGTTGAAGACTTAGTTGTCATTGGTTACTCTCAAGAATTCAGAGCACAACTGAGGGATAAATTCTCTATCTCTCATGAAGGCATGCTCTCCAAGATCCTTGGTAACTTTATCACCAAATTGCCGCACAGACCCTTCCTACATCAACCCAATCACATTGATACAGAACTAACGAAACTTGGGCTTTCAGAATCCAGACCAATCAATACACCCCTGACCACAGGTGTTGTGCTCAATCCCACAACCAATTCTGAAGCTTCTTCATCTTCCAATATCAATATTGACTATTTCTCATTGACCAGTTTTCTAAACTTCTTAGCCACTCAAACTTGGCCAGATCTCTCCTACACTTTCTCCTCCCTTTCTTGATTCAATGCAAAGCCTGATCTCTCTCATTGGATGTAAGCCAAGCATGCCTGGCGGTATGTAAATATCACGCGTAATCTGGCCCTCCGCTTGAAGAATGACTCATTCAACATTGATCTCAAGACCTGGAGTGACTCCAATGGCGGCAAAAATCCCACCTCATGACGGAATCATACTGGCTACTTAGTTCTGCTCTACGGCTGCGCCATTTCTTGGCATAGTAAGCTTCAAACCACCATCTCACTATCCTCAACAGAAGGGGAGCTTAAGTCACTAGTTCTGGCAACTCAGGAAAAGATTTGAATTTGGAACTTGATAAAAGAACTAAATCTGTCTGTTTCCCTCACTCACAGATTGTAAATTGACAATAAAGCCCTACATGAACTCATAAACTTTGAATCTCACCACAATGCCCTCAAGCACGTGGAAATTCAAATTAAATGGCTTAGGGAACAAAAAGAAGCCAAACTACTGATCACCAACCTTGTCCCCTCTGAATCAATGCTGGCTAACCCATTGAAAAAGCCAGCAATAAGGCCCTCAGTCAAAACACTCCCTTCAGCTATTCTTCAACCTCTCATCTGAACACAGCAGTGTTTTTAAAGGGAATCCCTCTCAAGCTCAACCTGGGTGCCTCCGCCACTATCCTCAACCTGTCACCCACCTTTCCCCGGTTGTACTTCCCATACATGGCTCTTCCCCAATACACCCTCCATCCTCACCAACCAAACCCCACCATTGACCTCATCAATCCTCCCATTACTACCACCATCCTGCTCATCACTCCTCCCATCCTTCCAATTGCTCATCATTTCTTTTCAATTTCTACTGCTGCCAATCCACCATCCACGCTACTCTCAACCTTTGTCCCAAATACAATAATCCCTCAACATTCAACATCACCCAAAGCGCTCAATATCATATCACTAAAAATCCTACCATTGATAGTCAGCTCACCAAATGACTAAAGGATTTCCTTTCTTTACTGTTCACATGTGAGGTTGTGTCTATACTGAAACTTGGACTGACAATCAACTCACACATATTTCTATGATACACGCCAGAATTCTGCCTCCTTTCTTTTGCTCTCTCTCCCATTTTTGTTGCATCATCATTTATAAACCTCTCACACTCTTCATGTCCACATAGAGTGATAATTATTCCTCATCCTCTCTGTGTCATTCCTTTCAATGATTTGAACTCTTGTTGACTCACATGTACCCAGTCTGTTGGTCCAGGGAATATATTTTATTCAACTCTTCAAGATTTTTATCTAAAGATTGAATTAATTAATTTTAATTCAGGAGAGGGGTGACGGTTAAACTAAAGATTTTTACCACCTCTCTTCAGGAGATAGTTTTAATAATAAATTAACCTGTAATTGTTTTAATTCATCCTATTCAAGAGGAGCAATTATAATCTTTGGATGGGGCCAGTACTGTGTAAAAATCAGCAATAAATTATTGGATTAATTATTTTCAAGCAATAATTTTGAATTTACCTGTAATTGTTGGTTTAAGCCTTTTAGACTTTATTGAAGACTTAATACGTTTCCAATTTGGGTGAAATTGTGGAAAAAGTTTGATACAATTTTAATGTGAAATCCATCAATCATTTCATTATTTCTTTGAAAAAGAATTTTTCCTTATGGTAGATTAATCTTTATGATTTTAAAATTATTCCGGGGTAAAATAAATGATTGAATAGGCATTTTTTGATTTCATTATACTTCTCAAAGAGCCCCTGAGGATCACCAGGGTAAAGAGGGGGGAAGGGAGCATTCATTGAAGCTTGATTGTAGTCAGTCATGGTCCAGAGGTTTTTATAGGTGGTTTGGGACAGAGAATCCTTTTATTTTTCAGTGAATGTGAATTTTCCTGTAATTATTCCATTAAAATTGCAGTAAAAAGGTGCTTGTCAAATTTGTGAATATTTTTGAACACAGCTGTATTTTTTTAATTTAAAAATTCATTATTTTTTAATATTTTTCCAGAATTTATATTCCATGTGGGTGGGAGTGGAGTCACGTATTCTCAATATCAATTTCTGTGAAAGTGTATTTCCTCTGTTTTTCTTTTTTTGAAATATGTCTAATTCTATTTTTGAGGGTTTTTTTCTGTCTTTTCTGGTGATTTTAGGTTATTATATGCATTTTGGAAAAACTAGTGAGGGATATAAAAGCATATTAAATATGCATGGCTATCTAATCTGAGTTTTAGAAGTTTTATTGTGTAAGATTTACCATTTTTTTTGTCTTTTGTTTCTATGCAATTGTGCCCTAACAGAGTTTCACACTTCAGCCTCAGTCCAAATCAATCTCCAAAACCCCAAAGAAACTCATTCCCCACAGCTTCATGCTCCTGTATCTATTTCCTGTGCATCTCCCCTGGATACCTTCTGGGTAAATTCTCCTCTCCAAGGACCTCTCTCCCTCTGTTTATGGTTCATCACTCTCCTTCTCTCTGTTGTGATATACACCTTAAACCAATTTTTTAAGGTAAAAATTTAGATAATCCTGCATGCAATGGGAGTATTTGGGCTTAATTCCCACCAAATGTCCTACCTTCCCCCCAAATATTTACAGTCTTTGATTCCATAACTGCAGCTTTAGAAACCAAAGTATGAGATTCTTAAGGCATATATGTTTCCAATACTTGATTTTTAAATTGATAAAAGATATTTAAGGGCATGCCAGTTGGTGCTTGCTGTACATACAATTGTTTTGAGTTACACCTTGCACCAATCAGTTGTAGCTCATTTGTTAAAACCCCACAGGAACTCCCTCCTAATCCTCCAGCAACTTATCTTTCAAGGCCATCTCATCCAAAACTCACATATACTGGCCTCTCCTTCCCTGTTGGACTAATTACCCCAAACACTTATTTAACTTATTCTTACTAGTTATAAATCATCCAGTAGGTGTAAACTTAGCACAAAGACAAAAATCAACTTGTCTGCTAGATTCATCTCACCTTTCCCCT
Organism: Puccinia polysora; assembly: GCA_025617555.3. NCBI lineage: Eukaryota > Fungi > Basidiomycota > Pucciniomycetes > Pucciniales > Pucciniaceae > Puccinia > Puccinia polysora. Next base: position 18,598,323 of record CM062633.1, read on the forward strand.
TGATGTTAACCTGAAAGGATTCAAAATAAATAATTTCAGAGCCTTAATCCTTAAATTCTCCACTTAATTTCCTATTCTCATCTATTTTATGTTCTCAATTGTCACCCTTATTTTGAACCTCATACTGAGCTCTGTGAGTGGTGGGACTTGTGGTGTCTTTCATTTTATCATTAATATCACTTATGAAATTATACTAATATTTCCCCATAATTACTAACCACTCCCTTCTTCTTCAATCAACATATTCAATTAATTTGACTTCATTCAATTTCACCCAACCCTTTATAACAATTACAATGCAAAGTTTTTACCAGTTTTATTTTCTGCATGAAATTTTGTGACCATTCATTTATCCTACAAAGAGCTAAAAAGAGTTTGTCCACACTGGTTATACTATCAATACCTCCCATCAAAATTTTAACCTGGCAAAGAACTGCATTAAAATTCATTTAATAAAATTCAAACTACTTTGAAAAAAATTGAAAATAATTTGAGCAGCTCCAGTAAGCTAATTTAACTGACTTCAAAATGCTCTAAAATAATTTGAAAAAATTGGAGTCACCTTGGCTTAATTGAACTTAAATTTTCCATATTAAATTTTAATTGGAAATATTCAAGAATAATTTGATTTTTTTTTTACCACACCTTGGTTTATCAAATTTTGGTATTTTTATTTTCATAATTGGCCTGTTTTCCTCTTAAACGTCTCTGGTCAATTGTTTGGGGAAATTTTCCTTCCATTTTGAAAATTTCAAACATTCCATCCCAACAATAACAACCCTCCCTAATTAATAGTACATCTCTCACAAGATCTGAAAGAGAAAGAGGTTCTATTCTCAATCCATCTGACTGGGATGAGTTGACCCCTCAAGCCCATTGACAAGGGAGTATCTTCTGCAATCTTCCAAACCAGAAGTCTCCACTTCCATGGAAACTGAAATTCTTTCCCTAGCTACTCCTAGAGCTTCTCTCTCTCCTTTTTCACTTGCATTTAGTTATATAGCTTATGTTTTGATTGTTCCATATCCTCAAGCCTGTTATGAATTATATTTTCTGACCTAAAATCCCAGTATGATTCCTATCCCAGAAAATTAGCACAATTCATGTGCTGAGAACCCATTATGTTGCTCCATTATCCTAATAAACCTCAATCATCCTACTATGGAACCTCAATAAATTTCCACAACTTCATCTTTTAATGCAATCCATGCTTCTCCAAACTAACCTCAAACTGAAACAAATTCTTTGGACCCAACACCCCTAGCCCTGTTTCAGACCGTTAATTCATACATGGCAAAGATGTCTGAACCTCCAGAAACCATTTTTTTTACTCTGGAACTTTTGAAACTCCTTTCATGAATGCTCTAAACATTTTAGTGTTAAATTAGTGACCCCAGGTTGTGAATGGGTCTCAAATGGCTGTTTAAAACTCTTTTGATTTTTGAACAACAATTTTGGCGCATTTGGGGGGGAAAAAATAGGCCCAAATGGGCCATTTGATGGGGTCATAAGGGGTAACTAGGCACCTCCAAACTACATATTTGATAATTTTTGAGGCATTATAGCACCTTAAAAAATTTAATTAAAAAATTAATAAGAAAAAAATCAATGGATTTTGGGATCTTTCTTTCTGCCTTTTTAATTATTTTTTTTGGTTGTTTGAGCTCTCATAAATTTTTAAAATATTCAGAGAGATTTTTAGTATTTTTTTTGTATTTTATGGATGTATTCTTTTACCTTAAAAACTTCTTTCAAAAAATCTACAGAATGAAAAAAAAAGAATTCTCATTGAACTTTTGCATCCTTTTATTTGCTGTTTTGATTATTTTTTTTTATAATTCAAGCTCTCAGAAATGTAGGAAAACAATCAAAGTAATTTCCAATATTTCTTTTATATTTTTTGATTTATTTTTTTACATTAAAAAATTAAATCAAAAAATCAAAAAAATCAAAAAAACTAAATTTCTCCTTGAAATTTTGGATCCTTTTATTTGTCTTTTAAATTATTTTTTTTTTAATTTAAGCTCTCAGGAATTTAAAAAAATAATCAAAGATATCTTTGATTTCTTTTTCAGATTCTTTTAATGAATCATTTTCAATAAAACAATTCATTCAAAAAATATATAAAACAATAAAAATAAAAAATAAGAAAATCTCATTGCACTTTGGATCCTTTTTTTGGCTTTTTGATTATTATTATTATTTTAGTGATTCAAACTCTTACTTTATTTTTATTCATTTTATTTTACTTTCAATTTTTTGGTTTATTTTCTCACAACCCTGGAGTTGTGAATGGCTTTTCACAACTCAGTTGGATTGCAAAGGGCCATAAATAGCGCCACTGGACCCATTTTGAGTTTTGAACAGGTTGTGGTGGGTTGCAAATTTAGAATCTCTGGAAAATATTTAAGGAAAAACTCCAGGAAACTCTGATAATCTATTGGATCTTTTTAAAATATCTTTTCAAATTACAAATCAACTTCTAAAATTTACAAAAAGGAGGAACAGTTTCAAGTCTCCTACCTGTGTGTAATTTCAAATCAATTTTTTCAACCCTATCTGGCCCATATTTCCACTGAAGAGACCTCTTTTCTCCTCAATCCATGGTTCTTCTTTAAAGATAAAATTCATAACCTCTCTTTCAAAAGATAAAATATTTTTAAGGCTGAAAAGCAACTATTGAGCTCAAATATGTAGGACTTTGGCTATGATTTAACCCACTGAATAGAATTTTGTTATCTTATGACCAAATTTCCGGGATGGGGTGACAAACCCTTTTAATTTGATTTTTTAAAAATCCTCCCTTCACTCCTTTTGCAGCAACTAGCTTGATTTGATTCTTCTCAAGGAATTTTTTGGGATCTTAGGTATGTAGGTTTGGAACATTATGCAAGGTATCACAAAATATTAAAAGAAGCATCTTCCCAATCTCATCACTCTCACCTGCACAACCCTTTCCAATCTCAATGTGCCTCTAACAATTTATGAAATTTCAAATTTAAATTTAATAAGCCTGAAAAACCTTCAAAGAATTAAAATTCAAACACCTCAAATACCAGACTTCCTTTGGAACTAGGCCCAGATAGCAGATTCAAGACTTTTTAAAAGGCAAGAGGATATAATTTGGGGTTATTTTTTCATTTTGGTGATAGAAAACAGATGACTGTAGATGAATCAACTTTAATTATTCTTATTTCCCTTCTACTCTAGCACCACAAGTGCCTCTGCATCCATAAATCAACTAGGTGGTATTTCTGTAGTGCTCTATCATACCTTGCAATGATGCAACAAATTGAGATGCAAGGCCTATGAAAAAAGGCTATGAGACTGGTTGAAAAACCAGTCTATTTGCAGTTTTTATGGTGCCACATACCACTGCGTGACAGTACCCCTAGATTTAAGGGCACTGTGTCCCAAAGTGTGTATGGCTGGTGGTACTAACCCATGCAGTCTCCAAACATGGAGCCATATTCAGACACACTCCTGAAAGCCTTAAGGACCACCAAGACTTGGGAGTCTTGCTGTTGGAAGGTGAAAAACCCAAAAATTTTCACAGAACAAGTAACCCTCAAATATTGTCCTGATTGCAAATTTAACAGGCAACAGGGTTAGCCAGTCTACTTTCATACCTTGAAATCCTGCAATAAGTTGAGAGGCAAGGCCTAAACAAGGGGCTTTGAGACTTGCTGAACAACCAGTCCATTGGCGGGTTTTATGGTGTTACACACCACCATGTGAAATACTCCATGATTATTACCCTTTTTTTTCAGTGAGGAAATTTTAACAAGAATTATATCAAAAAATTTTCAAATGCTTATTTTTCATTCTCTTTAATAAGTATCTTAGTTGTAGTTCTTTGATTTTTTCAGTTCCAAATCAATCTTTAATTAAAAATTCCTTTGGTCAAAATTACACTTTGCAGCCATTTTCTTTGCAAAAGCCTATTCCTCCATTCATTTCCATTCCAAATGAAACACCTTCTCAAATCATTACCCTCAATTCAAGATGGGTGATTTCACTTCCTTCACTTCCTACCTTTGAATAGAAATTTCTTCTATTCAATGAACCAATCTCTGATTAAATCATTCTTTTAATTTACTTTCTCTGTACCTGGAATCCAGCAGTAAACTTGAAGATGGGGCTGATGACCCCAATATTCCAAACAACCAATGAATTTCCAACACTGTTGAAATCAACCAGGCCTATCTTCCTATAGCTGAAAATGCATCAACTCTCCCTTGGGATCTGCAAGCCAAATTGAAATTTCTTCAACTCACAACCTTTGAAGTCTGCTCAGCATGAGATCTGATTCCCTTTGAGTTCAAAACTGTTCCAACTTGCCTGGATATTTGTTGATACTCCATTTATTTCACAGGAGGAAGATGTTAAGGATGAATTTCTGCATATTGTGGAATTGGATAACTATCCTAGTTTTTCTCTTTCTCCCATAATGGATAACCAACCCAACTGGGATCATTTTGAGGTTGATGAAGACCCTACATAATTAGAAACTTTTTCAGCCAAATTTTGCACTGATTAAAATTCATGTTTAAAGTTTTTATTGAGTTTTAAAGCAGAAAAACCCCCCTCCAAATTGAGCTTAAAACCACCATATCAAAACAGAAGGTCCCATAACTTCATTTGGCTCCTCCCAATGACCATCTCAAATTTGAAAGTCAACCCCACAAGCCTTCATAGAATAGAATGTAGATAAATTTTAAATCTTCCCCAGAAATTCAATGCTGGATTACCTGTTCTTTATGTCAAGTAAAAGGTGTGAAAACTATAGCCAGAAATTAGCTTAGTGGCAGGAGGAGCAGTAATTAAAGCAACAGAAATGCTGTAAACCTTGTGTCTAAAAATTCTAATGGGCTTGCACAATGGGGCAATATGTTGGTTAATTGATTGGATGAATTCAAAGTGATATAATAGAAAACAGCATGGAGAAGGGCTCCTTAAGTAAAAAAGATTTGCCTTTGTGGGCCCATGATAAAACAGGGGAAAAGCCGAAATTTCCCCCCAAAAGGGCTTCACAGGCTCTACAGGCCTTGTTAATTGGTTTGGGATACATCAGCCCACATGGCATTTGCACCTGAACCCTTTTTACTGGCCTGTTCCAGTCCAATTTGGTTTTTCCACCCTCATGGGACTGAACCAGACATTTGGCTGTTGAATCCCTGGGCTGGTTGTCCCTTGCAACCAGCCCTGTTACCCCTCTGACCTTACTTAGGGACTTTTTGCCTCATGCAACCATCCCATGGCCCCACATATGGGCCAGGTGGGACCCAGGATACACCTGGTTCTGCTTACTCACACCAAGGGGGGGGGAGGAGGGGTGTAACCGGCGGACATGCCCCCCCTCTTTCTTACCTGGGTGACCAGCAGGGGTGGTCAAATCCCCCGCTGGTTGCCTGGGACAACTTTTGTCCCAGGAAAACCAAAAAAAAACAAGTTGGCTGGGGGGGATCAGGTCCCCCCAGCCCTTGGCCCCTCCCCCTCAATGGAGAGCGTGCCTCTTGATTTGCATAGGTGGGAGGGTGGTGAAATCACCCCCACCGCCGGTTGCCTCAAGGCAACCGGCCTGGGCCATAACAAAAGTAGAATGGGCTGGGGGGGATTAGGTCTGCCTCCCCTTTGGTAACCAGGGGAGAGCGCCCATCTCTTGTTACATTGCCTGGTGGGGGGTGAAGAAGTCCCCTCCCACCACATTTGCCTCACTGCAACTGGCCAGGGAAATCCTGATGGCTGGTGGTACTCCACCAGCAATCCCCCTCCCTTGCCATGTTGAATGAGGGGAGGGTAGGGAGCTGGGACCATTGGTCCCAGCTCCCATGGCCACTATTCCTGGCCTCCACCCAGCGTGGTGGCCGCAACTGGGGTGGGAGTACTCCATTTGGAGTCCCCCCACCCCCTACGATGGCCCTGCATGGGCCATTGGGCCTCTAAAAAGGCCAAATACAAGAAACAGAAGCTCCATGCGGGCCGCAACACAGGCAACAGCCCCAATGGGCAATCCCAGCCCAAAACAATGGAATGACAACTTTGGCTGGCCAGACCGGCTGGCCAAGTATGTCCAAAATGAACCTTGGGCCCAATAATACCCATAAGAGCCCATTTTCCTGGGGAGGCCCATCCATCCCAAAAGTCCCATGATGGCCAGTGTACCAAATGACTTATTTAACATTTTTTGGCGTCATTTTCCCCAATCTGTGACATCCAAACAAGCCCATGTGGTCCTTGTGGTTGTCCAATGGGCCCTAGAGGCCCATATGTGCACCCTATTTGGATTACATCTATATGTGGCACACACATAAGTGCCCATGTATTTTAACACACCCCCTTAATCCAAAAGGGGTGATATACACATATTAGAGAAAAAGCCTTGACGCTTGTGTCTGTCTAATGCCTTAGTCATGATATCTTCAATCATTGCTCCAGTAGGCATGTACCTCAACCCTATCACTTTGCAGTTAACTGCATCACGTATATAGTTATGGTGAACATCAATATGTTTTGTTCTTGAATGGAACACTTCATTCTCTGCCAATGCAATGGCGCTCTTTTTATCAGAATAAAGAAATGGAAACCCTTGTGGCTTATGTGTATCCTCTCAGAACTTTCAAAACCACTTTGCCTCCTGAGATGCCAACAAGTATTCTCTGTAATCTGCTTCAGTTGATGAAAGACTTATTGCTGAAACCTTCCTTGGAATCCATGACACTAGATTATTACCTAAGAAGAATAAAAAACCACTTGTTTATTCCCTAGTGTTACCATCTGCCCAAAGTGCATTGGAATAACCAACCAAATCAAAGTTTTCTGACCTTGAAAACTTTAGTCCCAGACTATTTGTTCTTTTAAGATACCTCATAACCCTTGTAGAAGCTACCCAATGCCTCATGCATGATTTCTCTAAGTTTTGTGATAAAACCCTAATTTAAAATGCAATATCTGTTCTTGCACACTGTCCCAAATAATTTAGCAACCCCATAGCTGACCTATCATCATTCAATGACTGAACAAACTCAAGATTCTCTTCATCCATGGACTTCTCCAAGCAGATGTTTGACTGAATTGGAGGACCAACATCCTTTGAATCTTCTAAGCCACACTGCTTAAGAAGTTCTGCCACATAATGACTCTGATCCAATTTGATTCCATGATTACACTTAGTAAACTTCATCCCTAGCACCTGTTGTGCAAGACCAAGATATTTTATCTTGAACTCTTTCTTGAGTGTCTCCATTACTTTATCCTTACCATTCCCAATGATAATAATTTCATATAACCAAGAAAGTAGTATAGCATTCTTTCTAACCAATAGACATGGATCAGCCTCACTAATTTTGAAACCTATCTCTACAAGCTTCTGACTCATGGTATCATACCACAACCTAGCTGACTTCTTCAATCCATACAGGGATCTCTTCAGGTTGAGGAAATATTACCCTTTATCTGCAGATAAGAAACTTCTTATGCAGATTTTCTTCATGGTTTCTGGTTTGGTGTCAACCAACCATTCTCCAAAACCATCAGGAATTGACATATACACAGTCTCCTCCTCCTCAAGGTTTGCATTCAAGTATGTTGTTACAAAATCAGCTTGTCTGATCTCTTCAACCAAATCCACCACAATAGAAATGATAAACCTGAAGGTGGACAACCTTCCAGTTGGAGAGAAATTTTCTTGGTAATATATACCCTCTCTCTGTTTGAAGCATTTTGAAACACATCTCACCTTGAATCTATTCAAAACTCCATTAGTGTCAAACTTCTTATTCAAAACTAATCTAGACCAAACAATGGTCTTTCCTTTTGGAACTAAATCCTGCTTAACCACTTCAAAAACAGTATCCTTCTCCAAAGAATCAAACTCTTCATAAATTTATTTCTTCCAATTGGCTCTCTCATCATAATTCATAGCCTGGCCATAGCTATTTGGGTCAACACTGTTACTCATCTCTGAACTTAACTCCAGAATTTCATTAAGCATACATTGTTCCCTGAATTTATCTTCCTCATATTCTGCAGAAGCATAAGGGGACTTCCATTCCACATACCTATCAACCGTTAATCTTATCCTACCACTCCTTCTAAAAGGAGGTGGAGGCTTATCAGGTTCCAAATGAACAGACTCCCCCAAAGAAGGTTCTGAAACCTCTGGTGGCACGTCTGCCATCTACTTATCATCTGGAACTACACATTCCTCAGCCTTTTCTGGTTAAATAGGCCATAATTCTATTTCTTTCTGTGATTTATAAACAGAAAAATCTTCACTCCTCTTGAGTCTAAAGGTACTTTCATCAAATTATGCATCCCTACTATGGATAAACTTTCTATATTCTGGAAAATATATCCTATATGAATTACTTATTGAATCAAAACTAAAAATCAACCCTTTTCTTTCTCTAGGATCCAATTTTTCAATCACCTCATTATGTTTAACACTATAACACACCAAACAACCAATTTTTCTAAGGTTTTATTTTTTGGGCTCTTGCTTCCCAAACTGATAATGGGGACTCTTCCCATTAACACTAAGAATATTAGGCAACAGGAAAACTGTGCATGACAACTCAGCCCATAAGATTTTTTGCAGGCCATATTGAAACATAATAGTTCTGAATTTATCCAACAAATTCCTATTCATTCTCTCAACTTTTCCATTATTTTGTGGAGTACTTGCAGTCATAAAAATATGAGTGATACCATAATCACTTAAAAACTTCTCAAAATCCTTACCCACAAACTCACCCCCTTCATCAGTGATTACACCTTAGATCTCCTTCATCAATCCTTTTTTTTCCAGACCTTGAGGATTATGGAAATCTCCTCTGTGGTTTGATCCTTTTATCTTATTGTTTTCACCCATAAAAAATTAGTTGCTGTATCAACTAAATTGATGAATCACTTTTCCCCTACAAGAGACATTGAGATAAATGGCCCTGCCAAATCAATGGAAAATTCCTCTCTAAGAATCATAGTTCTTTCTCTACTCTTTGACAAAAAATTTTTAGTCTTGGCCCCTAAGGTACAAATCTCACAGTTTTTGTCCTCTAAAATATGACTTTTTTTACAGTGAGCCAAGGTTCTCAGAGCTGAAATCTGAAATAAATCTGGACAAAGCAATTTATTCCAAAATTATCCATAAAGAAAAGTTCTCCATTTCAAATCATTAAAAAAACCTTTATGTTCTTAACAATAATGAATCTTACTCCGAATCCAAGATAATTAATCAAGTCAAGTACTTAATCCTCTCATACCCTAACTTTCTTATTGGTTACATATTCCAACAATCATGAGTCCTTCCAAACTATTGGAATTGCTTTGTTAGATCCAATAATCAAAAACCTATACCCTCAGAGTTACATTTTCCATAGAAAGATAGACCTTATTGTCTTTTTCAATGGAACTCTCCTTCATTACTTACCCTCACTCACATATTGTACCTTGTTATGGACCAAATATCCAACATGATTCACCGTCAGCATCTCCAATAATATAATAATTATGTTCTCTTCTTCTAATCAGAGTATCCGCAACCTATGCTACATGATTCTCACTCAAGTGCCTCAAAAATAAGATGGTAAGACTTTTTCTTTTCCTCAGAAAAGATCTGAATCTTCATCATTCCACATAAACTGACCACAAAAAATGTTGTCAATCTTAATATCCATAATGATTGCCCAACAATTAAACATCTGAATTATTCATAATAATTTTGGCATAGCTGGATTCTGGAATGAAAGACATCTTCTCCAAAAATCAAAGGTACTAAAAAGAAGCCAGAATTAAAACAGACACACATGAATCCCAACAGTGGATTCAATAAATCCTGGTACTGATAATGTGTGAACATTATGGTTGGCAATTAGCTTAGTGGCAGGAGGAGCAGTAATTAAAGCAAAACAAATGCTGGAAACATGTGTCTATAAAGGCTCATGGGCTCTCACAATGGGGAAATACGTTGGATAATTTATTGGATGAATTCAAATTGATATAATTGAAAACAGCATGGAGAAGGGCTCCTTAAGTAAAAAAGATTGGCCTCTTGTGGGCCGATTATAAAACAGGGTAAAAGGCAAAATTCCCCGCCCCCAAAAAAAGGGCTCTACAGGCCTTGTGAATTTGTTTGGGCTACATTGGCCCACATTTAATTTGCCCCTGAACCATTTTGACTGGCCTGTTCTGGTTGAATTTGGTTTTTCCAACCTCATGGGGCTGAACCAGCCCTTTGGTTGTTCAATCCCTGGGCTGGATTTTCCATAAAACCAGCGCTGTTACCCCTATGACCTTAGTTACTGGGTATTTGCCTCATGCAGACAGCCCATGGCCCCAGGTATGGGCCAGGTGGGACCCAGGACACGCCTGGCTCTGCTTATTCACACCAAGGGGGGGGGTGTAACTGGCGGACATGCCCTCCCCCCCCCTCTTTCTTACCTGTGTTAGCAGCAGGGGTGTACAAATCCCCTGCTAGTGGCCTTGGAAAAAATTTGTCCCAGGAAAACCAAAAACAGCAAGTGGGGCGGGGGGGATCAGGTCCCCCTAGCCCTTGGAACCTCCCCCTCAATAATGGGGGAGAGAGTGCCCTGCTTGATTTGCACAGGTGAAAGGGTGTTGAAATCCCCCCAACTGCTGGTCCCCTCAATGCAACCAACCTGGGCTGTATCAAAATTAAAATGGGCTGGGGGGGATCAGGTCCTTCCAGCCCTGGGTAATGGGGGGAGAGCGCCCCTTCTCTTGTTACATTTCCTGGTTGGGGGGGTGATGAAATCCCCTCCCACTGCCAGTTGCCTCACTGCAACTGGCCTGGGCAATCCTGATGGCTGGTGGTACTCCACCAGCCATCCCCCTCCCTTGCAATGTTAAAAGAGGGTAGGGGAGGGAGCTGGGATTGTTTTTCCCAGCCCAAAACAACATAATGAAAACTTTGGCAGGCAATACCGGCTGGCCAGGTATGTCCAAAATGAGCCTTGGGCCCAATAGTGCCCATAAAAGCCCATTTGGCTGGGGTGGCCCATCCATCTCAGCAGGCCTGTGATGGCCCATTTACCAATTACTTATTTAAAGTGTTTTGAGGCCAGTTTCCCCAAATCTATGAAATCCACACAGGCCTGTGTGGCCCTTGTGGTTTTCCAATGCGCCCTAGAGGCCCATATATTTATCCCATTTGGATTAAAACTAAATGTGGCACACACGTAAATGCCTATATATTTTAACAAAAGGATGGGTGTTTACAATTTTTTTCTGATTATTTCAAAATTAACACTTTAACAAGTAGGGAACCACTACCAAGTTCCTCCAATGAATTTCTTACTTAATTTATTTTTGGGTTCTACCATCTTCACCAAAATTGATCTCAGAGGCACCTAAGAAATTCTTTTTATTAAGGAGGGAGATTAGAATCCAACACCCTTCAGATCTTCATGTTGAATTTATAAGTATCCGTTTATTCATTTTAGCTTTAACAATGCACCTTCTTCTTTCAAAAATTTTATCAATGACATAGACTGTGACCTTCACTTTATGTGTTGGCCTAAATTCATTATATCCTCATCTTTTCAAATTCCCAAAAGGAACACATCAATAATGTGAAATGAGTACTTACCAGACTGAGGAAAAACAATTTTTTTGTAAAATCCTCCAAGTTTGATGTACATGCCTCATATCTGGATTATCTTGGAGATGTGATTGCAGGAAATGGAATTCTCTTGGTTAGATCCAAAGTGAAAAAATTCCTATCTTAGTATTTTCATCAAAAAAAGAAAGAATTGAAATATTTCATAGTTTTCACTAACTTCTACCATGATTCATCAAAAACTACTCTGGAGTGTTCTTTGATCTCACCCCAGCCACAGGAAATAATTCACCATTTTCCCTCACTCCTGAACCAAATTGAAATTGTGAAAAAATAAAACACAGCTTTTCCAACACACCAACCCTTTTTAATTTTGATAACTCCCTAAAATAATAGAGTTAAACTAATGCCAGTTGCCACATCTTGGGTGCTTTATTGCGCCAATGAACTTCTGATAACAAAAAGAATCCAACTGCTTTTGAAAGCAGGAAGATATGAATTGCTGAACTGAAAAATGATATTAATAATAAGGAACCCATTTCAATTTCTTTCTTCTCTCCAGAAACTTTTTTCTTACCTCTCAAGTATTAACCAACCCTTTATAATTCTAATTGGTCATTCTCCCCTGAAATTTTCTATATCCTCCAAATGGGCAATGTTAAATTTTGAACGCTGTGCAACTCATTCACAACTCAAATTTGGTTTTTTGGCATGGTTTGCAACCCATAAAAGGCATGAACGTCTGCTTGAAATACATTTCAGTTGTGAATAACTTCTCACAACCCATTTTCAGTGAGAAAATAAAAAAAAAGGAAATATAAGAAAGAAAAATAAATTCAAATAAATAAATAAAGAAAGAATTGAACAAACAAAAATAAAACAAAACAAAACAAAAAACAAAAAACAAAAAACAAAAAACAAAAAACAAAAAACAAAAAACAAAAAACAAAAAACAAAAAACACAAAACACAAAACACAAAACACAAAACACAAAAAAATAAAAAAAATTGAAAAAATTGAAAAAATTGAAAAAAAAAAATTAAAAGGGAATTCTAAAAATTTCACCACTCTGGGGCCATGAATGCGCAGCCCTTAAAATTCAACAATGAAAAATTCTATGGGCCAGCCCTAAAGTAAAATCATCAAAAAATAAAAGTTCAACTTGTTTCAAGCTGATCCCATCAAAAGAAGTAAAAATTCTCCTTATGATGAGATCAGCTAGCCCAATGCCAGTTAAACTTATTTCATTGGCCTAGCGCAAAACTAAATAAACCACCCATAAAAATAGGGCTAGTCCAATGAGGTGGACTTGTATCAAGCAGACCTCAATGGAATAGCCCTAAAGTAAAAACATCAAAAAAGACTTCTATCAAGCCCACCTCAATTGACTAGACCTAAACTAAAAACACCAAAAAAGACTTCTGTTATGTCAGCCTTAAAAGAAAGACCCTAAATTAAAAACACCAAAAAAAAACTTCAAATTTTGTCAAGCTGATGCCATCACAAGAAGTAAAAATGCTCCTTACAATGGGATTTGCCCAACAAAAGTTGAACTGAATAACCAATAAAATAACATTTAAAACACTCAACATAATGGTTTTAACTCAAAAAAATCAACATAATGATTTTCAAATTGTGATAACCCTTTATATTAATATGATTACAAGATAAGCATCAAAACCCAAACACAAATGATAAAATTAAAATTTATTTTTATAAATTAGAATAAAACTTAAGTTGATCTTTTAGATGATGAACCCAACTAAAAGCCTTTTAGGATTCAAAGAAACAGTTGTTAAAACAATGGGCGTTGTTGGACTCATATCTCCCTTAATTAAAAGATGAACTCAGTGATTACTGTTGACAAAGCAAATGAAGATAGCATCTGATTGTTCTTTTACACCCATTTTCATAGGACTATAATTAAAACCTGAATCCAATGAAATGAAACATGTTGGTCTTCCATAAGTATCAGCTATTGATTGGCCCATGTCTAGCAATGAAATCCATTTTCAATATGGAATATTTTGATTGATGTCATTAACATCAAGTCTTTTTTCTATCTTTTCAATTTCTTTACTTCCACCAAGGATCTTAAAATAGCATGTGTTATTTTTACTCAATGTTTCAATCATTTCATTTTTTACTTTAAACCACCCATTCTCATTGTACCAAAGTGATTTATCAATGAATCCAAATACGCATTTCCCATCACCAAACAGGTCCCAAACCTCCCCCAAGTACTTATGTCCCAGGTATTTGATTGAAGTAGTGATCAAAACCTACTTAGACAACATTCTAATCACATTAATTCAAGAAAAATTCACCAAAGATGAGCTTCTGGTTGACTTCTCCACTTGTTCTTCTTCCTCAGAAAAGGATTTTTATTTCAAATTAATGAAGCCTAATTATCTTTCAGTCTCTCTCTCTGAACTATGAAATGCAGATGAAGAGCTTTCCTTGCACTACAGAAATCATTTTCCCACCAGTTCATTAAACCATAAAAATGAACATTCCTTAAAATAAAAGACTTACTATCTTTGGTCTTTTTTTTCCATTCTGACCCATTCCCCCCCCCCCCCCCCCCCAAGTTCCCTTTGAACATTTTCAAATTTTGAAATTTAACAAAAATTAGCCTTCAATTTTGGTCAACCACAGCTGGAGCTTGAGACCTTTCTCTCAAGCCTTGGCTTGGCAATCACATTAGCTGAATACTTGACCATGGACTTTAAAATCTCCAAGCTAACTTGTTGAGGTTGTCCCATAAGCGTGGAATTCAAATTGTTGTACAATTGGGATTTATCAAGCACTAGATCTGTGTCAATCTTTCAAAAATAAGAAAAAAAATTAATCTTTAAATCCTATAATTGCTGTCAATCCTGTAATTTTACCCTTCAAAAAACCCAAAAACCCAACTTAGTTCACTAGAAGGGTGAGGTCTAACCTTCACTGAGGATGAAAATCCTTGGGCACAACAGGTCCTCTTCATGCTAGAATTTCTGCTAAGATGTGGGAACATGGCAAGCCCATTGCTTTTGAATATGTCTTTGAGCAAACCTCGCCATCCTGGTTGCAATTTAACTCCTCACATTGTTTCTAAATGAGTTTAATTGCCTCAATTGACAATTTGTAACCCAAAGGTGAAATTTATTTTTGAAGAATGGTTCAAAACTTTATTTGAGAGTTTCTAAGTGACTCATTCACTGATTTGATTTGGCTTTCAATTGCTCCTTCAAGGTTTTTCCACACATCAAAAATTTTTGCCAAAGATACGGCAAGAAATTTTTTGAAAGTAGCATGGGCCCCTTCTACCCAACATGTTGTTTTATTTCCAAAGTCAGGGTTTGCACAAGTCCACGCCTTTAAAAACTTTTCTTTGATAGGGAAAATTTTCTTTTCCATATACTTGAGCACATCCTCACAGTCTTTCAAGAAACACTTTATACAAGTTTCAACATAAGAATTCCCAGCCAAGATGAACAGAAGAAAAAATAAATTGGCCTACTCTGATTTCTGAATCATTGACTTCTGCCTCCCCCTTGTTTTTAGATACCCCATAATTTGCCCACAGAGTCATAAAAATTTGACATCCTTCATTTTCATTACTTAAGCAAACTATAAAACTTACTTGAATATTTTTAGAAAAGTTCCAGGAGCAAAAATGTCTGGATGACTTAGGGAAACTATGTTCAATAGCACAAATTAGAGCTTTTTCACAGTCCATCTAAAAGAATTTGGGAAGCCTCTGTGAATCATAATCCAAATTCTTTAATGCATTCAACTCCCAACTGTAGAACTCATATTTTTCTTTTTTTACAAGAACAAAAGCCTTTGTAAAATTTTTGCTGTTGGCTGTCATTCCTACAACATGCAATACAGGGATGTTGTACCTATTAGGGTGTATCAGAGTTAAGATTATCAAAAAATTAAATGGCTGATTTCAGGCTTATGAATTTTTTCTTCAATTTTTTTTTCAGATAAACCTATTGGTCCATTTTTTGTTTTATTAAAAAAATATTTCATTAAAAATTGGTATTTTTACAGAAATACACATTTTAAATTTTTAAAATTTTAAATCTGATAATCCCTGTATGTTTTATAAGTACAATCCAACAAAGCAATATGATCCTATTTTTTAAAAAATTTTATAGACTTGGGATGAGGCAATAAAAGGGCCTCTAAGTGCCCCTCTCCAGCAAATTTTGACCTGGAAAACCACTGGGTTTACTGGAGCATTTCTAATAGAATGTCAATAACACCGTTCCCATTCAGTTCCACTAGCTTTCAATTCCGCTTAGTGTTATAGATTGTTCTATTGTAAATTTATTCTCCAAAATAAATTTTTCCTAATTTGCTCTCAAGTCAAATTTTATTTAGCCCATCTTTTAGGCCTTCCTTAAATTGATCAAAGGCTACACTGTAGATTCTCCTCAGTTTAGGATGCAATGAGGGGTGTTCAGATGGTTGATGATTTTATTGGTCATTTCTAATGGATAGAAGCCATGTATTATCTGCTACTTTTCAACTTGCACAGATCATTAATTGACACCCAACCTTCCTGGTGTGAGTTTTCCTTTTCTTTTTGGTGAGGCACAACCCTTCATATACTCCAAATCTTTTGCATGATATGTCAACAAAACTTTCATTTTTTGACTCAAATGTTGTCAATGTGTAGCCATGCATGGCTTCCCATTTTTGACAAAAAATCTTGGCTTCTTTCCTGATGGGAAAGTCCCTCATAGGTGGAGGGTCAAGGAGTTCTGGCATCTCTTAGTTAACCATGGTTATATTAGGATTGGTCAAGCCAAATAATTTCCATTCAAATGCCATATGATGTGTGACCTACCTTCTTGAGTCAATTCCAGTTTTGAATCAACATCTTTTTCCTTAATTTTGACCCTAGATGAGGATGCAATTGGGGCTTCCAATGTTTTCTTATCAAAATCCCTACCCAAATCCCTAGAATCCAAATACTTTTTAACAACACTTTCAGTTAAGTCCTTGAAGGCAGCCATGTTTAAACCAGGTGTGCTTGGGCTTGCCACTGTTCCCATAAAAAAAAAGGCCCATGTCAATTTAGAATTCAATCCAACTGTTTCAACAAATCCAAAGTCTTCTCAATTTTTGCTTGAGAAAAATTAAATTATCCAACAAGCAAGTGGTGTGTATGGTTTTTGTATCTGACAAGCAAGTTTTGTGTACAGTTTGTGACGAGTCCTTGTGTTCCCAAGTTCTTTTTTTGGTCCAATAATTGTCCCTCATAGTTTGCCACATCCCCAAATTTGGGTTGACAGAACTCAAATGTGGTCCAGGAGTGCCTAGGTACCTCTATTCCCCCCTCCAATGGCCCATCTGGGGCTATTTTGCCCCAAATGGGCCACAAAACATTTGAAACGCTGCTCATAACTTTCACATCCCGCTGGGGGTTGCAAATCTCCCCCGGGGTTGCAAATCCCCAATTGCAACTCAGAAAGGGTTTCAAATCCCTTTTCACAACCCTTTTTGAGTCCCAAATGGAGATTTTCAACCCCCAGGGGGATGTGCAAGTTGTAAAGGACTTTACTTGCTGCTTGTTGAGTCATGATTTGCCATTCACAGAGCATATTAGTTGTGAAGGGTGATACAGGCCTGTTTGAAACCCTGGGGTTGTAAATTTAAAATTTCCCATTCCCAATTTCTCACCAGAAGACCATCTTTTTTTTTTGAAGAGTTCATCTCTGAATTTAAAGTCAAAATTTCTTGAAAACCTGTGAAGCTTTATACTATGCCAGATATCCTGTCACATAAGGATAATATTTATCCAGCTTGGGGAATGCCTTACTCTAAAAAAAATTCCTGATAATTGTAAGAAATTTCTGAAACAAAATGAAGTTGAAACTTTCAAAATTTTCACCCTCTCTGTTAAAGTTCTGGATGATCAACTGAGAAAATTGACCTCAAATAACAGGATGAATATTTTCCCCAAGATTTTACTAAAATAGTGTGTGGCTATTTTGATTAAACAAAATTACTGATGAAATTCCCAGTTTTTGGAACCTGAAACCCACACACCAATAAATTTGGAATGCAAAGTTCTAAATACTACTATTTTTTGTGTGCAAAATTCCACACAAAATCAAATTTGGAATTCAAAGGTCTAACTACTACTATTTTTTCTGTGCACAATTTCAAACACCAAAAAATAACCCTTTTTTGGCATGTGGAAATGTGCATGCAAAAGAAATTGGTGCATGGATGTGTGCATGTAAAAGAACCTTATGTTTAAATCTGAAAATGACAAGAAATGGTGTGTCAATCAAATGAAAAATCTGTGCAACTTTGAAAATTATTAAGAATACTTAAAATTATATTAAAATGGTAAAATAATATGGAAAATAACCCCACTGATGAGATCTAAAATAATTATATAGCATCAATTAAATAAATGGAAGGGTATACATTTTAAGGTTTTTTCCTTAATAATTGTAAAAATTTCATTATTTCATCCAAGAAATTTGAAAAATATACAAAACAATGAACAAAAATCTTGAAAAAATTAAACAAAAATCAAAAATGGTTCATGAATCAAACTCCCAAAATGAAATCTTTTGAAGTAAAAATTTTGACCTCTATAGAAAGGCATTCACTGGAACCAGTCATATCAAAGCATTTCATTTTGAAATTTTTCTTTATGAAATGATTTTAGATTCAAAATCTTTTAATTACCAAAAAGAACAATGAAAACTTTGAAGAAAAATAAATTATTGACTTGATTTATCATTATTGATTTTTTTAGAAATTCTCTTATATATTTTTGAAATTCATTGGGGGAAATGATTGAATTTTTAAAATTATTAATGAAAAAAAAAACATAGCATATAATCCATTCCTTTTACTATAGTTTTTTTACTGCATTATTTTGGATTTCATCCACAGGTTTATTCCCATATTCATTTTTGATTTCAACATTACTCTAAGTATTTTTAATACTTCTATAAAGTTTTCAATCATTTTTCTGCTTGATTTGAACTTAATTTTGTGGCATGAAAACATCCACCCCTGAACAATTTTGGCATTCACAGGTCTTCAGGCTAAAAAAAAATTCACACCATATTTTGGCATGTTTAACTGTGCACACCAAAAATATTGGCCTATGGAAATTTCCACACAAGTGGAATTTTCATGTGGACCTGTGAATTCCAGAAATTGTTTTTATGTAATTAATTTGGTGGTTTCAAAATATCTCCACCCTTGAAGTATTAGAGAAATGGGAGGAATTATGTAAAAATTCTCCAGATTTCACCAGTTTCTTACTCCTGCTCAAGTTTCAAGTGTCTACACTCAAAAATATTTTAAAACTAAATTTAGTCATAGTTTGAAAGCACCATGATGCTTCCTTTGCAGTTCATCCAGTTCAACATAAAACCATTTCCCTAGGGAAAGGGATTTTCCTTTGAAATGAATTACCAAAAAAGTGAATAAATATGTCTCTTCATGCTACCTCTGTAACAGGAATGAAAACAGGCATGGATAGGAAAATCTTTAATCAAACCACTCCTAATCCCTGATGACCCTTGGACTTCAATATCCAAAAATTTCAGCTCTCAGTCTTTTCTCAAATGGATTTTTTCAATACTATTTTCTGTGTACTGTTTCTCCAGAATTTTCCTATTGATCAAAAGAACTGGTGGAATTGCTACTGTGAAATTTCTGATCATTTTCTCAACAAGGTATTTTTCAAGAAGGGCTTTCCTATTGACTTCATAATTGGCCAAGGCTCCTTATTCATTTCTTCCTTCTGGAAGGCAATTTGAAAAAAAATACAGATCCACAGTAATCCCTTGACAGCTTAATATCCAGAAACTGATGTTAAAAATGAAAGATTCAACAAGGTACTGAAACAAAATCAGAGGATGTATATCAGTTACCACCAATTTTAGTGGGATACTTGGCTCTCCTTGGTAAAATTCTCTCAAAACATCTGTCTCCACTCCTTGACCCATCAATATCCTTTATTCACTATTTATTGAAAAAATCCCATTTTTGAATGCCTGAGTGATTCAGAGAAACAAATTTCCAGTAATTCCTTTGGAAAATTTCAAAGGAATCAGGTTAAAATCAGAAATATTTTCAAGATTCTTTGGATAATTATTAGCATTATGATGACCTTAAAATACAGTAAATTGCAGAAATAATTCCTCTTAGGAATAAAGTTTGGTTATCTTCAAATAATATCAATGCTAACAGGCCTTCCAAGAAGCTCTCTGAGCTTTTGTTGGTCCATTTTATTATGATTGAAAAAATAGCTTCTAATGATTTCAAAATGCAACTCCCTGATCAGAGGTCCTCCATCCATCCATTATTCCATGCCTCTGTTCTCAAAACTTACAAAGAAAACCCAAATTCTACCCAAAATCAACCAAAACTCAAGCCAGTGTAAAAAGAAATACATGAATAATGGGAAGTTTCACAAGTTTCAGATTCTAAAATCCAATGTGCAAAGCTACTCTATCTAGCCAAATGGAAAGATTTTAAATATGAATCTGAAAGAAACTTCTGGGAACCGGTGTGGAATTCAGAAGAAGACTTCTCCTTTAGTGGTTCCAAGTCTGGAATTTATTGATCCCTTTCATCTGTAAACCCTGAGTGTGACTGTTCACCCTTGGACTGAGAGATAGAGAATTGAGATTAAAAATCCTTCCAAAACCTATGACAACCAAATGTGATCCTCCATGATCCAATGATCCAATGCTCCATCCAAACCGGTTGAGGGTGCTGCTTAAGTAGCCTACCCCTCAACCCTAACCTAATTACAACCAGAAACAAGCAAGAATAATGAAATACAACCCCCAAGCACAGAACCCTAGCCTTAACCCTATCCTTCCCATCCCATAATCCACATCCCATATCCCATATCCATCTGTATTGCCCGCCTGCCATTACTTCCACCTGGTTTGTCCTTCTCATGATGCAGCCTTGCGCCGCGCCCAACTTGGAGCCCCCATGCATGTCCGCATCGGCCCAATGCGCCATTCCAGATATCCAAGATATATCCACTCAATCCAATCCATTTCTTGCAATGCGCAACCCGTCCAAGCCAATCCAACCCAATCCATCCTGCGTCTCTAGATGCTGAGCCCAATTTGACTGCTTCTGAGCCCGCAGCGTGAATTTCTGGGGCAAAGCGGCACCCATTTCTGAGCGCACTTCCCCTTCTGAGCCCGCTGCTACTTCTGAGAGCGCAGCGCGCAGCCAATTCCGACTTGCGTCTTGAAAAGACCAGCACATCCCCCCCCAACTTGATTTCTGTCACCAGAGATCCACCACTATCTTACCTGCCTCCAACTATACCCCTATTATACCACCTCCCCCTCCGCACCCCTTCATTGGACCAAAGAAAGAAAGAAAAACCTCATCTGACACTCTTCACCAAATATGTCCTGCACATACTGCAGCCAGAGCGGCCTTTTGTGCCGCATCCTTCCAGGCGGGCATGCCTGTGTCCTGTGCCAAGCTGGACACCGCCCCTGCTCCCTATTGGAGGGCATGCTGCGCAACCACTCCCAAGGTTGCCCATGCAAGAGGACACATTGGGACTCCTTTGTGATCTTGAGCAACAAGGAGATCTCAACTAATGAGTGGATCCTGCCCGGCTCGCCTTGCAACTTCCTGCAATGCGCCCCTCAAAAGCCACCATTGCGCAAGAGCCACAACTTCGGCTCTCCATACCGCCGGGCTGGACCTCCAAGGCGCCAGGACTTCCCAAACTTTGCGGCCTTCCGGAACACTGCCCATGAGTGGGCCCCTTGGGTATGGATGAACATACCAGCAATGGACCCAAGGATCCCCAACCGTCTGGCTGCTCCTCCTCCACCACCACCAAGGCCAGCTCCTCCTCCGCCACCACCCCTTCCTCCCACTCCTCCAAGACCAACTTCTCCTCTGGCTTAATCTCCACCGCTGCCATCACCATCACCTCCTCCCAGGTCATCACTGGAGCCCGCATGCGCTGTCTCCCATGGTGATTGAGTTGTTACCAGAACCCGCGGCCGCTGCAACCCCTCCTGCTTTGACTCCCAAGATCCCGGAGATCCCCATAGTTCCAGGTCTTCCCTTGGCAAGTTTCAACGCAATGTTGAATGACGCGGACAAACTCCTCAAGTGGTTTCTAGTGGTTCCCTACGCACACACTGCCAATGCGCGACGCAAGGTCTGGGCAGAATTCCAATCCCTAGCCACGGCAGCTTTTGCGGACGCAGAGGATGTGATGAGGACTTGGCCTGCGTAGGTGGATTGCCCCCCTTTCTCCTTTCTCTTCCATGCAATCTTGTTTTCATTCCTGGGCCTATGCAAAGATAAGGACTTTTTCCGCGCCATCCTGAGCAGCCTTTGGGCTTTGTGAAACCCCTGGGAGTAAGAATATCCGTTTGTGAGATCCGGGCTTTTGAGACTATCTGGTGAGACTGAGAAATACTTGAGAGTGAGAAGTATCCGCTCAAGGCACCTGGACCGCCCCAGAAAAACTGCCACACAGTTCCCCGTACCCATCTCTAGAAAAGAGAGATTGCAAAGAAAACCAGCCGCCCGCGCACAACCTTAAGAGAGAGAAAGAAAAAGAATCCGCACAAACCCATCCATACCTTCCATCTATAACAAATCAAAGAAAAACTTTAAAGAGACTTTTTTTTAAAAAAAAAAAAACCAAACTGTTTCCAAGCCCCTGCCTTTGCTCTTTGACCCACATTTGTTCCGCGCAATGTGCTTTCCTACTTCCCTGAATCATCCATTGGAAATTTTCCATGCATTTGCATCCAGGATGCAGGGCTTGTCCTTGCGTTGACAGACCCAGCTTTGCGCCATGCCTGTACCTATAAGAAACCATCCATAGGCAGCAGTAATCCCAAAGCCAATCCAGAGAGAAGAAAATAAGAAAACAAAAATTCTGGGGTGTCTAGTTATCCTGGCTGTAAACCAGCTAGAACACCCCCTGACCAAATCCAATCATATCCCCTATTCATCCATTGTTCCCCCCCCAACTTGGCTGCTGTCCCCAGCGGTCTGAAGTTGTTTACTTTGCCAGACGCGAAGCGCGCGCGTGGGCTTGTTGTTGTTGTCCCCTTTGCTATCCAAACCAGCTGTCTTTTCAAATGAAGTTGAGCCCCGCGCAAAGAATTGTTTCACGTGCAAAGCCACAGCCTTCTGCTTGAGTGGAGTTCTGTCCAATTCCTCCAACTGGTAGCTACCTCTGGTGAACTTGGACATCACACAGAAAGTCCCGTTCCATCAATTAGCAAACAGCTTTCCCCACTTAGTTTCCAGGCTCCGGTTGTAAAGCAGAACCAATTCCCCCTTCCGCAATGGATCCCGGAGTTTATTGGTGCAGCACTTGTCCCAGTAGCCAACGGACTTTTTGTGGGTTGCCTTCAGTCTTCCAGCCGCCTTCTCCAACATCTTGTCCCATTGCAGGAGTTTCTTGGTGCAAGCCTTGACCAGATCCGCAGCCGTCTTAACCTTCCACCAATCAATACCCAGAAAGGTTTCAAGCTTGATTTCAATTGGAAGCACTGTTTGTTTCCCAAATAGCAGCTTGTACGGCAAATAACGCGTCAATCTCTTTACCAAAATCCAATCTGCAAAAAGAACTACCAGAAGGGTTTCCTGCAACCGCTTACCATCCTTGCCGCACATCTTCACCATTGCTTCCTTGATTGGCTGGTGACTGTGCTCAATCATCCCTGCGCATTCAGGATAGTACTCTGTCACTCACCCAAACTTTTCTCCGCAACTTTGCACCAACTCCCCCAACCATCCCCAGAACTCTGCACCCCCATTGACCTTTACCAGCCAAAGTGATCTGTAACGCGCAAACCAATCTTCCTCCAGAAACTGACCAACTTTTCCAGCCAAAAGCTTCACCAGCAGCCATGCTTCCACCCATCCCAACAGATTGTCCCGCGCAACAAGGAGGTACGTGAACTTACCTGCCTTGATGTGCATGACATCCAGAGAAACCCGCCCAAACAAGGCGTCCTCTCCAGTGGGGATACCTACTTTGCAAGGTAACGTTGCGCTGGGCTTCTGACACGCTTTGCACAACTGTACCCACTCCCGCACCGCCCGTACTACACCTGGCCATCAGAACCTTTCCCGCACCCGCTTCTGTCTTTCAAGCTTGCCACAATGACTGAGATTGTCATGTAGACTTCCCAGAATTACCTCCTGATCCGCCCTCAATGTGCTGAACACAAGCAGTACCAGCGCGCTCTGCCGCCATAGCTGACCTTCCTGTAGGTAGAAATTTCCCACTCTATGCCAAATACATCAAACAATCTTGGCTTGCGTGTTGTCCAGAAACCAAAGATCCGGCAAATACAAACTGAGGACCGCGTACCTTCTGCATTGCTGGAGCAGAAGTTGCATGCCTACTTCCATCACCCCCACCTTAACCGTTGGGGCCTCCACCTCCAATGGTTCTGCACCTTTGTACAGATAATCCCGCGGGTACCAAGACAGCAAATCTGGCATTGTAAATGCCTTCCCTGGAACATGCAGCACCATGAAAGAGAACAACTGAAGGAACGCAACCCACCTGGTCATAGGCATGTTTGGCAGTGTTGGCAAATTGATAATCTGCGCCAGCCCCTCCACATCCACCAGAAGCATGAGGTGAATCCCCCATAGCAAATGCTGAAAGCTCTGCATAATCTTAGTGACCCCTCAAAGCTCCAACTTTGGATGCAAGTACCGGCTCTCTGTTGGCGTAAAAATAATGGACTCATACAGGACCGGAAAATCTTTCCCCTCATCCTCCTGGGTCAGCACCACCCCTGCCCCAAGCTTGCTTGAATCCATGGGCAACTTAATTCCTCCAGTGTCATAGTCCAAGTCCCGCAGTACAATATTGTGCCCAACAATCTCCTTGATCTTGTCAAAGGCAATGTCACAGTTTGACCCCCAGTTCCATTCCATGCCCTTATGTTTTAATTCCCACAACAGGCTAGCAACCTCCTCAAACCGCTTGATGAACATCTGTACATAGCTACACAATCCCAAGAACTGGAGAATGTGAAATACAGTTATTGGCGTTGGCCACTCAAGGACTTTGTTTTATTTCTTTTCCGTGATTGGCCTTCCTTCAGAAGCCACCACATGTCCTAGAACCTCCAGCGCGGGTATGCAGACCTCTAACTTTTTCCCCAACACCATAAGTCCCGCTTCCTTGATCCAGAACAAGATCCATTCCAGAGTTTGCTGTACTCCCAGACAAATTACCAAATTTCTGGAGCATTGGTAAGTGTTTCCCCTCTGTAATTGGTATTTGGGCCTTTGATGCCTGCGTCATCAATGAAAATCTGAACCCCCTCCCAAAGATTGTCCTTCAGAATCCAGGTCATCTGCGCTTGGTAAACCCCAACCAAGTTGGTTGCGCCTTGCGGTAGCCGCATCAGTTGCATCATGCCCAATCCGGTTTCAAAGGCAGTCATTTGATGCAAAATCCAATTGATTTTGCACTGGTTGTATCCGCCCATCACATCCACCAGCCTTTAGCACACGCATTCTGCCATAGATCCCAGAAACTTTTCCACGCGCGGGGGTTGTCCCACCTCTCAAATTGTAAAAAAATTGAGTCGCTGCAGATCATGAACAATCTGTAATGACTTCCCATCCTGCTTAACCACCGCAAAGATTGTACTTGAGTAACTCAATGTTGACTGCTTGTAAAGACCCTTTCCCACATGCTTGCGCACCAGCTCCAAGAAGGGCCCCCAAACCACTTGCAAAATTGGAATTGGCTTGATCTGCCAAGGTTTTTGCAGAAATTTTGGAATCACATAAGGGTTTCCTATCTTTCTCTTTGAAAGTCCCCGCTCTTCAGGTACAAACGCAAGCGCTCTTTCCCGGAGAACAAGTACCAAAGTAAGAAAATCTTGTTCCTCCATGCTTAACCAGCCCGGCGGTCCAAAGTTAAGGGCCTCTATCCACTCATCCATAATCCGCTCCAATTGCATTACCCATCCTGACACCTTCAGCAGAGATTTCCAAGGGTCCCACAACCAGGGGATTGATTGCAGTGGTCCATTCAGATCCTGAGGCATTGCTTTGTTCCGGGGACAGACCTTTTGGGCGACCGGCTTATACTTCCCAACATTAAAACGCCCCATCTGCATGCATCCGTTACCATAGGTCCTAGTCAAAACCAAACCGCAGCTTTTGCCTTTGCTCAGGAGAATGGAACAATGATAGTTTTTTTGTGAAGTACCTCCCGGAAATGCACACTGAGGAAAGGAACTTACTTCCAGCACTTGTGCGTTCTGTGCTTCCTCCCTTCTTCCCACCTGCTCCTCACTGGTCAACCGGCCGCACAAATCTGGAGCTTGCTCCATGCAGTAATCTTGGCCAACTAGTTGAAATCCACTTCCAGACCACCCTTGCAAACCAACTCCGCGCCCGGATCCTCCTCCTGCTCTCTTGCCAAATCCCGCGTCCACTTTCACAACCCCTGATTGCAGATTGTAGTTTTGAATTGCCTGCCGGACAAATCTTCCACCTTCAATGCTTCCGTCCCCACCTCTGGATCAAACTTCATTCGCGCTTGGAAACCAAAAACAAATGGCTGTCCTAAAATAGTCTCCCCGCAATCAACCAATAGAAAAGAAAGTGGTTTATGGACCCTTGGGACCTCAACCTCTTCCTCCTCCACAACCCCATCCACACAACAAGCCCGGCTGTTAAGCGCCCAAAGCCCCATTGCGCATTTCTGCAAAAACAATCCCATTTCATCAACCAATCTGGACGGAAGGAGGTTCACAATAGAGCCGCTATCCACCAGCGCCCACACCTTCCTTCCAGCAATTGTCATCAAAATGTAAGCCAGTGGAGTTGAAACCAATTTCATCCCCGCTAGCTCCGCTACGCCTCATCCTGGGCCAAGTTCACCTGCTGCACTGTTGGAGGGATCCTATTGTGTCCGCAATCCTTCAGCGCTTGAACCATCTCATCCACTACCACCAGAAATACCGCCGCCAACTGCTTCAAGTTCAAGGGAATAGTTGTTTCATTCCCCATTACCCTGCGCACAATTTCCACCGCCTTCTTCTTCCCCGCTGGATTCACCGGCCATCCATCTGTTTCCAGAACACGCGCCATTGGCTTAAGAGCTTCCGGTGGTACCCGTTCCTTGGCGTCCACATACATCCTTTTCACTGCTGCCAATTCCTCTGTTGCTAACACCCTCACTTCCGCTTCCACACGCAGTGATTGCCATACCCCAGGACCAGTGACAATCCCCAGCAAAGCTTGAGCATTTACTGCTGATTCCTGTCCTTGCGCTCACACTTGCTCCATGACATTCACATTCCAAGGTTTGGAGGAGATCAGCTTGCCTGTTGGGAACATGAATCCCAATCCTGCCTTGAGGTCCTTTGTCATGTTATTGTACCCCAACCACTAATTTCCCTTGTCTACCCAGTAATTGCATAACCGCAACGCAGGCGTATTTGACAATAGAAGCCCTCCCCTAAGGTGAGGAGGCAGATTTTCTGGCCCGGACAACATTTGGCTCAGAAAGATCTGTAAATCCTTCATCAATTTGGTCATTTTGCTAACCTCCGGGCTTGTTGTTGGTGGTGTGGCCTGAGCGTGTTCCGTTTTCAAGGGGCAAGCGACTGGAGCTTGTGTTGGTTCTGCCAGAGTGTGGGAAGCGGACTTCTTTGGCCCTGTTGGGAATGACCTTGCTGTGTCCTCCATCAGTTCCTCCAAGTCCAGCTTGCTTTCCACCGCGCAAAGAATGACAAGGATATCCGGAAGAAGAGTGATACCCCCATCCAACAACCTCTTTACCAAGTTGTTTTTGTACAAGTCCTGCTGCACCTGCCCGCGGAGTGGGGGACTGATTCCTCCCAAAAACGCCCTCTTCATTGCGCCCGTCTGCCCCAATATCACCTTGTTCTTTTCCAGGTAGCAATAGATCCAATCAAACATTTCTACACAATCCCCCAATTGCGCTTGCATCTGGACCCCGCCATTTGCGCTTGCTTCCGCTGTGCTTGCTCAAATTTGCTTTCCCAAAACCAAGGTTTGCGCCTTCCCCACCGCGCCAAGGTTTCCGCCTTCAGTTTTGGCCAATTAAGTTCCTCATACACCTCCATCTCCTCCACATCCCAAAGCTTCTCTTTGTCCCTGATGAAGAGGACAACAAGCCAAGCCTTATCCAAACCCGTTGCACCTTCCGCATTGGGGATTCCTTTGTATTGCGCAAGGAATGGCTCAACGTCCTCAGTGTTGAATTGGATGTGAGGATAGTCCTGAGGCCTGATCCAAACTGGCTTGTGGACGGTGCCATTGTTGCAACAAGGGACACCGTATCCCGCCCCTAATGAGGGTTGCTTCCAAGAAGCCAGAGGAGGAGGTGGAGGAAGTGGATCGCAGGTAACATTAGATTACCCCGCAATGGTTGATGGGTGTTACTGGACATTGCGCTTGTTAGTTTCAAGAGACAAGGAACAAAAGATTACTTCCTGGCCAGACCCCCAGATGTGGAATTCAGAAGAGGACTTCTCCTTTAGTGGTTCCAAGTCCAGAAGTTATTGATCCCTTGCGTCTGTAAACCGTGAATGCAACTGTTCACCCTTTGACTGAGAGATAGAGAATTGAGAGTAAAAATCCTTCCAAAACCTATGACAACCTAATGTGATCCTCCATGATCCAATGATCCAATGCTCCATCCAAACAGGTTGAGGGTGCTGCTTAAGTAGCCTACCCCTCAACCCTAACCTAATTACAACTAGAAACAAGCAAGAATAATGAAATACAACCCCCTGCACAGAATCCTAGCCTCAACCCTATCCTTCCCATCCCATAATCCACATCCCATATCCCATATCCATCCATATTTCCTGCCTGCAATTACGTCCACCAGGTTTTTCCTTCTCATGATGCGGCCTTGCGCTTTTCCCAACTTGGCACCCCCTGGGCATGTCTGCATCTGCCTGAAGCGCCATTCCAGATATCTGAGATATATCCGTGCAATCCAATCCGCATCTTGCAATGCCCAATCTGGGTGCAATCCAACCCAATCCATGCTGCGTCTCCAGATGCTGAGCCCAATTCAACTGCTTCTGAGCCCCCAGGGTGACATGCTGCGGCAAAGCCGCACCCATTGCTGAGCGTGCTTCCCCTGCTGAGCCTGCCGCTACTGCTGAGGGTGCAGTGCGCAGCCAATTCCAACTCGCATCTATAAAAGACCACCACACCAGTCTCCAATCTCACCTAATGTGCTTCACTTCTCCATAAATTAAATTCTCTCTATCCTTCCAAAACCAAACCATCATAATCCCTATCTCAATCCAAAACACAAAAATGAACATCTCCCTATCTCAACTCAATTCATCTATCTCTCATTGAAAGATACCTTTCACATATGTATTTCATCATCATAGGGCTCCAACTTTTTCCATCCAATTCTATACCACATCAAAGAAAATTAGCAATAAAAACAATAAAAAGAAAATAATAAATTAATTTCCTTCTATTTGAAAATCTTTCTGAACAATTTCTAAAAGCCTAGATATCCTAGTCACCCACATACTAGAAAATCTTATTATCCTATTTTATTATTCCTCCATATCTTTTTGAGAAGCACCCATCTTATAGCATACCCCTTTAAAAGTCAAAAACTCCTTCAAATAATCTATCACCTCCTCATTCACATCATCTATTTTCATTAGCCTAAAAACTATCCATTCCCCATCCACAAGAAGTTATTTCCTTGGTCTCTTGAGAAAAAAAGTTCAAATGAGCCTGAATATTATTAATTTTGTATTCTGGAACTTCAACACCTTCAGCACTTGCAACAGCCTTCTTCAAGAAATCAGAGTTTGAAAATAAACCACAGCCCAAATGCTTTTAACTAATCTTGAAGTACTCCCAGGTCATCCCTCCTTCCACAAGATAATTTGCCAATAACATTACAAACAAATGAAGGCCTTCTGGATTGCAATTGTTCTCTTTATCTACCTCTTAAACCTCAAATTTATCCTCCTTATCCACCCAAATACCTCAAAATCCTTCCATTAATATTATTTTTATTTTTACTCTTCCTTCTCTAATTCTTATTCTTTGTCTTCTTCCAAATTCATGTCTTCCTCTGACTCCCCAGGAGCATCTTCATCATCACTTGGAACCTGGGTGGGAGGTACTTCAAAACAACTTTGATGGAAATGGTAACCCTATCAAAGGGATCTTTGATGGTTAAAACCAAGTTTTAAGATTAAAATCTGAAACTTCACCATTGCTTCAACTCTCCTTCAATGGTTTCAATGGATTCAATTGAGCTATTACCACATTTTGACTTGCCTACAGCTGCTTTAACTACTACTACTGTAAATTGTTTTATTTTGCTGGTAGAATTTCCCTAGATCTCTGATCATGTCTTTCAAACCTCCCAAATTCACTTTAAAACAGAAGAGATTTCCCCATCAAATCTTATATCCATCCCCATTTGATGGCTTTTTCACTGGACACTTTGAAAACCCAGACAAAGCCATTTTTCACCTTCAAAAGAGTCACTTTTTATGCTTTTGTACCCTTCAAATCTTCCCAGATAAAAAACTCACTTCCAACAGACCATAAATAAAATAAATAATCTCTAAAACCCTCCAAAGATCCAATTGAACAAGCAATCACCCAGCATCCTCTGGCCAAAACCTACTGGAGTCCTTTAGAGAAACACTGCTGTCATCTGGGCCTCTCTCACTTTGAAATTAGGGCAACTATTATAATTCATTCAAATCATTAGATCCAATACCCACCTTCCAACCTCTTCAGTTCCAGAAAATGGCCTATTTTACCTCCTAAAGTATTCAAACTTTCTAGATTTTGGGTTGATGCTAGAATTTCATATCTTACCGGTTTCTATGCAAATGGTGCAGGATGTGTAGTACTGTTGAAAAAGGTGGTATCCATTTGCCTCTCCATTGTGAATTATGGGTTAGGTGATCTTTTGAATTATTTTAGGGAAGGTGAACTAGATGGATTTGATGGAAGTAGATAGATTTAGGGGAGCAACAGGTTATACATGAGTGGAGAATGAAACTCTCCACCTCAGAATCCCCCTTTATGGGCATCAGGAGCATCCCCTCCTCTTGAGGGGGGAGGGGGATTAATTTCATAGCACAGGTTATAACTTCAGCTTCAGTTCAACTCAATCTCTCAAGAACTCAGCCAAACTCATTTTTCACTTCTTTATTATCCTTTCTTTCTCTCCTGCAAATCTTCCCTCCGCACCTGCAGGGTCCATTCTTTTCTACCAGGAAAACTCTCTCTCTATATGCTTCATCACTCTCCCACTCTTTACTCCTATGTATAGGTATATGTGCATGCTCCAACTTTCCAACAACTTGCATACCAGTACATATCAGAGTTCCATGGATAGGCCCATGATGTCTGGATCTCAACTACAGCCTCAAGCCCAATGTTCCTGTATGAATACTCTGATGGAACTCCTTCCTAATCTTCCAACCAATCATCTCTCAATGCCACCTCATCCAACCCTCACATATACTGGCCTCTCCTTCCCTCCTAGATGATTCCCTCCAAGGAGTTAGTACTATCAGTTTCAATAAAACTTTCTTCTTTTTTTGTGATTCTTGTCCAAATTTTCAGTTTTTTTCCTCTTTTTTATTTTATTTTTCACATTGTTTCACGTTATTGTCCTATATTAAATTTTTATGTCCTAATTTTTACTATTAATTTCCTGCAATTCAAAAAACACAGCCTTGCCTTAAAAAAAGGCTGTCCAGTCTTATAATATTTTTTTCCTTAATTTTCCAGTCTTCTGTCCACCTGTTAATTTTGGAAGACAAGATTTCTTTTTTTTGAAGAATCAAGTATAAAAAATATATTTAAAAATTGATTCTTTTCCATTCAAAACAAAATTTAATTTTCTCTTGCTTAAACTATAGGAGAATAGTTAAGTACTTTACATGATCAAGTAAAATCAAACCAAAGAAAAATGAAAAAAATGAAAAACTGGGTAAACAATTGCATTCTCTTCTATACTTTGTGGAACCCCATCTTGTAAATGTTGTTTTTTTTTGACTATGAGTTGGGCTGAGTTGAGATTGGGATCAATATTGAGAAGGAGGAAGGAATGGCATAAATGACTATTGATGATGGATGATCTTTTGTGGATCAATTTAATTATGGTGATGATGTCAAAGGTTGATGTCAAAGCAATTTCAAATGACAATGTTGGGGTTAAATTTTTCAGGTTGATGTCAAAGGTGAGGGGTGAGGTGTTAAGTCTGGTGGTCTCCTGTCTGGTTTGAGCAACACCCAGAAAGGTGAACTTTCACGCAAAAAAACAAGCAAAAATTTTTGTGATTGCATTTCCATGATTTGCCCCAGGCTGTCCAGCCTTTTCAAAAATCTTTAGGGTGGGAAATGCACAAAAAACTCCGGAAAGTTGTCTCAAAAATGATAGTATACTAATTCTTACTGGCTAGTAATTTTCCAGTAGTTTTCATTCCAGAACAACAACAACAATCACCTTGCAAAATAAACTCATCTCACCTTTGCCCTTGGTTTTACTCTTGTAGGATTCAACATCAATCATCCTAAGATGCTTAATAGTGAAATTCTCTTATTCATTCCCCAGTATTTTCTATTTTAATTTATCAATCATCATCCTTGAAATATCAAACCTCATCCTGAGCTCTATCAGAAGTAGTGCCTGTGCCATCTGTTACTGGCAAATCAGTAGCAGTTGTGAAAAATTTTGACCTCCTGTGGGCAGCTGTCTGACTGCATGCAGGCTATTTGCAGGATTTGATTTGACCAGACATGCAGTGTGAAAGACTTCCAAGTTTGTGTGGTTTTTTTGGGTAATCTCATGAGTCTGCTGCTGTTGCTGCAGGTATAGTATTATTTTGCTGCATGCAGGATTTTTTGCTAATAATGTTTTTTTTCTGTAACTACTAAAATATACACAACACTCAATTTATTACTTTATTTTATCTAGTTACTGTATACCTTATGTATCATTTGAGATCTACAATTTTTTATTGAATTCTTTTTTTATCCTTTTTGTGTGGTGGAACATTTGGACACATGCTCATTTAATGAGTAGAAATTTTGAGTTAGGGTTAGTGAGTGACCCAACCTAAAATTTGGTGAGAAATTGATTTTTTCTATAATATTTCATGTAAATTTATTTCTTAAATTATTTTAATTTTATTTTTTGGTTTTTGGTATGATTATTGGCTAGCTCACACAAGCCATGAATCTCATTCTCTTTGCCTCCAGAAACTATCATCATTAGCCAGTCTATTTATCCATTGCTGCAGCTCATTCACTTGTCTATTTCAAACTTATTTCCAGTTTCCTTTCTTGAGTTATCTCCAATTTAAATTTTCTAAACCAATTTAACAGGCCCCAAAATTTCATTCTTTCTTCCCTAATATTTTCCAATATCTGAAGTAAACACATTGTTTTGAATGAAATTCCTAATTTTTGACCAATCACACTGCAATTAGGCTGGAACTATATTTCAACCAGCCTTTTTTTTGCTATATGTTGAATTTAATTATTCCAAATCTACTTGGGCTAGTCTCATCAGTTCCTAGTATACCTTCATTCATCTTATCCCCAGAAAAAATCATTTCAATGGGATTGGTTGATGCAGTTCCTGCAGTCTACAAAATCTTTTAGCTTTAAGGAAAGACATCAATAATTCAGTTAATTGGCTTCTGTTCCTCAAGATGCTTTTGAATCAGGAAAGACAAACCCTTTTTTTGGAAATAATTTCAAGAATGTAGATACCACTTATTTTGGAGAGAGCCTTCAATACCTCTTAGGATTTCAATCATTTCATTCAAGCCATAGAAATCTTTGCATTTGATGCAATGTGTGGGCCAAAAATAAGTAATAACTATCACTTACAGGGAAAAATAGGAGTTGCTTGAGGTGATTTCAGACAGGAAGACTTGGGGTACCTTTTCCCTTCTTCTGTATTCATTCAACCCCATTCCATCCCTTGATTTCATGTTTTTTTTTCTCTTAAATTTTTAAGCTATGTAAATTCCCATCCTTTGTTCTTGTTTCTACCTTCTTCTGAAATCAAGAATTTCTTGTAGTAGCATTTTGAAGTCTTTCTGCTGTAACACTCAAGCATTGGCTTCTCAAAAACACCACTTCCTCTCTGCATTCTGGATTTTTGCCTCAGCCCCATAGAGATGGATGGGAATATATATTTATAATTATTAGAATTCCCCCAAGGATTTACATTTGGGTAGCTTGATCTTGTACCTTTTATACAAATAGGATGAAATATGCATGTTGTTGTGGAGTTGTGGTATGGATTATGTGATAATTATGTACAAGCATAGTGCATATCCATGTAAAATTGTTAATTCATAGTGTATATTCACTACATCCCCCCCACACCAATACCTTGGTCTCATGATGCCATTAGTCCGCATGCATCAAGTTCTGCCTATTGGCTGGGGAAGGAGGAAAGTTGCAAAGTGCTCACAGGGTGGCTGGGTGAGCTTTTAGAAAGGTACCCAATGGTGGTGCATACATTGGAAGAACTTATTTTGCTGGTAATTGCACCCCCTCATCAGAAAATTTCCTTGTGAATTCCTCATTTTGGGGTTTCCCAAGGGCTTTTGTGAGAATGCTGGCCAGTTGGGAGCTGAATTTGATCCACTTTAACTTTAGGTTGCCACTGAAGAGGTGTTTGTTGATGAAGTGGAATTCTAAATCAATGTGTTTTGTGTTCTTCATGCTAGTTTTTTTTCCAGAAATCTTCATTACTGCTTGATTGTTGGATAAAAGAACTGGTGTAATATATTTTATCAATGGTTTGATTAAGTGGTGGAGCCACAGGGCCTTGATTGCGGCTACTGATAGTGCAATGAATTTGGCCTGACATGTTGATTGCAAAATGCAGGGCTGATGATGTGCCCCCCATCTGATGGGAGCACCCCATAGGATCAGTAGGTATCCATGCAAGGATTTTGCGCCTTCACCACCCCAACTGGCATCTGCATATGATTTAATCAGGGAGTAATTGGCAGCGGATTGAAGGCAGAGCCAAAAATTCTTGGTGCCTCAAACCTAGAAAATCAGCTGAGTGAGAGCATCAAATTGCCCCATCCCTGGGTTCAGGGAAAAGTGCACCAGGTATTTGACCTCAAAGGAAATGTTGTTTGAAGTGCCTTGTGCAAGTTAGAGCAACATGACAATGCGGTTCAGGTAGGGCTGGCTTGAAACATTGGCAATATTTGATTCAAGATTTGTGTCCTCTAGGGGTGTGCTGGTGGTCAGGAGGGAATCATCCTCTGCAATGATCTTCTCAACCAGTGCGGGATGGGAGAGGAGGAAGCCAGATTCAGCAGGTGAGACAGAAACACCCACAATGGATGACTTTTGGTTGTCCCATTTGATGGTAATCATGTTGGCAGGCTTCTGTAAAAGAGATGCAAGGAGGGCATTTTTTCTGGAAATCAGGATCCCATTTTTGATGTGGACCCACAGAAATTCCTTGACTTCAGAAGAGTTTTAGGTATAGGTACTCTGGTACTCAGCATTGGACTTAAAACCAATCAACTCCAGCTGTTGGTGTAGGTGTAGTCACCAGCAGCAGCCTGCCTGTTTGGTTCCATACAAGGATTTCTTGAGGCAAAGGACCTTGCCTGGTGGACATTGGTGACCCAGCGGGGGCCTGAGATAAAGATATTTGTCAATGTCACTATTTAAGAACATGGTCTTGAAGTCAAAGGAGGCCAGTGGCCATGAGTGTTTGCATGATAGTTTCAGGGCCATCCACAGAGAGGAAAAGTTGAAGGTTGGTGCAAAGTTCTCTTCAAAGCTAATACCTTTCTTTTGAGTGAATAATTTGGCCACAAGCCAAGCCTTCCTTTGCATTAATGCTCCATCTTGTTTTTGCTTGGTGGTCAGCACGTAGCAGAATCTTAGAATCTTTTATTTGTCTGCCAGAGGGTTACACACCTCAAATACCTCCATATGTAGGAGATATTGATCTTCTTTGGCAATGGCTTCATTCCATTCCTGTGCATTTTTGGACTTGATTTCCTGTGGGACATAAGGGCTGTACAAATTGGTACCCAGTGATGTCTGAAGCTTGAACACAAAGAGATCCTGTGCATCCAGGTTGTTGCCAAGCTGGTAATCCCCAAGTTTTTTACATTTGATTGGGCAGGCCATAGGTGAAGGACTGGGGAGTTAATCATCAAAGTGCACCAATAATCTGGTGAGGACCTTCCCGGTTTCCTCCTTCAAGATGATCCATCCTTTGCTATTGGGGCTGAAACCAAGTTGGTGTCCCTTTCTTGCATAGGGTCTAAGTTGCTTTAGGTGTGTGTGGTAATAGTTGTAGGAAAGGAATCCAAAAGGGTGGATTATTTCAACCAATGGGCATGGGTGCAGGGCAATGCTAATGGGTTTTTCTTTCCAATTTTGATGCACAAGTTGGTTAAGGATGTAAGCCACATTCTTGAAAGCGTATGGCCAGTAGTGTTTGGTTACCCTGAACAAATGTAGCATGGTCCTATTTGCTTTTTCCACAGAGACTTTCTGATGGTGTTTTTATGAAATTCTTTTTCATAAAAACACCAAGGTTGGCAAGGTGAGACGCAAGGAGCTTGTGCTTCACCAACTCAAATGCATTTTCCGTCCATAGCCATGTTACCTTGAAAGGCAAAATGTTGTTAAATTGATTTTTCCATTGAATGATTCTATCAGGAGCCTCAGATTTAGCTTTCATTGGGAGTGCCAAGATCATCCCAGAGCCCAAATCCAAGATAGTGAGAAAAAAGTTTTTGCCATCACAGCCAGACTCAAAGGGGCCAATTTTGTTGGCCAAGACAACATTGCCAGGCAAATGGCATATGTTGCAGGATGAAAGTTGGGGAACCTGGTGTTGAGATTTCATGATGGAACATTGTGGGCACATTCCTAGTTTATCAGCAAGGGGGTGGCACATGGTTGTCCACAGAGTGCTCCAATTTATTTTTCAGCAATCTGGTGGACAAATGACCAATAAGGTCATGGGTGTATTGTGGGGAAGAGGAGATTTATTGCAGGATTGGTTTGGCAATAACTAAGAAACAACAATATTGGAAGTTAAAAGTCTCAAAAACTACACCATCTTGTAGAATTTTATACTGCAAAACATTATATTAGACCTTCCCATCCCTGCGCTTTAATTTACCGCTCAAGATGATTTTGCTGTCAATATGTGGAAAATAAAGAATATTTGTAATGTGTATAGGGACATATAATGTGGTAATCACTGTGTTGCCAACTTTGGTCACTAGTCTGTGAAGAAAGCATTCAGGGAAAGTTTGATGTCTTTCAGGGTAGTGAAGAGACTGACATTGTCAGTGACACTGTCCATAGCCCCAGAGTCAATCAGAGCCACATTTTTTGGGGTTCATGCACTGCCAATGGATGCAACAGCACTGGGAATGTAATTGTTGTCAAATCCAGGATGAACCATGGTGGATTGTTTTATTAGACTGTGGGGTTCATTAGTCTTGGTTCCAAAATTGGGGGTTGGCCCAATTTTTTCTTGGGGAATTCAGCGGGCCAGTGGCCTCATTCATAACACCATTGGCAGGTATTGTGCAATTTTAGTTTTCTTTGGGCCCAGTCTCCAGGCTTGTCCATGCAGGAGTTGTGTTGGAGGTTGAGTGCCACAGCATTTCCTGGTTGTTGCAATTGAGATTTGTGGTGGACCTGCATTTCCCCTAGCCCAGAGTGGCCGGCCATGGGTTGTGGCTGCATCCAATAGCTGAGGAGGGAGCTTTTTGGGATTTCAGTGGTGGGAAAGATGTGCCACAAGAGTAGTTCCAGGACATCTTGAGAGCTGACAGTAGAGCCCTTGCTTATGCCAATCCTGCTGTCCAATGGGCTGGTGATCTTGTGCTGGCAGCTCGCAGTTTTTTGATGTATTCCAAAAGAGAGGAATTTGTCAACAGAGAAGCCGCCCACATGGCCTTCAATCTCCCGCAGGCTAAGTTTCATATTGTTGTATTCCTTATTTTGGTTATTCATCACATTGGTTTTTTTGAATACTTTTGACCAGCAGTCCACAAGGTAAGACCAGGAAACCATTACAAAGCAATTGCAGAGAATCCCAGAAGCTTTGCAACCCAGTCTAGATGCAACAAAGGGTGGAAGCAAATTTTCAATACTATATTCCACAAGTGTTCTGGTGATACCAGCTTGATTGGGATGAGTTTTGGGGTTTGTCAAGGTGAAGTAGTTGCTTTCATTAAAAATTTGCTTTACTTGTAGGCTGAGTGCTTTTGACCACTCCAGGAAGTTTGAACCGTCTGCCTTCAGGTTGGGGGGTAGACCTTTCCCTACTTGTTTGTATTGGAGCTGGGTCTGGGCCACAGAGTCCAAAGTTGGGCGGCTGGGGAGGTTTTGCTGTTCTTAGACATGGGTTGAAAGTTTTTTCCGGATCTGGTAGTTCCAGCCAGGTTGGGAAGGTGGGGTGGTGGGGAGCAAGTTTTCTGGATTATGAATGTGTCTCAAAGGGTGTTCACGTGGGCTTGATTAACAAAGCTTTTGGAATCAATCGCAATTAATTCCAGAGTCAAGAAAAAAGGTGGGTGTGCTGGTAAGCATGTGCAGGCTCATAACCTGTAGAGACAGATGGAAATATATATCTATAATTATTAGAATTCCCCCAAGGATTTACATTTGGGTAGCTTGTCTTCTACCTTTTATACAAATAGGATGAGATATGCGTGTTGGTGTGGAGTTGTGGTATTGATTATGTAAAAATTATGTACAATCATAGTGCATATCCATTTAACCTAGTTAGTGCATAGCGTGTATTCAATACAAGCCCAACCCCAAATGGACCAACTGGGTTTTTGCTGAGTCACTATTCTCAAACCTTCCTTGAGCCATTTTTGAGCTCTTCCAAGCAGGCAATACCATTCTTATCTGCACTCCAGTTCCCTCCTGTTTCATTTTTGTGTAATTTTGGGGCTTAGTACAACCCCATCTAGTCACAGGACTTCACATCCTCCACAAACATGGTGTCAGCTACCCAAGCCTCCTCTTAACTGATTTGAACCTTTGAACCACTGAACAGTTCCACCAAGCTCCATCACATTGACATCTTTTCAACAAATCTAACTGTACCCTTCAGCCTGCTGAATTCACTTCATATTGCTTAGAATTATGCTTCATGAAAAATAGCTATCCTCACTCAACTCCTACCCATTGATTATCCTAGGTGTCAAAATGTCTTGGGTTTGATTGGACTGTGCTGGGTTTAGTACTGCCCAAGTAGTGCCTGCCTCACCATATAAGTACATATGGTCTGTATAGCCTGTCTGGGCGCCAACCAAAGTTTTTCAAAAATTTTCTAAAGCCTGCGTGGTGCCTAGCAAAGCCGTTTTGGTGCCTAGCAAATGCTTCTTGGCACCTGGCCAAGGTCAACTTGGCGCATGGCCAAATAAGTCTGGCGCCTTTCCAAGCTTGTTTTGGCGCCAATCAAAGTTGGTCGCGTTGACTGTGTAAAACATGATTTATATTTGAAAAAAAAAAAGAAAAAAAAGCAACTAAATTTGATAGATTTGTAAATGTAATTTTTTCTTCTTGTTTTTTGGATAAAATGAACAAAACAATTGAAATAGGTTTTTTTTTGTTTTTTTTTTATCAGATCAATTGGTCCAGAGACAGGTCCAGGTGGTAAAGAGAGTGATGACTTTTGAATTCTTCTGAAATCCAACCCAATTGAGCGCTCATCACTGGTTCTCCAAGTTTGAGTAAGGGAGAGGCAAGTCCCTCATAATCAAGTTTGAACCAATCAGCTTGATGGTGACCATGTTGAATACTACTACCAATTGAGCTTGGCTCATCTAAGGCTTGTTGTTGTTGAGGATATTGCCATTTCTCTGGGTATGGGCGGGGTGATGTGGATTCAAGGCCAAGGTATGGATTTCTACTCAAGCTGAATGGTCCATGTTGATTCAGAATGAGCTATATGAAGTGGATCGTATGGGTGGAATAAGGCTGGTTGGTCAAGCGCAACCAGCTTTGATGGGCACCAAGAGGATCTTGGTCAAGCGCCAAGTTTTTAACCCCGCAAGCCAGACCCAATCAAGCCCTCTGGGCGCCTACCCAATTCACACTGGGCACACGCCAAGTCAAACTTGGACAGGCACCCAGACATGCTTTACAGACCATACTATCAGTTTTTAGAAAACTGTCCGGTGTTTTTGTCCCGCATGTCTGGCCTTCCAAATTTTGAAATGGCCAGACAGCCTGGGGAAAAACCTGGAAGTGCGCAGGCAAAATTATTTGCTCAATTTTTCAAGTGACAGGTCACCTGTATTGGGTTTCCTGTCTGGGTTTTGCCCAAACTGGACAGGAGACTGCGCAGGCCTTCACACCACACCCCTCACCTCCAACATCAACCTCCAACATCAACCTCCAACATCAACCTCCAACATCAACCTGCAACATCATCATGGTAAGTCAGTACTCTCTTATTTCCTATTTTCCTTCAATTGGATCAATTAAGTATCCAAATGTACTTACTCATTTTCTTTCTTCTTTCTTGGGTTTGATTTGCCTCAGCATAGCAATGGATGAGACAATTGACAACAACAAGTTTCCCCAGGGTTATGAAGATGATGCTTACAAATACCAAGAAGAGATTCAAGCAAATTCCTTGGCTATCCAAGAAGCCCATTGCCAACTTGCCTCCAATCTGGCTCTATCAAAGGCCTTCAAAAACCTGCAAAAAACCAAAGAAAACCAGAAGAAAGCAAAATCACAAATCAGTCAGGCAAGAAAACCTCATCAACCAATCAGTGGCAAGATCAAGAACCTGGTTGAACAGCAAGTCCTCAACAAAAGAAAATCTCAAGTGGAGGTTGCCAAAACATTTGGCATCTCCAACCGTCAAGTTTGAAGGATTATAGATGAGGCTTGAGATGGAAATGAGGAACAATCAAGAGCCACACAAGGACCCAAGTCAAAGATTTCCAATGAAATCATTGCATCAACTTTGATGCATCTTGAAGATAATCCCGCCTCACGTTTGAAGGGCCTAGCTGGCCACATCAAGGACAAGTTTGAAGTCTCTATCTCAATCCCCTCAATCCAGAAGGTTCTGTGCAATATTGACATCACCTGGAAGATGGTCACTCCAGTTACTTGCAAGTGGAACAAGGCTTCCTTCCTACAACAGCAACACAATTTTGTTCTCAATTGTGTCACTGATGTAGGAAGGAACCTCATCTTTATCAATGAGTCTGGTTTCAACTCTCAAACTCAGCCAACTCACGGTTTCTCACTTTCTGGTAAGTTGTTTTGCTTTGAATTGATTCTTTTTGATGTTGATTGACGCTCATTATTTTCTTATTTTTTGGTTTATTTTGTTTTTATTCAGGTTGGGCAGCTTCCCTTGCAACCAATGCTAGGGGAAGCATTATCCATCTTGTTGGGGCTCTGGAAAATTCCAGTATGATCTATTAAAAACTGCTGAACAAGGATAGTAAAAAAAAAGGTGGTACAATCTCCCTTGACATTGCCAATTTCCTTCTCCAACTACATGAAAGATGCCCACCAAACTCTCTCATTATTATGGACAATGCACCAATTCATTGTGGAGAAGATTTTGATTGAGTTATCCATATAATGAAGGAATCAACCCAAAAAACTGAAATTGAATTTCTTCCAAAATACTCTCCAATGCTCAACCCAATCAAGCTTGTTTTCAACATCATCAAAATTAAAGTCAAACATCAAGACATTTGAAGCCGGAAAGATCTTGCACAAGCAATCCATCTGGCTATTGAACAGGAAAGCAAATCAGAAGTTGCACAAAAGTGCTTCACCCATTGCCAAATATTTTACAAAGCATGTGGCAATATGCAACCTATAACTGGCAATATTATCAACAATCCTAGCTCTTATCTTCAAATTACTTAATTCCTTTTTTTCCCTCAAGTTTTTTTCTTTCAATTTTTTTTTGTGCTCTTACTTGATCTTGTAAATTACTTAAGTAACAGTTTCCCTTTACTTAATTCAAGCAAGAGAAAATTATACTTTGGTTGAAATGACAAAAAACAATTTTAAACATATTTGTTATACTCAATTTTCCCAACAAAAAAATCTTGTCCGCCAAAATTAACAAGCGGACAGAAAACCTGAAAATTCTGGACAAAAACCCTGTAAGACCAGACAGCCATTTTTTATGGCAAGGACATTTTTTTTATTGCAGGACATAAATAGTTAAAATTAGGACATAGAAATTTATTACAGGACAATAACTTGAAACAACAGGACAAATAAAATTAAACAGAGGACAGAAACTCTGAAAATTTGGACAAGAATTATGAAAAAACAGGACAGTTTTCTTGAAACTGATAGTACCTTGAGCTCAATCAAAGTTACCTGCTATCATCTCTCGGTCTACCTGCTGCTTTTCGTCCTGGGGTTGAGTTGGTGGATCTTCCATTTCAAGCTACATTTTCATTGTTTCCCATTCCTGCTTTCTTACTTTCATTTGCTTCCGGAGCTATCAGGACCTCTGATGCAAAGTTAACATGGCGTAAACCGTCACACGGACTAAGGAGTTGGCTTCTCATGATTAAATGGTGAGGCGCACACGGGACAGCTTATACTGCCGGCCTGGAGAGCGTCGCCCCGTAACGGCACACATGGACGAGGGGGATGGAAGACAGAGGTCTAAATCAAAGCTTAAGCACCAGGGCGATCACATTTGGGGATAATTGATGGTGAGATTGGGGCCTGGATGAGAATCGGACGGGCATGGGCGGAAAAAAAGTTTGGAAGGAATTCATTGAAATAATGAAAGCCATGGAGCTCTATAAAGTTCCGTATGGTTTGAAACGGACATCAGTAGATTGAGTAAATAATTCCTTGCCAGTTAACGAGGGGATGATGAGGATCGTGACATCGCATGTTGTAGGCGGGGTGACAAAAGCGACATGGGGCATGTGCCGCATCAGATGAGCGAGGGAGAGACACTCGAGTGATTGATACCGAAGTGAAGATGGTATTGCAGAAGTCATGCAACGTTCTAAACGGCAACAGGAAGCAGTTCGGTGCAATACATTCGGATGCAGGGAAGAAAGTGAGCGCATAAAAATCTGGGAAGGGCTTAACCTCTCTTCTTGGACACTGAAACGAGGCGGGGGCGGAATATAAGTATGGCAGCATATGTATGACACAAGGTGTGCTGTAAATGATCGACGTACCACCAACGGTCTTGCCGCGTCGGCCAGTGGTTTTGGTGTGTTGACCTCGAACCCTCAAGCCCCAATAGTGCCTCAAACCACGATGAGCTCGAATTTTTTTCAATCGCTCCAAGTCCTCTCGAAGCTTGCTGTCTAACCCGTTGGAAAGAACTTGATACGACTTCCCATCAACGATGTCACGTTGCCGGTTTAGGAACCAAGCGGGGATCTTGAATTGGGCGGGATTTTGAATGATTGTTACAA
Source organism: Puccinia polysora (assembly GCA_025617555.3). NCBI lineage: Eukaryota > Fungi > Basidiomycota > Pucciniomycetes > Pucciniales > Pucciniaceae > Puccinia > Puccinia polysora. The sequence continues at coordinate 18,641,400 of CM062633.1, forward strand.
TTCGTTCGAGTTCGTCGGGATTCAACTCTCCGGCCCTGAATATAGGGACGCAGGATTGAAATTTAGTGAAGCCGACATAGACAGGCCGGGTTGTCCACCCAGATTGCAGGGAAGTACGTACCGTTTGTTCAAGTCAACATCGGCTTTCTTGCAGGCTACGTTGGCCAGTCGTCGGCCCACACCACGAATTTGCGTGAGGGCAAACATGATTTTGATCTGTGGTAATGGAGGTCGCTCCAGAGGAAGATTAGGCACATTCACTTAAAATTTCGTATATTCACCGAAAATATGATCACTAACTCGACCGTCAACATTGGTGTTGAGAAGACGAAGAATGTGCTGAAACTGTTGGTGCGCTTCGGGAACGACGAGAGACTGTGTAGAAGCCGGGGGGTCAGTGCGAATTCTTCATTCAGGGGAAGACATCTGGCTTGTGCTTCGATTGTCGCGGTTGCGATGATGAGGTCGAGTAAGGCAGGGCGGGTAACTAGGGTGCTTACCATGATGAAAGGAAGATTGGGGGGTGAACGGCGTGCCGGAAGGAAGCAGGGGGGTGCGTGATATCAATAGCTTCGTGGGTGGACCGCGGGAGGGGAGGTGGCATCGGCGAACTGAGCTCCAAACCTAGTTAGGGTTAATCCCGCAGCCAAAGCGTCGCCACTAGCGGGCGGCTCTACTGGATTAGTTATGATAACGACAAACCTACCCACCGTCCCCCCTCTTCGCCTGCGCCCTATCGATGTCCCCTCCAAGCAAGCCTTGAACTTGTAACCCCGTAGCCCTCTGACGGGACGTGGGATTGACTCGGATTCGATCTTCCTCAAGGCGTAAGCGCTTCCTCTTTGCTTCCCACCGCACCAAAGTTTCCCCCAAAACTCACTATCAACCGCAACCCAGCCGCAAACCCTTCCCGATGTCCTCCAACTTGCGCTCACAAAAGAGGCTTGCCGCCTCGGTCTTGGGTGTGGGAAAGAACAAGGTCCATACCATCCTCCATGTTTCACGCCTCCTGGGTATCGCTACAACCCAGATCCCGAACTAACAAGACCTTCGTCACTCCATAATCCTCCCCGCTTCGCGTTAGATTCAATTCGACCCCACCCAACTTGCCGAGATTGGTAGCGCCAACTCAAGACAAACCATTCGAAAGCTTTACAAAGATGGCTTCATTCTTAAACGTTCAATCACCATTCATTCCCGTGCTCGCACGCGTGCGATGCATGCTGCCAAAGCCTTAGGGCGACACACTGGTCCGGGTAAAAGAAAGGGTACTGCCGAAGCCCGAATGCCCACCAAGGTTCTCTGGATGCGACGACAACGTGTCTTACGTCGTTTACTCCGGAAGTATCGTGAGGCCGGTAAAATAGACAGGCATCTGTAAGCCGATGCATTGATTTGCTTGGATTGTTGAAGTCACTAATGTTCTGCTATCTCAGCTATCATGCCTTATACATGAAAGCCAAAGGTAACGTCTTTAAAAACAAACGAGTTTTGATGGACTACATTCACAAGGTATGTCACCCCAGCCTTTTGTAGGCGCTTTCCAAGAGCTGATTGTCCTGAAATCCGTTCCTCCAGGCGAAGGCTGAAAAGACAAGAGAGAAGGACTTGGCTGAGCAAATGGAGGCCCGAAGAATCAAGAACAAGGCTGCTCGTGAACGCAGAGCACATCGTGTTGAAGAAAAACGTGCGGCAATCGTGGCAGTGGAACATCAAACAGAAGAGAAACAATAAACAGCTGTCATCTCCATTCTTCCCATGTTTGCAAGTAATGCCGTGTTCATGATTCTCAGTTCGAGTCCCGTTGTCCCTCTCAGTTCTACCCTTTATTGGCGACCACACCTCCGAGACCCGCCTTTTTCACTCACGCCTTGAGCTATTATGCCAATTCAATCTCACTTTCACTGGTCAGTTAGTCCAAATCGCCCCGAATCCACCTGCCTCCCTGCAAATTTGTACCTGCTTCCGTGGGGTCGTTATTATGGCCATGATGGAAAAGTCTGATGTGCTACCTTCTAGTGAGGCACATTTTGTAGTGGTCCTCCAACCATTAGCGAGTGCTTGTGCTTGACTTGGGTGTAAACCCCCTATCTCTGAGTTCTATAAGGGGGATGGAATGGGATGCTGGGAAAGTAGCTCAGCATAGAGCGCTAATGATTGGCAAGAGAGTTTTAATTACAATTTATCACAATTTCCCAAGTCAGCTGGCAGCATGAGACTCCACCAAGTACCTAGGGAACCATCCAGGAGTGTTCACATTCACACTTTCCCAAGGGCTGTTATGGGCGATTAAAGCTGGGGAAAGTGGGTCAGTGTGTAGCCTGCTTGTGATTGACAAGAGATTTTGTCATAATTTCTCAGAATTTCCCAAATCAGCTTCAATGTGGTCGCCAGCAAGTCCCCCGTAAACCTCAAGCGCTCATCTTTTTAGCTTTAGGAGGGCATCGGGTAACCAGCAGAGGCCTCAATAGTAATACTCCTTCCCTGATGGATATTTCAGATAACTTCTCATTAAGGATAGCACATGCTACACATGGTTAGAATGATATGATGGCTCAGGGTGCTCATCGGGTTGGGCCCACCCCATTTAGTGAGCCCAAAACCGGCCCAAATGTAAGCAGGCTTTGGCGGGCTGGGTATAATACAAGGTTTGTTGGGCCCAAACCCAACCCAAGCCCAAGCTTGTGGGCTTTTTGCGGTTTTGGGCCAGTTGGCGGGCCCCTGTTATTTCTTTTTTAATTTAAAGCTGTTTATGGTGCCTTCAAATAGCTTGATGCAATTTTGAACTAAAGGGAAACACTTTCAGATCATGAAAATATGAGGTATGAGGCAAAAAAAATTGATCACTAGAGAGAAAAGTCAAAGATATGGTGTTCAATTTTTCATGCAATCTACTCTTATAAAAAGATTGGTTTTTCAAGGGTTGGAAGATACCAAAATCAGCCTCCTTGGGAGACCTCCCTCAAAAACCAGTGAATAGCCAGTATCATTCTCCGCAATGTGAGCTGCAAACTGGATGCAGGCCATTGGGGTGGTTATTTATAGACACGGAGGCAAGTAGGCTCACCACTGGACATTCAACTTGGAGAGGCTCAGCTGTGGGTGGAAGTCTGCAGTACAATAGGCTCAGAGAAGCGTGTTGGCGGACTGTCTATTCCAGAGTAAATTAGCTGAGGGCTTGGCATTGGTGCAGCGCGCACTTTTTGCAGGCACAATGACAAGAATTGTCTGGAGTTTTTGCCTTTTGCGGACATTGCGTGGTCAAACATAACTATCCCTCTGCAGCGGTGGGTTTACTAATGCAGAAGCAAGTGATCAAAGCTAAGTAGTACAGATTAGGCCAATTATGGGATATGCACTGAGATTGCAGAGCATTGTGGGGCAATGAATGCTAAAGTTGAGGAGGCAGCATGCGGGTTGTTGGGGATCTGTAGTTATGCCGCATGCAGGATTGGGAGTAATCCGCTAGGGAAGATTGACAAGGATCTGTTGTTAGTTATGCATTGACACAACTCAACTGTTAGGGGGAATCGGCAACAGCATCATCAAATCTACTGCAGATCATTTGATTGGGTAAGGATTGGACTATTAGTCAGGAGGATCAGTGCGGATTGCACAGAGGTGGTGGGAAAAGGAGTCTTTCTTTAGCAGTTTACTTTCCTTTGTTATTTGTTGTATATATAAGGAAGCTTTTCTTTTGTTGTATGGAGGGGGAACACCAGGGAATATAGAGGAGGAGTTGATCATCATTGGAGTTTACCATTACTGGAGATCACGTCATCATTATTGGATATTATCACAGCAAATTATAGCTTGATTCTTTTCTTCTGTTACTTTGGAGTTTAATAACCAGAGAGAGTTCTTGGAGGTCATATTTAGGGAAATATTTCAAGTGTGGAGCTTGTTGGGGAGTCCGTCTTGTTTATTTAATATTATTTCATCCCAAGTTAGCTTTAGTGGTTTCCAGCTTGGGTGCAGAAGCAGAGTTCAATTAGGAATTGCGGAGGTACAGGAGTGTGACTCAAGGGCTAGTGGGCTTTCCAGAACTTGGAGCAAGATGGTTGCGGAGAATTTACCAAACACACAATCTCTTTCCACACCGTGCATCTACTTTACTGAAGCTTTTGCACCAGGCAAATCCCATACTCCACTGGAAAGATGCCATGCCTCCCCAAATTTGGAGGCATATACTAGTCTTGAGTAAAAATCAGGGCTTTGAGGGCCTCAAGAGCTAGTTTTGTTCTGAATTAATCCAAAAAACAATTACTGGGAAAGAAGGCCTAAAAGAGCAAAAATAAAAATGAATTCATTGTCACACAGAAGTTAATCAAAGAAGGAGATGATTCTTACTGATTCTGATGCAATAGAGGTCATTTGAACCATTAACATTGTCTTTGCTAAACAAGCCAATTGTGGAAGTTGGAATGAATTTTCTTGCAACCCATTGAGTAAGCTAAATTCTCAATTAATTTCCTGTATCTCAATCAACTTTTCTCAAAGGTATAAATCCAATTCAGCCAAAGGAGTTCTTGATTGAGAATGTGCATTTCCTTGTGGAAACCATCTGATTTGTATTTTATGTAGAATTTTTCAACAGTTTCACTAGGAGTAAGAATTTGTTTTTTCATTGATGATTTTGGACAATAAAATTCAAGAAATAACCATATTTTTCTTCTGAGGCCTTGTATGTAATTATGAACTGATTCAATATTCATAGTCCTTGACATTGTGTATTCTATGTATTTGAACTTGTAGTGGGGATCAAAAAAAAATTAAAGAGCTAGAAATTCATTCATGTTAGAAAAGTACTTGCAAAATTCATTAATCATGGGGTGAAATATTGAGGTAATATTCTGCTTTCTAACTTATTGAGATGAAACTTACAGAGTATATTCCATGTCCTTCAGAGCAAGGAAATATACGTTGGAGGTTGGATATTTTGTACCAGAAAGTTCATTTGTTGCTTGTTGGATGGATTTTGATGTGGCAATGGTAGATTTGAGCATGTAAGATACAGCTGGGTGCAATGAAGGAAGATGAGGGAGACCCTTAGCTCAAAGAAATGGACACTAACACTCCTTCATACCCCACCAATTAACTGGTCCATCTGATACTCCTGGTAGTAGCATCAATCCCACATTTGACATCTTTTAAGCTTTGGTTTCTTGCATGTCAAGGAAGTTGTACCACCAATCCACTCCACACATACTTATGTGACACCATTAAGTCAGATTTTGCTCTCTTTATTTTTCAAAAACTGTCCTGAAAGTCCTCTTCCATCTCTAATTGGGTGCCTGCAAAGCATCCCAAATCCCAATCTCCTGACAGAGCCCAACCCACAAAGCCTGCAGGGCTTCCCCAAAATGCAATTTTGGTCTGAGGGGTAGGCCCAAACCCAACCTCCAACCCATTGGGTATGGGCTGGCCCATGGGCTTCCCCCCCTGATAAGCACCCTGAATGGTGGCGCAGAATATGCATCTCATCAATCCTCTGCATGATACACTTTTTTTTTACTTCATTTTTTTCAGTCTTATTTTTATAAACTCACAATCCTTTGCTTCAATTGGTTTATTATTGCTGCAGTAGCATGGGGGAATGCAGTTTCCTTGAATTCACAGTTTTTACTGCAAATGTGAACAAGCAGGCCAGTGGCCAGTGTCAGACACCCAAACCATGTACTTATGGCAGAAAAATCATTAGATGAATAGGGTGTTATTGAAAATCCTGCTAAGGATAAGTGATGAGTCCTTTATGTAAGACTTTCAGTGTAAGCTTATTTCTAAGCAATCCAAAATGCAAGCTTCAAAGAGTTTCAAGTTAATGGGATAATATATTTGATGGAATAAGAAAACTTGAAATCCAAATTTAATAAATTGCACTCAGAAACATATGCAATGATGTATGAAATTAACACAGCTGGGGAACATCTAAAAAAGGTACAGCAGCATGCTTCTAAGGAAAAGAATGTAGCCTTTAAAAAATATTAAAATATGGTGAAACGCTAGCCAAAAGCAACAGTTAAATGGAAATGAAACTAAGGCTAACTACAAGAAAGCACTCTAATTAATGAATTTGAAGTGAATTAGACTTTTGGAGGACAAATGAGTAGATGGTGCAAAATGTGAAAAAAGCAAGTTAAGATGCAAAGGAAAATTTAAAGGTGAATTCAAGGGTGAATGCTGTCAAGGTGCTTGTGTCTGGGTAGATAAAATTTGTGATGATGAAAGGCAATGAAACAATGAGAAAGATGCAGCCATGATTTTTTGAAGGTTACCAAAAAGTAATCAAATGAATTGGGCTTGATGGGTCATTCTGTTTGACCAGTTACACAAAACATATTAGTTGATTTTCAGGCACCAAACTCAAGTTTATATTGTTTGAAGACATAATTTGAAATATCTCCATCACAAACTAAGTATCTACTTTCCAACCAAAATGAAACACAATCAAATGCACTCTAAAAACTTGATACATTGAGCCTAGTACTTTTCAACACTTATAGAAAGGGATTGTCTCATTATGACTATCTAGTCATGACTTGCAATTTATCTTCAAATCTCAAATTCCAAATTTGACTCAGTAATCACTGGAAATCAATCTTTGAATCTTTACTTTCAGCTTTGACTACATAAGTATTAACCAATTGATATTTTCATCCTTTGCATTTAGATCAATCAGAAACCATGGAATCTTGTATTTTTTAATTAATTCATTTCATTATTCTTTTTTCATCTTCAATCAATCAGTTTTTACCCTTCTAGTTCATTTGAATGAAAAATCACTTGTCTGCATGAATAAACCATGCCCAGGATCTTTTCATACCTTGCACAACTGCAAACCAACTGAGAGGCAAGGCCTAACCAAAAGGCTATGAAACAGCTGAAAGGCCAGTTCACTTTGCAGTTGTTATGGTGTCACATACCACTGTGTGAAAGGTCTGATTGTATATTTTGTATCTTATACTTAAATTTTGTTCATTTAATTTGAATTAATTTACATTAATTCTTCTTTCATCTTAATCATGTAACTTTTCTTTAATTTAATGACAAAATTCATTTATCTCCTGATTTTCCAGTACATTATCTATATTATGTGATCAATTTTCAAACTAGAGCAGAAATTGTTCCACAGTTTGTTTCTCATCCACAAACCAGGATGTGGATTGATTCAAAAGCACAAAGCATTTCCCTTAAGATTATATCCTCAATCAGTTAATTTCATATTCTCTCACAAATGTGTGAGTAAAAATTGTTACATTGGGCTTGTGAAATTTTCACCATAAAAACATTTCCTCAACCCTGGTACCATGCTTTGAAGGACCAGCTTCAAAATTTGAAGATAGTACTTTGAAATTGGAGATTTAACGTAGAAATGGTCCCATTATTCTGCACCAAATAAGCCTAATTTCTTTTCCCCTCTTGATTATGTGGGTCTGGTGTGTGGCATAAATTCAGAGTCAATTTTAAAAGGTGTGAATACAAATGGATGATAATTGCTTTTTAGAGATATTAATCAATGGTTGGAAAGCTCTGGTTTTTCAGCATGCTTTTATTTTTTACAATTTTCAGGTGAAAAAAATATTTATAGAACATGATAATTGCTGAGTGTTGATATGGGTTTAATCATGGGCTTATGTTTTATATGGAGCTCAAATAATGATATTTTAAAATTTATAAAACTTCCAGGCTTTCAAATTATTTAACAGAATTTCCCATCATCACTGGACTGTCTCAACCAGTTCCTCAGATAAATTGATGGTTCAAGAATTTTTTATTTTTAATACTTTATCAAAATTAATAAAATAAACCAAATTTGTTTTATCAGCTACCTTAACCAAAAAAAGTGTGCAAAGCTATCAATTTGGAAATTGGGAAACAAGATTACTGAAAATGCTGTGTTAAATGAAGGGATTTTTTTATTAATCTTCCATTTTTTACATTTAATCAAATCTTTTTCCTCCAAGTTCAATTACATTTAGCAAAGAGATTCCTTTTGAGCTATGCCAAGATTATCATACCAGTTTTATTTTAGTATTTTTTTTTAATTTTCTATACGTAAGCAATTGTTGTGAATAAATGGAATCATAAAGTGAATAATGAATTCTATTTTAGAACTGTCTTTTTTCCAAATTTATTCAAAATATTTCTCTCCCCCCTTCACCTTGTGAAAAAAGTTTCTAAGAATTCTTCTAGAGAAATTCTGCTCCCATTAGCACATGAAAAATAAGGATTTTTGGTTGATAAATTATGTTGTAATAAAAATAGAAAAATTCAAAAATGAGTTTTGAAAATATCTTGGAATTTGAGGATTTAGAAATCAAAAATCTAACTCAGAAAGTAAAAATCTAGAAAAAATTACCTTAATCAAAAGAAAAGTACCAGTGTCAAATTTTTGAAATCCCATAAAAATGCATGTAAGGTGGTTTAAATTAAGTTTTAAAAATTTTTGATTGAAATTTATCTTGAATAAACTAAAAATTTAACAATTATTTGAAAGGGGAAAAAGGATGTGGGGAAGCCAATCACCAGGGGAAAAATGGAGGCAAATTCTAGCATGTGTCACCCTGTAAAAATGTTTCAACTTGGTTACAGCTGGGTTGTAAATATCTCCTAATTCAGGCAATCTATCCAAATAACTCCAAAATACACACACAACAAATTCTTTTGAAATAATCTATAATCACTTTGAAATAAAATATCATTCATGCTTGAAAGAATTTTAATTTTAAATCAAGCTCTCTTTAAAATTTCTAATATATTTTGGTGATGTACGTTCAAAAATTCCGTTTGGTATAGGGTATACCAATATTTTCAATTTTTTTCATTCTTTGCAATTCATTATAAAATTTGAATTACTTTCACAAAAACATTCAAAGTTAAATAAATAAATCAATCTTGGGAGAATTTGACTGCTGTTGATCTGGAAGTTGAAATTTGGAAAACAAACCCACTCAAGCTGTTTCCTTATTCATTTCAAAAAAAAAATATTCTATCCTGTTTTCAGAAACGTTCTTTGCACTAGCATACTCACAAGGATGGGCTGGTATATCCATCAAAAATTTGATAGAAACTCCTGCATTGCAAGAGTATTTACTGAATGCTTTAAGCTTTGAAACATTTTCTCATAAGCTCATTACTTACAACAAAAAATGATATTGAGTTTTAAATTAGCTATTTTATTCATACTAAAAGAATATTCCACAACTTTTATTAAATTTTCAGGGCCTTTTTACCCATAATTTTGCTTGATAGTGAATAGAATCATCACTCTTTTTTCTTATTTTCCGTCATGGTAAGGACTGTAAAAATTTAATTTCTGAACAAGAAATCAAATAAGCTCATTATTCAAATAAAAAATAAACACATTTTTGTAGCTAAACCTTTTAAGGAAGCACAATTTTTCCAAATTAAATATATATATATATATTTGGTTGATCTTGTTGGATTATTATGCAAAGCTGAATCATTAGCTTCATAAACCCCAAAAAAGGAGTGGATCAAAATAATCAGTGAGTCAGTAAGATAAAACAAATCTATAATTTCTTTCCAATTTTTTTTCCCCTTGCAGATAATCAATTTTGTTCATAACATTGTAGAAAATCAATTTATTAGGAAATTTTGAAAGCTTTTATTATTTAACTGCCCTCCTGACTTCCTCACAGCTTTCTTTTTTTGATAGATCTTCATGATGAAGTTTAATCTGGGATTGGATTTTTCATTGACTCCACAGAATCTGCTTTTTACCATATAATTTTTTAAATATCTTTCACAGGGTGTTTTTAGACTACAGTATTGCTAAATATTTCAAATAAAAATTTTAAACCATCCAATCATTCAAATGTTCTGGAAGCTACCCTTCAAAAAACCTTGGTCAATTTATTTCCAAATGATGAATTGTCTATAAGTTTGTATGAGTGAAATTTGGTTTCTTAAGTATGAACCCACCAATTTTCTTGTACTTTTTCTCAAAGTCTTTACAGTTAGATATAATTGAGACAAAAAATTGCATTTTTTCTCTTGGAAAAGAAGTTACACAGATTCAAGGTATTTAAAATTGTGGCAATTGAGTTATAGCTCCTTCAAGATATAATTACAACCCAGGGTTGATGGATTTATCCATTTTGAAAATATGCAATTTGGTGTTTAATTTTCTGTTTAAAGGATGGCAAATATGAATTAATTCCACAAAACTTTCAAAATTGAGGTAGAAATGTCCCCCAGACCTTCTGGAAAAGGTCTGGGGGACACTATATGCATTTAGGATTCAAAAAAATGGCATGCATATACACAGTGTCCTTGTGTATGGCTCCAAAACCTTCTTCCAAATTGGATTTAATTTTTTTTTCTGCAAACAAATCATACTCCAGTTCAATCAAAATTATTTGTAAAGACTGTGGCAGTCATAAAACCACATAATATCCCCAACATTTTCATATTAAACAATCCCCTATCTGAATATATTTTGGGATCTGGTATTCCAAATGTATGCAAGTTGTTTTGAAAACTTAAACATTCACTGGTGTTTGATTTTTTCCTGTTAAAATTTGTTGTTGATCTGTTTTGATCAATTCATTCAAAAAATTAAGTTCCAAAGATCTTCCCCCTTTTCAGTCAGGATTAATCATAGCTAAGATTTTCCCTGTCCAAAAAAAACTCCAAATAAATCAAATTTTTGGTTTTGGGATGAAATCATAGTTCAACAGTCTGTTTGGTTGGTCGGGTTCAAGCTGGTGCCCTGCCATGAATATTTTGTTGTTTCATGAATCCTTGGCACATACAAACCTGGATTTAAAGAGCTTAATGGATGATTTTATACATTTTTTTAGATAAAAATGAAAAACAAATCTGGCAGACAAAAAAAAAAAGAGAAAGGAAAGGATCAAATAGGCCCTTCAAGAAACTCAAAGTGGATTGAGGGTGTACAAGCATTAAGCAAGCATTTCACTGGTTGAGATTCAGTTTGATTTTTTTTTTTACTTTTTTGTTGGATTGTTCCTGTAAAAAATCTCTAGGCTTGGTGAAATTATTAATAATTGAGCAAATTGAAATTTATTTTTTAATTTTGTTGGATGGAAGATATTTTTGATAAATGACAGGTCCATGAAGAATTCTGAATAAAAAATTTCAAATTCATCTTCCTGTCTCAATTAAAGCATTCCATTGATGCCTCCATCCAGTTTTTCAATGCTAAAATTAAGTAATAGGAAAGTTAATCAAAAGAAAAGGATAAACTCAGAAAACAGTCAAATTTTTTTGGAATGATAGAAGAAATAGAAGGCCTGGTTATGAGCACAACCAAAATTATTAGTTGTCATTACTATGCTTCATTTTTTATAATTTTCCTTGTAAATATTTTTAATTTAATTGATATGAAATTTGAAGCTAATGTCCTCCATTCAACCTGGGATGCATGTGCATTGAGTCAGAGTTAGAACATAATTTTCTGTTGGTTGGAAAAGAGTTACATGTTTTTTATTTTGGAGATATGGTTTTATTAAACTCCAGTTACATCAGATTTATTTCTTTCAGTAAAACCAACATGACAGGCAGGCACATGCCAGAATGTGCTTCCGTTTTTCACCTGGTGAATAGCATGTTAAAATTTTTAATCTAAATGAAATTTCTGAAGAAAATCTCTGTCATAAATTTTGACAAAAAACAAACTTTGATTTCTGATAAAATAGAAGATATTGAATGCTAAAAATTTAATCAAATAATTATTTTGATTTGAGAAGAATATGAAAGTAAAAAAAAATGGTTTTTAAAGATAATTTCATTGGATCATTATGATTTTTTCCTTTATTTTAAATGGTTGAAATAATTATATTAATTTACATATCCCCAAATTTGAGATGGAAATGCTTGCCTGGTAGAACTTTCCAGGTTTATTTCAACTTAGATGCACAGCCTGGGGTTCCAAACTCAATTTTAATAAATAAATAAATAAATAAATATATATATATATATATAGGTCAGTGATTAATTCAAAACCTTGGGTCATGAATTGAGGTTCAAAACTCAAATAGTTGAAAACAAAATCATTCAGGACTGGCGCAACCCCTGGGGGGTTGCAAAATACTTTTTTGCAACCCCCTTGGGTTTACACAGGTTTTAATACACCAATTTTATCAAATTTGTTTCAATGAGAGTGCAATCTAATAGAATATTATTGTCCTCATAATAATGATAAAAAAATCAATTATCCTCTGGCTGAATTATATGTGAAAATTGGGTAGGATATGGATTTTCTGATAGGAAGATGAGTTATTTTAATATGAATTAATAAACCACTCAAAAATTCCAGATAAATGAAAATATCCATCCACCAGGTTATTTTATGTGTGATTACTCATAATTTATTAGGAAAAATAAAATATGAGTGCAAGAAAAAATTTAAATATTGAACCCATAGAGTTCCTCTAATAATACAAGGCCCTTGTCACCCTTAATGCTTTGCTATGAGAGAGAAAAATGGACGTCTCAGCCTTGATCATTTTGCTTCATGATTTTTTTTTCAAATTATTCATGAATATAAGAACTTCCAAACAATTTCCCATAAATGATTTTTTATTAACACAAATTAATGTCCTATTTTTTAATTGTTTGATTTTTTTTATTGAGAAAATTTTGGGTATCCAAAGAATCATCACTTCCTGCTTCATTTCACCCTTGATTTATCCATTTCATAATCTTCCCCATCACACCACCGTAAACAACACCTTCAAAATAACTGATTAAAACTTAAATCCAGTAAATATTGAAAAGAATTATCAAAATGGGTACCCTATCAAAATATTCAGCCCCTCTAGATCATCCATTCACCCCTCAAGTTAACTGACCTCACTTTTCATCACTCCCCCCTCCACTCCCCCCACCCAAAAAAACTCACCTCTTTCTTTTTTCACCAATAAAATGATTCTATCCTATTTTTTTACTCACAAACAGGAAAAAATATTCAAGCCAAAGATATTCTTCCCCCACCCACACCCTTCCAGATTATCTCCTGAGTTCCCCCTTTTTTGTCCATTGAATTTATGATTTATTTTTAGTTAATTCAAAAATGAATTTTCAAATGGATTTCAAATCTATTTTAAGTTCCCCCAGTCCTTTATTTCTTTTTATTTCAATTTTTCAATTTTTACAGAATAAATTGCATTATTTCCCTTCCAACTAATTATTTCATCATCATTAGCCTTACCCTCACCAAAAGCCTTATTTGGGTTTTTTGGGTTTGTTTAAACAATTGTTTAATGATTTTCCTTTTGCATTTGTTTTTTTCAAACTTAATCTTTCTAACTTATGTTCTCTCCCTTTGAAGATATTTATATACTATTTTGTCCATTTAAATTATCAATTCAAATCAATTAAATAATTTGTATGCGCTAACTAATGGTTTAATTGACAAAGTTGAAATACAAGAGAAAAAATAGAAGGATATTTCAAGGAAGAGGATTTTTTTTGTTTAATTTTTTATTTATTTTAATTTTAATTATTTTTATTTTTTTGGCCCCCAACCCTGGATTTGTGAACAAGTCATGAACAGAGCTATGCAACTCAAAATGGGTTGTGTGCCATGGCTCACAACCAATCAGAGTTGTGAACAGCCATAAACAACTCATATGGGTTGTGAACCATGCCACACAACCCATTTTGAGTTTTGTAAGGGTTGTTTAGGGTTGCAAATTTGTCACAGCCCATATAAATATAATATATTTGAGATTAGTACTTTTAAGTTTTATATAAAATTTCTGGATAATATTGAAAATGAATTCATTTATAAATCAAAAAAATCAAGTTAATTAGTTCTGAAAAGAAATGCAAACAAGAAATTAATGAAATTTGGATTTAGAAAAATTAAAATTCTGAAAAGAAATCAATGAAATTTGGGTTAAGAACAATTAAAATACTGAAATATTTAGATTGCTGATTTCAGAATTTCTAAAGTTTTATTTTTTCATTTCATTTTTTTCACAGATGAAACCAGTGTTTGTTTCTTTATTTCGATGATTTTGTTTTTTGAAAAATTTATACTTAAATCAGCTATACAGATTTCTCAAATATATCAACTTTAGTAAACCCTATTGGGATTCAAGGTAAACAGTCAATCATATGGAGAGTTTCTTAGGGTGCTTTGGGTGGGATGATTGAAAAAATTAAGATGGTTTTCAAATTTGAAATTTGAATTCTAAAGAATTCTAATCCTCACCAGACTGGTATCCATTTCTTTTGAAAAAGTACTTTAGCTCATAATTTGAAAGATTGAGCCAAGGAACTAACTGATTTCCCGCTCAAGATGATCTTCAATTTTACTTTTTTCTTCATTTGAATGATTTTTCCTGTTTTTCAGAACTGAGCAGGCTACTGGAGAGACAAATGCAAAAACAGAAGGATGATTTTTTTTTGTTTCCATCCTAATCCAATTATCACATCATTCTTGAAAATTGCTGCTTTCATCTTTTATTTTTTTTTGCTACATCATTCTGGGATATCAAGTAATTACTTTGCAAGGTAATTGAGAAATTTGAAATTTTATTATTTGATATTGAAGAATTAATTTGAATTTTTAAATCTTTTTCTAGGTAATTCTGATTTTTGCAAATGAAAGGTTGTTCATAATATTCTGCTGAATTTATTAAATGATTTATAATTTATTTTTAGTGGGTATTGAATTTGCTGAATGGAAAGAGTTCAAAGTTTTATTCCTTTTGAGGAAATTTTACAAGGGTTAGTTCTTGTTAAACAAAAAAATGGAATTTTCACATGAAAAATTGGCAAAAGGTAACCATTCAACATTTATTTGAAAGTAAATTAACTTGAAATTCATTGTTTGAAGATATGGTTAAATGTTTTTGTTTTAATTTCTTAATTTAGAAGCAATTTGATTAATAGATTAAAATTATTCTTCAACTTTTGACCAAAATTTCAAAAAGGTTGATACTGTCACAACTGCCCCTGGCGTGAAAGGCGCTGAAGGCACAGTCACTACTTTTCATAAAACCCAAGGATAATTTGTTGGAATTCAAATGAAGAAGATGACAGCAGGATTACAAGTGATGAGAAGATGGAAGGATTGAATGGAGAAGTCCAGGAGGTAAGGAGAGGCCAGTATATGTGAGAGGTGAGAAGAAGGCCTTGAGGGATGAGTGAATGGTGTTGCAGGTTGGAGTTACCATGTTATTAAATGTTGACTGATTGGTCTGGAGGCTGTAGTTGACTGATTGGGTGATGGGCCTGTCCAGGAAGGTTTGGAATTTACTGATCAGGAGTCCTGAGGGTATGGGATGAACAGACAGAGAAGAGTATTACTATTTATATACTAAGTGTAATATGTACTAACTCATATACCAATTGGTTTGAGGAGAGATAGAGGATGACCCAAGCCTTAGACAGAGAGGTAGAAAGCCTGGGAAGGTTTACTGAATCAAATGGAAAACCGGTGAGGTGTAAATGGAAATAGAGCTTATACCATAAACTCAGAGGGTGAAACTGGTAGGAGAAGATGGAGACTGCAAGGTATGCAGGAGTGATAGCCAGTGGGAGGTACAGGAGTAAGTGAAGTTGGGTTTGATGCAAGGGTGAAGCTGATGAAGAGGTTGGATTGGTTTAGTGAAAGGAGTGTCATAACTATGTTCATGACAGATAAAAACAGAGATCCCCAATTTTCAACAATAATTTTTGGTAATTTTTCAGTTGATTATTAATTAAAGTACATGTAATTATATTGTAATTTGATGTGGTTGACCATTTTATTTTTAAAATATTTTTTGAGACAATTGAATTTATCAATTCAAATCAATCTCAAATTTTTTCCAGTGATTTCCAAAATATTGTCATAAAAGAGATCCACAATTTTTAATCATGATTTCCAGAATTTTCTCCTTTAGGGACTTTCATATTTAGAAAATCCACCATTAGAAATATGCAATTAATTTTGCCCAAACACAGAATTAAGAATGGTGGGTTTCAGAAATAAACATAACCCTTAATTTTTGTATTTAAAATTTTCTTTTTTCATAAAAATGGCATGTTTCAAAAATCACATCTTAAATCCATGCATCATCATCCATCAACATTCAAGAAACACATTCACCCCTCCAAGCCATCAAATAGCTACAAAAGCAATATTCAAAACCCTATCTCTCCCTCAATGATCCCCACCCTGCCTTCACCACCAAAAGTACTCATTGTTCCTGGCCCCTCTGCTTCCCCTTGGTCTTCATAAACAGGAAAGCCTCTCACTTCCAGCTCCATATCTCCATCTCTCTTGTCAACCCACCTCAACACCTTTCTGATTGATTGGATGACCAAGGGGACCAACCTGCATTTCATCAAGGCATTTTGAAAATACCAGCCCAAAAATTACTGTATTAATTGTTACCATTGCCTTCCTCATAAGAAATAATGTCAGATCTACCTCCTGAACCATCAATACAAATTCTTCAAGAAAATCATTCCATGGAAATTGAATCATCTGGGATTAAAACTGAAAAATAACATCCTCCATGCCTTGAGAGTAGAAGACCAGCACCACTATATCTCAATGGTCATAGTATCTAGTATTTTTTGATTATTGTTGATATATTAAGATGTGAGATTGGCTTGATGATCAGTAAAAACTTACATAATTTACTGATGGATATAATCCAATAAATAGTTATCATCAATATTAGATATAATCTCAAAATAATTAATGATTTAACTATTGATGATTTATTGGGAAAAGAAACTTACTAGAATGACTGAATCATTCTAAAGTCAAATATTCTTAGATATGAATTACCAAAGGGGGAGGTTTTTTTGAAAAGAATATGAGAATGTTATCAAGGGATGAAGAAGAAGAAGAAGAAGAGGAAGAAGAAGAATAAGAAGAAGAATAAGAAGGACAAGAAGGAGAAGATAAGAAGGAGAAGATAAGTAAAACCTTTATCATGAGGATATTTGATCTCTCAATGATTCAAAAAATAAAAGATGAAGGGTGGATTATTATAGGATATATAGAGGATTTAATAAGATCATCAGAGCAGTTAGTACTGATCTTGAATCAATTTGATCCTTTTAAATTCAGTATGAGATTAAACAATCAATATTCTTCTTCTAATCAATCAGAGAAATTCAACCTGTTACCTCCTCCTCTCTATTTATCATCTAAATTGATCTTGGAAGATGCTTAATATAAAGAATTTTATAAGACTAATCAGTTAGAGAATATGCAAAAAAAGATTGAAGATGTGATTTTTCTAAATATTATACGCTGAAAAAATATTAATCAACTCATAATTCTTCAAATACTCCTTTTGACCAACAAAGGAGAATGAATTTTTTCACTGGATAAAAGTCATCAACAAAGCCTGCATAAAAATAAATTCTACTCAAAATACCATCATCATCCAAAGCCAATTAATCATCATCATGAAAAAACAGGATTTTCAACAATTAAATTATTGAAAAGACCACTCTGGATGATGAGGGATCAGTGAAAATCCCCAGCATCAATATTGGTGATTGATAAAAATCTCATCATCACCCCATATATTTGTAATAACCCCATCCATTACAAGTTTCAATGTATATCAAGATTGAAGAATACTGCTCCCAATACTCTAACTGATGTAATAAACAAACTTCAATACCTCCATAATAATCCACTATCCTCTATATTGAAAAACTATAAGGGCAATTCTGATGCAAACTCATCCTAAAACCAAAGACATTTCAACTAACTTCTGAATTCAGCAACTAGATCCATTTAAATCAATTATTCAAGGGAGATAAAATGACCTCTCATCCTTGCCTTTTATCAAAAATGATCATAATTTTAATCCAATCACCACCATTACATCAATCAATTCAAACTATCCTCCCTTGTATTTTCAGTTTATTAGAAAGATGATTTATTTGGATTTTTGAATCCTTTATTCTATTTTAAATAAAAGAAGATTTCTCTTTTTTCATAGTTTTTATTGGTATGTTTTTTTACAATTCAAATTTTATCTGTCTTGGATTCAGATAAATGATTTCTTTCTCTTCACGCCCTCCTATTCCATTCATTTATTTTTTATTTCTAAATGTCCCGTTTTTATCATATTTTTATGATTTTTTATGATTTTATTATATTTTAATTTTAATTTTCTTTGTTTTATTTGGATAATTGGCTTCCCCTTCTACCCTTTTTGTGGTTAATTTGTTGGAATATCTGTATCCTTAATTTATTTATAATTTCTTGAGAGAATCAAATAGTTTCAGTTTTCCTGAATAAACTCAAAGGATTATTTCCTAGACCCTTCTGTCTTCATTCTTCATTTTGTCTCTGAATATGATGGGAAATTTCACCGAAGTGCTCTTCCTGATTTTCCAGACCATGATTTTACACTTTGGATATTTCTTTATTGATTATCCATGCTCTTTGGAAAAAATTTTTGAACTTTTTTTTATTATTTGATTTGTTTATAATTGCAATTGTGACAATCAGATTCTATTGCTTCTAAGATTTAGGGTACTGAGAAACCCATCAAAATGAAGCTTTGATCCCAGTCCTCCTGAAGATTAGAATTTGAATTTGTATCTTTTTCTTATTAAATTACAGAAATTTAGGAGGGAAATAACAAGAATTCAAATCTTAAGGCCTTTAGAAATGCTACCTCTTAAATTTAAATGCTAAGAAGATAATCCTTAATTTTATTGAAATCACTGCACATCTGATTTATTTTTCATTTGATGGGAGAAAAAAGAAGAATTGGTGGGCTGAATTGATGATAGATTTTATTCTGGTGAAAAATAATAATAAGACAAAGCACTCCAAGACTCAGAGGAAGAGGGATTAGAATATTCCCCTGAAAATTTCTTTTGAAAAAATTGAAGGAGGATTGAAGTATGAACAATTTCCCAGCCCAGGTGAGATCTCCAACAATCAGATGGGCATGTGAAATCAATATCTGCAATCCAAGTTCTAAAATATTTATCCAATTTCATCAAATTTCCAAACACTAATAATTAAAGAAATGGCAAATTATAAATTTTCCTATCTATTGAATCAAATTAAATGCTTTTCCTTTTCATCTTTCTGAAAATACCACTCAATTTTTTTGAAATTCCACTTGAAATCTGGTTTTTGTTTTGAGCTGTAAGTTTGGATTTGTGTACTTTTTCCCTCTTTTCCAGATGGTGCTCCTGTGTTGCCTTTCAAATTAGGTTTTTTTTTGATATAAACCTAATATTTAACTGATTTTAAAATTAAATACATCAATTGCTATTGACTTTTATAAAGTATATTTAGATTTGATTTATTTTATTATTTATTTGAATATTGCATTTTGATTATTTCCTCAAAGCCTCCCAATGTGGGAGTGTGTCTCTTTTTCTGAAGTATTTTTGGGCTGATTTTTATCAAATTCGAGGCTTTTGTATTTTCCATTGATGAGGATGATGTTAGGTGAAATTGGTAACTCTGATCAAAAGGTGATGTGGGAGGCCCCAATGGCTATATTTTTATGTTTTTCTGAAAATAATGAGGCTTTTTATAAGTACTGAGTTAATAATGACTATTAAATGCAAGAAAAAAATTATAATTAATTGAGTGGAAGCCCATGTTAATGGGTTGTTGGCTTGGTCTTTCACTAGATTGGCTATTGTTTGTACTTCATCTCAGATAGGTATTGAAAGGTCCAAAGAGACACTTTTAGGACTCAGGAGAGAATTTTTATTGATTATTGAAGCTGAGGGATTGGGTCCAATAGAACCAGATAACCTGGAATATAATCCTTGGAATCAGATGCTATCCAATCATGTGTTTGCTTGTTATTTGTATTTTTATAACTGGGCCAAGGACTTGTAGCAATCTCTGCAATATTACTTGAATAAGATATTGGGAGTTGAAATTGGCTAGAGGCCTTATTTCTCCCTTTTTCACAAATAATCCATCTTTTTTAATGCAAAAAAAAATTGAATCCCAATTTTTAAACAAAAATTTGATCCCATACGCTTGATCAGCCTTTGTGATACCAAATACAGTTATACCAAATCCAGTTTATTTTGGAATAGAGTGGTAATATTTGAAATTTTACCTGTAGTCCTTGGATTTTGTTCTTGTTTTTTTTATGAAAAAAACATCCTAAGTTCTTTCTAATTCTTAAGATAGTTTTCCATCATTAGATGAGCATAAAAAATAGAATATAGGGTTTGTCCCAACATTGTTACATTTTAAGACCAAAAGCGGAAGCATCTTTTAGAGATATTTGACCCAGTTGAAAAGGATGAAGTTATCTTCTTGCTTAATTTTACCCATAGTTTTGGAAGCCTAGGGAGGAGGATTGTCTGATTTTTGTTTTGTTTGGTAGGTTTTCTTGGTTTATTGAGAATTCCTGGTTGAATTTTTTGATGTTTTTATCTGAGGGGTCTTGATAATTAAAATGGTGCAGGAAATCAAGTTATTATTTTGGAAGTTTGAAGTTGAAATGTCAAAACAAAGATAAATAATGTGAAGAGGTGGATAGCATGAAGTATAAATTGCAATATAAGTGAGGATGAGGTTGGAGAGTGATGAAGCAAGTATGAGAGGTGAGAAGGTTGATATCTCTGACAAGGTTTGAGCTGGAAGGAAGTGGTAACAAAGGGTTGGATGATGTGGTATGATTTATGTTTGAGTCTTGGAGTACCTCATTTAATTTATTTGAAAAGCATAAAATTAATTTTCAGTTAACTCTGACTGCACCAATTATATTTTATTTATCTTTGAATTTAATGATGGTTTTTTAATGGTCCAGGCTAAAATCATGCAAAAGAAATTAATAATATCAAAAAAATAACACCAAAAGGCATCTATTTAGAAAGAAAATTTCTAAAATGACATCAAAACACATCATTGGTGTAATTATATTAATTTTTTTACTATAATCATTCCAATAAGTTTGCTTTCCCACGAAAGGAAGGCATGCAGCATTTTTAAGGTTTAAAGGGGTTTCTGGGGTAGGAGAACACCCAAGTTGATGGCAATTTGGGCCTCCAAAGGTCCGTAAAAAGTAATTGATGCCCTGGGTGGCTATATTGAGGTCTCCAGACTTCCTATGGGCTCTATCTGGGGTAGAATGGTTTGGAGAATTGAAATATGGACACCAATTGGGTACATTTAACATGTAAAAAGTTCTATAAATATCAAATTTTTGCAAGGAATTCAAATCTGACATCAGATTGAGAAAGAAAATTCATCAAATGTAAGAAAAATAAGATAAATGATAAAAAATTTATTTCCTTGCAAAAATTGAGAATATCCATTGTAATATAAACCAAAAAAAACTTCATGTAACTTGCTAGCAAGTGCCATCAAGGATCCCAATACCAATCTAAAACCAAGATCAGGTCAAGCTCCAGCAAAGATCAGGTCCTGCTTTATCCAAGATCCAATGCATAGTCAAAGCAAATTGTGCACCAAAAACTTAGTTGGAGCTTGAAAATAGCTTCAACTAGAGATTCCTTGATTTCACTTGCTAGAAAGTGACATCAAATACTTCATAACTTTGTAAAAAACATAAAAAAGAATTACATATATCTATTTCATGCTGGGAATTCAAATATTTTGAAATATTAGGGCATATCAGAGTTAGAAAACCCACCATCAATTAATTGCGGGTTTCAGAAAAATACCCCAAATCCTAACATGCCATTAAAAATAAATAAAAACCACTTATTTAACATCAGAAATGTCAGATTTACCTGAAAATAAATGGTTTTTTTCAGATAAATTATTTAAAGGTTTTTGAAACCTCAACCACACATAATTTCACTTCAGAAAACCCTGGTTTTCCACATGCTTCTACCTCCAACCTTATTGGAAAAATCTGATTCCTTGCACTCATCACTTCATTTCTCTCATCACTTCATCACTCTCATCAATTTATCACTCTCATCACTTTATCACTCTCATCACTTTATTTCTCTAATCACTTCATTTCTATTATAAATTTATCACTCATCACTTCATTGATCTCATATCTTCATTTGTATTCTCATCAATTCATCAGCCTTATCATTTCATTGCTCTTAATCTTTTCAAATGGCCCCTCAGAAAGTCTCCCCCTGAAATTCCACACAAAAATTCAATCTTCAAACCTTGCCAAGGAACTATAAAAAAACAATCCTCCCCCATCAGCTTCCAAATTTTCAAGTAAACTAAATAGAGCTGATCAAATCATCCTTGTAAACTGGCTCAAAAGCTCCTCCAACTATGAGGCTTGCTTTGGATCCAACAATGAAACACAAGTTTTCCAACCTCAATCCTCTAAGTTTAATGGCTATCTCCTGATGGCCAATTGACTCAAGAATAAAACAAAATTTAGGCTGGATCTTTCATCAAAACAGATGAGGGAGCAGTTGAATAACTATGTATCAAAGTACAAAAAGGCCCAATAAATTTCAATATCTACTGGCTTTGGTTTCACTGACTGTGATAAAGCCAAGTGATTCAACTTGGTGGTTGATAAGTAAGACTCAATTTTTCCTTTTTATATTCAAATGTATGAAATATTTGGAAATAAGGCAAAAATCACCCACTTAGCTGATTTTGATTCCCAACAATCTAATTCCATTAATGCTGAGGACTAATCTCTCTTTCAAGCCCTCTTTTGCTGACAAGCCCTATTCTTTCCATGTCTCTGTATGGTTATCAAATCATCTACTCCCATCTTGCTCCCTTCCATCCAAATACTTTGATTGGGGTGGGGATCAAGAGGAATTCAATTCATTGCATAACATTTTGGGGTTTTCAAGCCCTATTCTTTCCATGTCTCTGTATTTTTGTCAAATCATCTTCTCCCATCCACATACTTTGATTGGGGTGAGGATCAAGAGGGATTCAATTCATTTTATAAAATTTTTATAATTTTGGGATTGATGATTTTGAGAGAAGAGTTGAAATTGATGCAGAAAAAGGGTTGTTGTGGAAGGAAAATGGGGTCAAATGTGATGTTGCATTGCATAGAATCAAAAAAAAAGAGGTAAAAACAACTACCATTAGTCATGTTATAAAAATATCTCAAGAAAAATGTAGGTGGGATACCTAAACAGGCCACTTAACCAAAAACAAATAAAATAAAGAAACACAAGTCACTACTACAAGTACTACATTGGTCACATGATGGAATCTCAATTGGAATTGAATTTCCTGAGGCTTGAGATTATTGCAGGAGCTGCTATGTGAATCTGGAATGGTTGATGAAGACCAATCAAGGCGAGTTGATTGCTCTGGAATTGAATGAAGAGCCTATATATTTGGCAAAACAGTTCATGCTTGAGGAATCACTTCAAGAATGGTAAGTGAAAGCAATTTGAGGGATCTCAAAAAATCTGGGCTTCAAAGAAGTGCACCCAGAGTTGATCCACAAGA
Organism: Puccinia polysora; assembly: GCA_025617555.3. Taxonomy (NCBI): domain Eukaryota; kingdom Fungi; phylum Basidiomycota; class Pucciniomycetes; order Pucciniales; family Pucciniaceae; genus Puccinia; species Puccinia polysora. The sequence continues at coordinate 18,664,774 of CM062633.1, forward strand.
TAAACCTTGAACCAACAAAGCTCCCAGGATTAAATTGTTGTTATTTTTTTGTAGATCAGGACAAGATAGCTGATCAGCACGGAGTTTAAAAAGAATTTTAATAACGCCAAGATGGCAATGACCAACTAGATCATCCTCCAGTTGGTACAAGTCAAGGAGGACAAGAGTTGAAATTTTTTAATTTTTGAGATAATCAGGACAATAAGGCTACAGAACAAGGTGGATTGTAAGAATTACAAGACTTGAAGTGGATGAGTTGATTTTATCTTAGAGATCAAGGGGGGATTGAGATGAGTGTGAATCAATAATTTCTTGATTTTGGAAGTTTCTAGAGAAGGACTCACAGAATTTATAATTATGATCTCTGAAGCATCAACCAATCCAGGGACAACCAGAGCAAGAATATCAGAGGGAAGGGGGGATACAAGGTCTGGTAAGATGGATAAATTGAATGAGAGGTAGTAGAGGAGGAGGAAAAGCTGATGGTTCATCTTGAGGATTTAAGTATTACACCTCCTACAATGGTGAGACTTAGGGGGTTTGAAGACCCTAAACTTTTGGCAGTAATTCCAAGGAGGATGAAAATATCTCAAGTTGGACTGAGAGTCTAAGAACATGGTGATCTAGTTCAAAAAGAATTGATGTATTGGAATATAATTATCCTTGGATCCTAGGCTCTTGATCTTTGACCGAATCCAACATCAAATTGATCTGGGGCTTGGAGGATTGTTAGGTTTGGAGTGCTGAAGGTGGTCAAGGATTAATTGGAAGTGAGAGATGAGTGGATGATTGGATGTAGATCTAAACGTGGGTTTGAATCATGATCAAGGATGATGAGCTTGAGACTGTTCCTTGGTTTTTTGCTTTTTAGGACTGTTGGGCTTGACAGTCTCAGGTTTGATGCAGTTGGAGTGGGTTGGTGGTGGGACAAGTGGTGGTGGGTGACAATGATGATGGGAGTGTGGTTTGGGAGGATGATTGTAATTGTGGTTTGTGTTTGTAGGGATGATGAGAGTGTTGGGTGATAATGAAGAAGAAGGATATGAATGATGTGGATCATAGAGTGTAGGATCCAAGGTGATGGTGGTGGTAGGTTGGATGGATTGGATGGGATGATGATGGTGGATTGAGAGCTGATTGATCTACAAGGCTGATCTTTCCTAGTCCTATTCCTATTCCTAGTCCTACTCCCACTCCTCCTGCTAGTCCTATTTGAATCAATTTATGTTTGCACATAATTGATGACTTGACACGCTTTCACCCTTAGAGGACTAAGATCCTTCAAATGATGCAAGGGTGGAGGAGGATTGTAGGTGAGTTTTAGCGGATGAAGGATGCCGGTTTGATATCAAGGAGGAACAGGATAAGTCTTAAAAACTTTTGAAAACCTTGATTTCCAACCCAGAAGCATCCTCATTGGTGTAGCCACACTGCCAAATTTTGTTTTTATGCCAAAAATATCATAAGTGAGGGGCTGATAACAACCTTCCTTCTTTGAATTGGATTGGGTGACCAAAAATTGAGATGATTTGAAAATGGTGGAATCACTGGGGTTAGGAGATGAAACAAAAAGTAGCTTTTTTGGGGACTGGATGGGGAGGGCTTTGCATAGTTATTTAGATAATTTTTGTAAAAATTGAACAGGAGAGGGTTTTCAAATTAGATGATGGTGGAGAGTTAGATAGTTTGAGGGGAAGATTGACCTCTGAGGATCTTGTGAGCTGGCAAAGGCCACTTAACAATCTATCAAGTGCCTCACCCTTTTAACCACCACTGCTAGCCCCAAGGAAAGCTAGCATTGTATCTCAATGTGGATTGAACAGACTTGAAAGACAGGAGGATAAATGAGAGTTAGACAAATCTTGAGATGGGTTTTTAGAAAGGTGGTACTTTGGGGTGAGATGAGTGATTGGTTTGGAGAAAGAGAAATATGAAGATTTTATGATAAGGTCTTTAGTCAGGGATAAAGATGGGTTATGAAGTAGATGATGATCATTAATATTACTATTTCTATTGGTACAATGAAGATGACAATAGTTGATATGGTCATGATTTAGATTATGGTTGGATTTGTTGAGATCCAAGGAAGCTGAGAAGAAGGATGAGATCAAATCAGATGATGAGAAAGTGTTACATTCACCCATTGAAATTAGATTATCAAGAGGGGGAATAAACTTTTCCTGCAGAAAAAAAAGAGTAAATAATAATAAAAACTCAAGTAAGCCCAGAATTTTTGGTATAAAAAAAATAAAAAATAAAAAAATGTGATATGATTTTTTACCTATTTCAAAAAAGAATGTTACTCATCACTGATTCAAAATTTTGAGAAAGATGGTGATGTGATGTGGGGTGATGATATGATGATGGGATGTGTGTGAAGAAATTGAGATGGAATTGGTATGGATTTTCTGGTGTGGAGATGTGGATGGGTGTTTTGCATGCAATGGATGGTGTATGGATGATGCATAAATGATTCATTTTATGTTTGAAATCTACCATTTCCATGAAACACACAATTTTGAAATATACCAGTTAGGAGGTATGTCTATTTCATAAACCCGCCATTAAAATGGCAGGTTTGGTAAAAAAGAAATGGCAAGTTTTTCAACTCTAATAAGCCCTATTCATACATAAATAATTATAGAAAACATAAAAAACATACTCCTTTGAAGAAAATTCAAGATAAGTGATGGAATGTAAATAACTTTGTACCAAGCATACAAAATAATGGAAAAATAACATATACACCTATTTCAAAAGTAAAATTTAAATATATTGAAATATCTCATGAAAAATTCCATCAATTTCAAAAATAAAGACATCAAATGCTAAAAATCAATTTTTTAAATAAAGCAAATTTTGTTATTTCTTTGACATTCATGCACTTGATGGAGTTTATTTTTCAATTTTTCAAGATTATTCAATGAATCTCATTAAATATGTTCATGGGAAATTCTTGAATTTTCTTCAAAGAAGTATGTTTTTTATGTTTTCTAAAATTATTTATGTGTGAATGAGCTTCTCAGAGTTAGAGAACTTGCCATTTCTTTTTTACAAAACCTGCCATTTTAATGGCGGGTTTCTGGAATGTTGGAGTCTTTTGCATAACCCGTAACTTCCAGCAAGTAAGGCAACAGTAATTCTAATCCAACCACTCTGAAAATGAGGCGTAAACCTAAGGACCATGACATTGTAAATATTCAGCTGTTTTGGATCAGAGGATAACTGATGATAATAGAAGTGATGATCTATCTTAGTGGCTGGCTAAGATAGATCACTTACTAAATAATAGCTCCTGAGGTATCAGATCCCCATAAAGATGATTGGAAGTGATGTTAGTTATTTTATTGGGGAAAAATTCTATGTACAATGGGGACTAACACCTGACAACAATAGAAGTGATGATCTATCTTAGCGGCTGGCTAAGATGGATCACTTCTTAAATAATGGGTGATGTTAAATTCACAACTCCAGTCGTGTGGGAGTCTTGTAGGGCCCTCCATGGCTTAAATGAGCCATGGGGGCCCATAGACAACTACAAAGGGCCATTTGAAAAACATGCAACCCCCAGGGAGTTGTGTAGGAGCCGTTTACCCCCCAAAAACGGCAATTTTGAGCCTTGTACCCCTGTAAACTTCTCAGAAACGCCATGTTTGGGGGTGCAAAACCCCCCCAAAGTTGTGCCTGAATTTTGGGCACCCCCTGGACCACACTTGGGTTCTGTCAACCCAAATTTGGGATTGGGATCAACACATACTTTGTGGGACTGTTGTTCCACACCTAGCAATTCCAAAGTGACTTTAAAGTGAAACCAAATTGACTTTAAAGTGAAACCAAAGTGAAAGTAAAGTGAAAATTGAAATCATATAAAAATCTGCAAGCAATTCTTTCTCAACTCAAAAGTGAGCAAACTTTGTTTGTTCAATTGAAAGTTGGATTGAATACTGAAGTATACCATTGCATTTTGTTGCATGGGAACAGTTGCAAGCCCTCCTTCTTCTGACATGGCTGTGTGGAAGGTCTACATTGATAGTGCCATCAACAAAGCTTTGGAAAATGAAAAAAAGGATTTGGTTAATGAAACATTGGAAGCCCCAATTGCATCCTCATCAAGGGTGACAATTGAGGAACAAAATGTTTCACAGTGGGATTTGACCTCTGGTTGTGAGTAACTTTTTATGTTACTGAGGCCTTTTCTGGATTTAATTTGATTGAAACTAATGGGTTCATGTAACTATGAAACTACAAAACCTAACCATTGAATTGGTGCCAGATCCACTTGTGTCACCTCCTGTGAGAGCTTTTCCTAATAGGGAAGAGGCACAAAACTATTTTCAAGCATGGGCTATGAAGCATGGTTACGCTCTGACAGTTTTTAACTCAAAGAAAGATAAACATGTGGATTTGGCCTGTGATTGCCATGGTTCCTATTCAGGACAACTTCTTACCAAATGGTCTAGACAAACTCACACAAGGAAGGTTGGGTGCAAGTTTTTGATCCATGCAAGTTGCACAAAGGCAGACCCCTTGTGGCAAATCTCCTATAAAGTAACCCAACATAACCATCAACCATCTGAAAATCCCTCTGTGCATCCTCAACTGAGGAAAATCTCTGGGAAAGCCTTGGATCTACTTAAGGAAGGCATGAAAGATGGGCTCAATACGTTACAAATTAAGAGAAAATTGAGAAAGATTGATGGGGGGTATTATGTTGATGACCAAACAATCTATAACACTAAGCAGAAGGTAAAACTTGCAGAACTAAAGGGGAAAAGTGTTATGGAGGTACTCTTTAAACAGCTTGAAGAAACAAGTTAGATTCACTGGTAAAAGTTCAGTGGAGGGGGTCACTTGGATTCCCTGTACTTTGCACATACTGAGGCAGTAAAGCTTTCAAAACAATTTGATCATATTTCTATGTTGGATTGTACTTATAAGACAAATGATTACAAAACCCCATGATTTCATGTTGTAGGAATGACAGCCAATTGGAAAACTTTCACAAAAGCTCTTGTTTTTATAACAAAAAAAATGTTTGAGTTCAAAAGTTGGTCTGTGAATGAATTAAAGGAGTTGGCTTATGATCCTCAGAGACTTCCAAAAGTCTTTGTGAATGACCGTGAAAAATCACTGATTTGTGCTATTGAATCTAGTTTCCCTGAGTCATCAAGACAATTTTGCACTTGGCACTTGTCTAAAAACATGCAAGAAAACTGTAAAGCACGCTTGGATAATGAAGTTGAAGGATGGAAAAGCTTTATGATTCTGTGGGAATAGTATGGGGCCTCAAAGACCAAGGAGGAGGCGGAGGTCAATGATGCAGAACTCAGATTAGGTACAAATCACTGCTTCTTATTCTTCCTAGTTTTGGGTTCTGACCTTTTGACTTGTATAGTGTTTCTTGAAAGACTATGAGGATGTACTCAAGTATATGGAAAATAACATTTTCCCTATAAAAGAGACGTTTGTAACAGCGTGGACTTGTATAAACCCATATTTTGGAAACAAAACAACATCTTGGGTTGAAGGGGCCCATGCAACTCTCAAACAATTCCTTGAAAACTCTTTGATAAACCTGTTGGATTTTTGTAAAAGCCTTGACAGGAAAGTTTTAAATCAAATTAAATTTGTTCATGCGTCACTTTATAACTCTTGAACTAAGTTAGGGACAGTTCTTCCACCTCAACTGTTACCATTCGGTTACAAATTATATTTAGAGGCAATTCATCTTATTAGGGAACAATTTGAGAAATTAAAACGTGATCATGATTGCAAAGTGTGCACCAAGTCTTATTCCAAGACTATGGGTTTGCCCTGTTCCCACCAAATAGGTGAAACTCTAGCATTCAGAGGATTTGTGGTACCCAAAGATGTCCATCCTCAGTGGAGGTTGAAATATTACCCTTTCAGTTTTAGTTCTGTAATTTGGCTTAATTTGGATTTTTCAAGTTGGATTGTTCAAATCACTATGTGATTAATGCTTTTTGATTAATGCTTTCTGATTAATGATTCCTATTTCACTAATGGTTTATCCTTTTGAATTTTTCCAGTGCAATGTCAATGAAATGCTAAGCATTCCTCAGTTACGTGAAAAAGTGAATGCAATGATCTTGGAATCTCCAGATCATGAGCAAAGGGGCCTATTGAAGTGTATCATTCAGAAGATTACGGAATATTGATTGAAGCCAAGACTTGAACCTAAAGTCTTGCAATCAAGTAGGGGAAGGCCAAAATTGCCAGATACGCGGCAAGAACCATCTTGGTTAGAGCATTTTGAAAAACAACTCAAGGGGGAAAAAATGAATAGAAGGGCTCCAAACAAGAAAAGACAAAAGATTGCAAGTCATTTCTTTTGGGATATTCTCATTTTTTTGGTTTAATGAACTTAGTTACTAACTAATGATGAATTGTTAGTCACAGTTGGCAGAATCTGAATTGGAATTTCATTGTTAAGAGGAAGAGACTGAAAGTAAATTGGGATCACTTAATTTGGAATTAGAATCCTATTCAGAGGAAGAGAATGTGCAGCAAAGCTCAACCAGAAGCTCATCTTTGGTGAGTATTCTTTTAATTGATCTGATTAAAGAAATGAATACTAAGTTAGTTTTCATGATAGGAACCAAACGCGAAATACCTCAATCAAATACACAAGGTATTCCATAAGTTCTTGGGTGAGGTTTGGGTCCAATTGGAGATGGGAATTGTGGATTTAGATTCGTTGCTAAATCTCTTGGTTATGAAGAACATGGTTGGTTTAAAGTTAGGAAGGAAATGATTGAATATTAGAGAAACATAAAGCATGCTACATTTAGATGCTTGGTGATTCAAAGGAGGTTGAAAAGATTAAACAAAGACTTGATGTTGAAGACATCAATGAAAATATTCCCTCCTCAAAATTGCTGGCTAAATTAGACATGGGTCAAATCATAGCAGACACATATTCCAGACCTATATTTTTCATTTTATTGGAGTCATGTGATACTTTAACTCCAACAAAAAATGGTGTTACTGATCAATAAGATCCAATGTTAATTTCCTTTGTAAACAATAACCACTGGGTTCTATTAGTACTTAGGGGAGAAATGATTCCAATCCCACCCATTGTAGCGAAACCACCTTCCTTGGTTTCTAAAAAAGCCTCTGGTTGGGTTGATCATCTCAAAAAGCAACTGCCAATGTATTCTATATTATAGAGATTATAGACTTTGACTTCATTTCATCATTGGGTTTCATGTAAATTGTAATTCTAATGCAGCTAATGTGTTCTATAAATATAAAGGGTTATCACATTGTGAACATCATTATGTTGATTGTTTTGAGTTAACATCATTATATTGAGTGTTTTGAATGAGAGTTTAATGGTAAGTCAGTTCAACTTTTGTTGGGCTGATTCCATCACAAGCTTAACTTATTTTAAGCTTGGGATGGGATCAGCTTAACACTAGTTGAACTTGTTTTTTTTTTGTGTTTTTACTTTGAGGCTGGTCAAAAGACTTGCATTTTTTTGGCACTTTCACTTTAGGGCTGGTCAAATGACTTCTTGTATTTTTTGCCTGGTCAAAAGACTGGTATTTTTTTGGCACTCTTACTTTAGGGCTGGTAAAAAGACTTCTTTAATTTTTGGGCCCTTTTACTTTAGGGCTAGTCAAGTTGAATTTACTTTAGGGCTTGTCAACTTTCTTGTATTTTTTTTTGGTTTTTTCACTTTAGGGCTTGTCATGTTACTTGTCTTTTTTTTTGGTGTTTTTACTTTAGGGCTTGTCAAGTTACTTGTCTTTTTTTTGGTGTTTTTAGTTAAGGGCTAGTCCATTTACTTTTTTTTTGGGAGGGGGGGTCTTTTTACTTTAGGGCTAGTCCATTGGATAGTCCCAGTTTTTCCTTTTTTTTATTTATTTATTTATTTATTTGCTTTTTTTAACCAAAAAATCAAATTTTTTTGATTTCTTTGATTCTTTGGTTTATTCCTGTTTTGTGGAAGGTTTATTTGATTCATGGGTTATTTTAGTGCCCTTTCTTTCCATTTTGATTTTTGTTTTTTTGTTTTTGATCAGCGCAGTCCAGTGGCGTGTGGGATGCCACACGACTACATTTGAGCCTTGTACAACTCCACACGGCTTGAATGTGGTTGTGTGGAATCCAACACGCCGGCGGAACAGGCTGGGTTGGCCCTGACACTCTTTGAGCTGTGGGGGTTTGTACACGGCTTGGATTTGACTGTTTGGCGTGCCACACGGCCCCTTTTGAACCATGTGCATGGCTCAATGAGCCATGAATTTAACATTTCCCTTAAATAATAGCTCCGGACTGTTTTGTAATAAATAATGAGACTTGTGTGCGCGTTCAATTAATAAAGAAACAAAAGAGAGGAAGAAAGGTTCTAATGGTATTACATCCCCCGTAAAGATGATTGGAAGTGATGGGGGATCTAATACATGGGCTACAGGCCTCTTATTTATTTGTGCGGTTCTCTTTTCTTTACAGTATTCAGTGGCTCTCTCTCACTAAATTCTGGGTCTGACAATGATGCCATGTCTGTTATGATGTCCTGGTCCTTAGGTTTATGCGTCATTGTTGGAGAAGTTGGATTAGACTTACCATTCCCCTACTTGTTGGAAGGTATGGGTTATGCAAAAGACTCCAACATTTCAGAAACCTTCCATTAAAATGGCAGGTGTGGTAAAAAAGAAAATAGCAATTTTTCTAACTCTGATAAGCCCTATTAATACATAAATAATTATAGAAAACATGAAAAATATACTTCTTTGAAGAAAATCCAAGATTAGTGATGGAATGTAAATAAATTTGTACCAAGCATACAAAATAATAGAAAAATCACACATACACCTATTTCAAAAAGACAAATTTAAATATTTTTAAATATCTCATAAAAAATTCCATCAATTTCAAAAATAAAGACATCAAATGTAAAAAAGCAATTGTTGAAATAAAGCAAATTTTGTTATTTCTTTGATCATTCATGCACTTGATGGAGTTTATTTTGCAATTATTCAAGATAATATCATGACTCTCATTAAATATGTCCATGGAAAATTTTTTTATAAGTTTTTATGCTTGGTAAAAGATATCTACATTCCATCACAAATAATAATCTTTATTCAAATAAATGAATAGTTGGTTTCATTATTTTTATTACTTTAATAAATCAGTTATTTTTTGGAATATTTCAAAATATTTTTATCCCCCTCATATTACAGTTATATATAGAATTTCTTTCCCATTTTCATTCATGTTTTGAGTAAGTTATTTAAATTTCCCTGGAAATTTAAATTCTTATTCAAAGGCATGAATTTTTTACATTGGATATTTTTATTTTTTTACTTGATGAAAATTATGGAAAGAAACTTTGAAAGGAAAAAGTTAAATTAACAGCTGATTGAGCCATGTACATGACTCTGTACATGGCTCTTTGAGTTGTGTACATGGCTCAATGGGCTGTGTGGCACCCTACACAACTCAAATGAGCCGTGTGGCATGCTACACAGCTCAAATGGGCCATTTGGCATGCTACACAACTCAAATTGGCTGTGTGGCATGCTACACGTCCCATTTGAGTTGTACGGCACACTAAAAAACTAAAATTAAGTTGTGTAGCCTCCACTAAATAATAAATAATGAATAATAAATAATAAATTATAAATAAGAAATAAGAAATAAGAAATAATAAATAATAAAGAATAAATTATATATTATAAAAAATAAATAATAGATAATAGATAATAAATGATAAATAATAAATAATAAATAATAAATAATAAATAATAAATAATAAATAATAAATAATAAATAATAAATAATAAATAATAAATAATAAATAATAAATAATAAATAATAAATAATAAATAAAAAATAATAAATAATAAATAATAAATAATAAATAATAAATAATAAATAATAAATAATAAATAATAAATAATAAATAATAAATAATAAATAATAAATAATAAATAATAAATAATAAATAATAAATAATAAATAATAAATAATAAATAATAAATAATAAATAATAAATAATAAATAATAAATAATAAATAATAAATAATAAATAATAAATAATAAATAATAAATAATAAATAATAAATAATAAATAATAAATAATAAATAATAAATAATAAATAATAAATAATAAATAATAAATAATAAATAATAAATAATAAATAATAAATAATAAATAATAAATAATAAATAATAAATAATAAATAATAAATAATAAATAATAAATAATAAATAATAAATAATAAATAATAAATAATAAATAATAAATAATAAATAATAAATAATAAATAATAAATAATAAATAATAAATATTAAATATTAAATAATAAATAATAAATAATAAATAATAAATAATAAATAATAAATAATAAATAATAAATAATAAATAATAAATAATAAATAATAAATAATAAATAATAAATAATAAATAATAAATAATAAATAATAAATAATAAATAATAAATAATCAATAATAAATAATCAATAATAAATAATAAATAATAAATAATAAATAATAAATAATAAATAATAAATAATAAATAATAAATAATAAATAATAAATAATAAATAATAAATAATAAATAATAAATAATAAATAATAAATAATAAATAATAAATAATAAATAATAAATAATAAATAATAAATAATAAATAATAAATAATAAATAATAAATAATAAATAATAAATAATAAATAATAAATAATAAATAATAAATAATAAATAATAAATAATAAATAATAAATAATAAATAATAAATAATAAATAATAAATAATAAATAATAAATAATAAATAATAAATAATAAATAATAAATAATAAATAATAAATAATAAATAATAAATAATAAATAATAAATAATAAATAATAAATAATAAATAATAAATAATAAATAATAAATAATAAATAATAAATAATAAATAATAAATAATAAATAATAAATAATAAATAATAAATAATAAATAATAAATAATAAATAATAAATAATAAATAATAAATAATAAATAATAAATAATAAATAATAAATAATAAATAATAAATAATAAATAATAAATAATAAATAATAAATAATAAATAATAAGGGCCCCTACACCATTCACACAGGTTTTTTGGGGCCCTGCACAACTCCCACAGGCCGTATGGGGCCCTACACGGCTCTCACACAACCAGAGCCATGAATTAAACATCACCCATTTTGAAATATCTTCATTATAATTTTCAAATATATAAATTGAGTATTCTTATGTTATTTTTTATGGTTGGTACAGATGTATTTATATTCCATCACAAATCTTGAATTTTATTCAGAGATGTACGTTTTTCATACCTTTCAAAGTTATTCATGTACTGGATGAATTTTTTTTTGAATATTTCAAAATATTTGAATTCCCAGAATGAAATAGCTTATATAGAACTTTTGTATGTTTTCTTATGTTTGATAAAAAGGTATTTATATTTAACAGGATATATCTCACTTTTTGCAAGTAAATCAATGTATTATCATTTATATTTCCAATTCTGAGGTTAGATTTCAATTACTTACAAAATTTTATATTTACAGTATTTTAAATAGAAAATTTACTCAATTTGTGCCCATATTTCAATTCTTAAAACATTTCTACCCCAGACAGACCCCACAGGTGGTATGGAAGCCATAATTTAGCCATCAAAAGGGGTGTTCTTGCACGCCTCCAAACATTTGCAAGGCTGTGCACCTTCTTGAGGTGGGAAAGCACACCAATTTGCTTGATTATAGTGCATAAATTTATATAATGACGCTTACCTGCTTTGGTGAAAGGAGGATCCGTATTAGTTCCTATTTCAAAGGATTTTTTTTTAAAGGTATGGTGATTAGATAACTCTTATGAGGAGAAAATAGTGGTTTGGAGGTGGGCTTAGTGTTTTATTTGAGTTCTATCACATATTTTATGGGTTATGAGAAAGATGTGGTGTTTTTAAAGTCAAATTAGTGCATTTAAGGTTGATGAGTGATGAACAGGATTTTTTGTGGTTTGGATTTGGTGACAGGTGAAATTCAATACAGGGATCTGATTTGGGGGTTGATGTGAGCAGTGCTTAGAATAATGAAATGGGGTGGTTTGACTGGTCAACTGGACCAGGTAGTGATTATGTGGGGGTATCCATCAATTTAAAAGTAAAATTCAAATTCAAAAAGAAAAAAATTGTGTGGAAATTTGGGGAAGTGTTTTTTTTTTTTGAAACAGTCTAAAATGAAAGTAGTCACAAATAAAATTGAGAAAGAGGAAGAGTTGGAATTCCCACATTCATAGAAAAATACAAAGGTTGAGATAAAACTAGAATCTCTGAAGGGGGATCAGGCATGTAGTATTGGAATATTTGATCCCATTAATCTTGGAGGTTGGCCAGTAAATTATGAATGATAAAACAACAGATAATCCAGTTGAGAAATATATTCATTTCTTTAAAATTTTGGAGCTGCTTCCAAATTTTTCTCAGATGGTCCATATTCCTTTCAGAACTCCTAGAGAATTTTGAATCTTAATATCCTCCAAAGCTGCTTTAAACACACTTTCTATAGATCTTCCATTAATTCTGCTTATTGATCTCTGAGATGATGGAAAGCTACTATATTATATAATTTATTTATCATTTTTTACTTCCATTGAAAAATTAAATGCAGAAGCTTCAAATAGATTTTTTACTGATTTTATATCAATTATTTTTGAGTATTTTATTCTTTTTTGAGATGATTTCAAATCCTTGTCAATTTGGGATCAATTTCAACTTTATATTAAGATAATTATGAACTAGTATTCATTATGATTTTTCATTATTCTTGATTATCCTTTAATTTTTTTTGAAGCTCATTCAAATTCTTTTCCTGTCAATTTTAATTATTTACTTTGTGAGATGTTGGAAACTGAAGCCTTGAACCATTCAATTTAAGTCTGAAATGTTGAGACTGTGAAAATGAAGATGTGACTGGTGGGAGTTGAACCCACAGCCTCAGATAGACTGAGACACATGCTAGAGTGCTGCTTTTACCAACTAGGCTACAGAGGCTTGTAACTGCCAGGGCTGTTTGGTATTACTGGTCTAGGGTCAACTTCACAGCCTCCGTACTGTGGTGATACATCAAGTTAGCCTGTTTTAACCTCAACATGAAAGATAACACATAAATTAATCAAAGTGGTTTTGGTTTTTAAGGAAAATCATGGGCTCATTCTGACTGGTACACTCATCATTAAAGAAATCCAATTTGATCACCTCTTCCGCTTTAAGGAGTTTTTTTCATGTCTTTTGGAATTAATTTTTCCATAGGCTTTAATCTCTAAAACAATAAGATTTTGATAAAATTTAAAACCTTTCATTTCACTTCATTATTTCTACCAACCCCTTTTGAAGTAAAGGGTTGGAAAGCCTAACAGAGTTTTGGTCAGAAAATCTCATATAATGAGGATATGGGATGCACTGGTTTGATGACTTAATTGAGATGATTTGTAATTTTAACCGCAGAAAAAAGAAAAGATCTTTCTCAATCAGCCCATTTCCAATTTGGTTTATCAGAAAAAAATCAAATCTTAAAAAAATTAAACACTCCAAATAAAAATTAATTAGTCTCAAATTTCAAAACCATACCACAAACACTCCCCTTTGATGATCTAAACTTTCAGTTTGAAATCTAAAAATTCCAATCCTCCACAGTTTGATTTTGAATCCCCCCCCTTATTTTTCCCACCTTTTTCTTTGTTGAAATTTTGATTATTTCAAGGATTTCAAGTCCAAAAAATTTCACAGATAAAGGTATTAGTAATAAGATAATCCCCCCCAAGTCTTTCAAGTAGGTCATCTGAATTCATGATTTTTTTGATTCAAGGTTTGAGTTTTTGAATCTAATGAAATCTTGAACACACAAGAAGGCACAAAAAAAACTGAAAAATCATCAACAACTCAACTTGAAGCAATTTGGATGATCCAACAAATCAAGATGATCAAATTTTTCCTTGATAGCTGTTTTTTTTTTTTTTTGGATCTTGTTGAGTGATTTCCAATGATATTCAAATCAAATTGAGATAATCTGAGTAAACAAATCAAGATCTTTCAAGAAGCAAGACTTAAAATTTGGAGTTCAAAAAAGAAAAAGAAAAAGAAAAAGAAAAAGAAAAAGAGAAAAAGAAAGAAAGAAAGAAAGAAAGAAAGAAAGAAAGAAAAAAAGAAAAAAAGAAAAAAAGAAAAAAAGAAAAAAAGAAAAAAGAAAAAAAGAAAAAAAGAAAAAAAGAAAAAAAGAAAAAAAGAAAAAAAGAAAAAAAGAAAAAAAGAAAAAAAGAAAAAAAGAAAAAAAGAAAAAAAGAAAAAAAGAAAAAAAGAAAAAAAGAAAAAAAGAAAAAAAGAAAAAAAGAAAAAAAGAAAAAAAGAAAAAAAGAAAAAAAGAAAAAAAGAAAAAAAGAAAAAAAGAAAAAAAGAAAAAAAGAAAAAAAGAAAAAAAGAAAAAAAGAAAAAAAGAAAAAAAGAAAAAAAGAAAAAAAGAAAAAAAGAAAAAAAGAAAAAAAGAAAAAAAGAAAAAAAGAAAAAAAGAAAAAAAGAAAAAAAGAAAAAAAGAAAAAAAGAAAAAAAGAAAAAAAGAAAAAAAGAAAAAAAGAAAAAAAGAAAAAAAGAAAAAAAGAAAAAAAGAAAAAAAGAAAAAAAGAAAAAAAGAAAAAAAGAAAAAAAGAAAAAAAGAAAAAAAGAAAAAAAGAAAAAAAGAAAAAAAGAAAAAAAGAAAAAAAGAAAAAAAGAAAAAAAGAAAAAAAGAAAAAGAAAAAAAGAAAAAGAAAAAAAGAAAAAGAAAAAAAGAAAAAGAAAAAGAAAAAGAAAAAAAGAAAAAAAGAAAAAAAGAAAAAAAGAAAAAGAAAAAGAAAAAAAGAAAAAGGAAAAAAGAAAAAGGAAAAAAGAAAAAGAAAAAAAGAAAAATAAAAAAAAGAAAAAGAAAAAAAGAAAAAGAAAAAAAGAAAAAGAAAAAAAGAAAAAGAACAAAAGAAAAAGAAAAAAAGAAAAAGAAAAAAAGAAAAAGAAAAAAAGAAAAAGAAAAAAAGAAAAAGAAAAAAAGAAAAAGAAAAAAAGAAAAAGAAAAAAAGAAAAAGAAAACACAAGACCTTTGATCAATTGTATGGTAGCACTAAGAGTATGGGTGAGTTCTCTTTTCTTAAGATACCTTTGTGGGACCACAAATACACATCCACAATCCTAAAAGTGCACGATTGATTTGCTGTCAGAGCAAGCTTGATTGGTATTTGGAAGCTCTCATCCATCATGGCTTGAGCAATCTGCACAATCATGTTGGCTTGTCTGGCAACTCAGTCAGGTTCAATGGGTTGCTATACCAGCTCACTCAGTTCCTTTTTTTCCCATTTTGTTTTGATGGCTTTAATAATACTCTCATCTCCGTTGATTGATCAATTTTAACTTGCTATACCAGAGGCTCTTGTTCTCACTTGAACTCATAACAGGGAAAAAAGTACGTAAAGAAATACAGAGAGGTTTGAGGATTGATATCCTTATAGGATGATGCACAAAGTCATCTGTTGACCAACCAAGCTGGATTGTACTGTGGAAGACAAAAAAGGTCTTTCAACAAGCAGACTCGCCTGGCTGTTGTAGCAGTAGACACTCAAACAGTCATCAAGCTGTCGGTGATGGAGAAAAATGGACCAACAAAGACATCCGTCTGTACAAGACAGAAGGATTAGACAACTGGCATCGCCCGAAACAAAAAGCTCGGAGCCCAAGTTCCTCTCAATGTGATTTATGCAGAATTCTTTATGTGAATGAGAGCAAGACAATCAAGAGAGGCAGAAAGGCAAGGACGTTATTAATGGGGATCAAGGTGCTCTTCACTGTTTGCAATTTTTGACTACCAATGATGTACACAAATCGGAAAAAAAAGAAAAGATATAGAAAGATTAAGGTTCAAGGTTCACGCAAGCTCAACGTTTCTTTTTCCGCTTCCCAACTTCATCATCAGCCTTCTGGGTCGGGAGATGAGACGGTTTATCTTCTTTCGATCGGTTCGTTGCCGATGCTGATGATTTCTTGGATGACGAGGTGATGGCTGAAAGATTGATGGCAGAGGCATGATTGAACCGTTTGACATGATCGAACATTTTGTTCTTTGATTCGAATTTCTCGCCACACACGTTACAATCCTTCCATCCGGGATATGGAAACCAAGGTTAATGGCCACACCGATCAGACAAAAAAAAGCAATAGCAGTCAGTCGGTAAGAGCAAGTGACCTCGATGTTTTTAATCATCGGTTCGATCCTTTGAGCACCGAGGTATAAAATTGGTGGCGGGGCGTTGGTTTTCACTTACGAAATGTTGAGCAGGTTGGGCTAACCCATTTTGAAGTAGTTTTTTGGCCGCTTCTCTCGCTCGACGTTTATCTCTCTTACTGATTTCCGGAGGTTTGGGTGAACTGTCTGGTTGTGCTATATGTTCGGCCGGTTGGACTGCCTCGTCGATGTCGTTAATTGAATCGGCATCACCAACAACCGGCATGCTCTTGATACCCTTCGACTTTTTGCCTTTCTTGCGTACGATCCCTGGGGCCTCTATGAAATCGTCGTTTAAGGGGACATGGACGTTTTTACCACTATTTTTTTCTGATTCAGGATGTTCAGGTGCCTCGGGGGAGTTTGGTCGGTTGGATTGTCGAAAACCATCGGAGTCGATGGATTGGACATCGGCATCCTTCAATACCGCGAAATCATTCTTGCAGTCAATGGGTTTATCGTTAAAATCTTGGAGGTCAAGTTTTCCGATATCTTGCGGATCGAACTTCGGATCAATTTGCTCCTTCACTGGCCCTCCTGGGTCTTGAACACTCGGCGTCACTTTCGGGCTCCCGACAGTTGAGGGTAGGGCGGTTGAAATCGGGGTGGAAATAGCTAAATCTGCGTCCTCCTTAAGCATCTGTTTCCGTAATCTGTAAAATACAAAATGATCGTTATTAAGTTGGATGGTAACCATGAGGTGTGCCTAGACCAGGAACATTGGACATGACTGGAATAATTCACCTCTGCGCATTCTGTCGGTGTTTCTTACTACGTTCGTGATTGTCCCATGCCCCTTGACTATTGAACTCTTTACTACAAGCGGCGCAATACCAATCGCTGATGGCGGGCTCAGGTTCTTCATCTTCTGAATTGTCTTCGACATTCGAATTTTCATGTTCGAGGTCCGACTCTGACTCTCGGCTCTTATCAGATTGAAGTCGTTGCCAAGCTTGTTCCCGGTATTGCTGTGCCTCATTCTCTCTCTCCTTGGCCCTCCGCTCAGCGACTTCCCTCAGTTCACGTTTTATTCTTTGAATTTCTTGGGCTCGCCATTTTTCTGGGTTACAAGCGGTACTAGATGCAAAGCGGGGATCACGTTTTTTGATAAAGCTGACGAGACTTCGGATCGTTTCATTGTACTCCCTACGAGCGGCCTCTCGTGAACGTTGGTTCTCTTTCTCGATCAGCCGTTTGACTCTGCGGTCGACCTGGTGATTGGTGCGATGGGGTTCGATCCAGTCAAAGGTTTTCTGGGTGGCAAAGTTGCCCCAAACTGAATAGAAATGTCTTAGAGCTCGAGCCCCATCTAAATCTTGATCGTAGCTGGACTCGCTGGTGCCAAATGAAGGGTATACAATCGTGGTATCCTTTCTTGCAATTTTTTCGTCGGCGGATAATTGATTAAAGAGGTTTCGGTAGATGGTGAAGAACGAGGTTTCGGAATCGGAAAAGTCACCCTTCCAAAGGGTTGAGTCAAAAAACTTGAGCAGTTGTTTAGTGGTAAGACCAGGATTTAAGGAGGAGCGGGATGTATGAGGTTTGAGATGGGTGGGATCAAAGTCGTCTAGGTCGGTGGGGGTGAATGATCGTGAGCACCATGACGATAGCTGGGTATTTTGTGAAAGTCAGCAGATGGACAGACATAGACTGACCATCATCGTTCGAATGTAATAACTCATCACGATGTCGATCGTAAAACGCCCGCTCGTCGTCATCGCTCAACATCTAATCCGCATGGGAACGAGAAGGAAATGGAAGAAGAAGAAAAATTCCTTCGATCGTGTTTGTCAACAGCTGGAAGATGGCTAAACTCTGGGGGATGCAACGGATGTTCGATTCCGATTGAGAGCATACCTCGTAAGCTTGCTGAATCTTGGCGAACCTCCTGGTGGCACTTTCGACGTTATCATGGTTCTTATCCGGATGATGAATAAGGGCCAGTTTCCTGAAGGCCTTTTTAATCTCCTCAGTTGTGGCGTCGGGTTTGACTTGTAAGACTGCGAGTTTCGAACGATTCGATGGGCAGTCGAGGATGGATTGATTGATCAGCATGAGTGGGTAAATGAGATGAATCAATCAAACAGAAGGATGATCGAGGGCCGAACTTTGGTAAAGGTCTTCCTCGTTGGAGTCCTGGTCCAGGGTGTCCTGATTGGATGGATTCGATTGACCCTGGCTGGTTCGATGACCGGTTCGAGATTCATTGGCACCCATGGTAGCGTAGTTGATGGTAATCGGTGTGAGACGAGGAGAGAGAGCGAGACAGGGGGGAGAGAGATGGAGAGAGATGGATGGGAAGGGGGAGCTCAGGTTGCCGGCGCCAGGATTGAGAAAATGACGCCAGCCACTATCCTCTCTCCCTGGCGTGCCACTTGGGAATGGCCACAGTGAGTGGCGCACCATCACAGAGCCAAAAATAAAAAAATCGCAGCACTTTATTTCACGTATTAATATGATTGTGTAAAAAAAAAAAAATGCTGGTTAATGAAGAAAACTTGACAAGATATGGTAATGAGGTGAGAGAGCAAGGATAAAAAATATTGGATTTGATGAAGAGAGCATGAAAAAAAAAAAATCACATCAAACATAGCTTTCTATCCTCATCAAGATCATCTTTTTTATTGCAACAGATTTAAACTGGTTATCCTTCTCCCACCAATCAAAATCAAACAACGTTTAAATCAAGGCATTCTGTCTTGAAATTGTGAGGAGGCTTGAGGTCACATACAATATGCCATTTTCAAAAGTCTCCAAGTCATCTGGGGTGATGAATGCATCATATGCCTACATATTTTCATATTCAGAAGGTTGGCTGGTTGAATTAATTGCCCAGGATTGTTGAGAATCCAAAGTTGAATCACCTTGGAGTAAGTGTAACTTCACCTGGCCCGATATCTTCAAACTTTAGGTACTCATTTGGTTCCTTGTTTTTGTCTTGATAGCATTCACAATTGAGAAAAAGATTCTCAACACCAGCTGCATGAGGGACAATCTGAAAGATGTGTATTTCTATTTTTTTAAAAAAAGATCTCAATTCAGGGAAGATGTAATAAAAATACAATGATTCAATTGAAAAGATGGTAGGCCAGAATCTTCAAGAGAGACATTGAAAGTGGATGGGGAATTGTAATAATGATTGATTGAATTTTGAAGTGATAATGCCTCAAATCTATTACAATCCCAATTCTTGGAAAGTTTAAGAATCCTTTTACCAACATCAGCTACTGAGTATTTTCAATATAATACAAGCCAACAAGGTGATGGATGCAGAAGGAAATAGATTATTTAGATACTTATTATCTTGAAAAAACAAAGAAGACTTGCAGGGGACATGTAGTCAATGGCTCTTGAAGGCCTCAAATCTTGGGTATACTTCAGCAGCTTTCATGGATTTGCAAGTATCAAGAAGCTCTTTCCAAATTTCTGCCAAGTTTCTGTCCTGTATTTTGATATGTCTTATTGAAGTCACTATTTTCTTCAAAATTTTAACCGTAACAGCATTTTAAGTAAAGTGATCATGGTTCCCAATGATGTTTGGGACCCTTTTGTTCATGGATGGAGTATCCACCATTTGGTTCTCCATTGTTTCCATGCAAAATTTGAACCCACCCTCATTTTTGTGAACCCCAAAGCATAATTTATCCAGTGAACACAATTTTTTTTCACAAAGAGTTTTAAGACCATGACTGATTCCATTTTCAATATGCAATTCTGAGAGATGCTCACCCCAGGAGCCAGAAGTAGCAACTTAGCAGACTTGAGCCTTGTTTTCTTGTATGAATTGTTGCATGAAAGGATGATTTTGGATTTTTTTTTTCTATCAATGCAGAACATAATGAATTTTGAAAATTTGCAAATTTTCAGCATTTAAATTGTCCCAATACTTGATAATCAAAGTTGAGGGAGGATCAGTCACACAAGCAGAAATTGCCTTGAGAGAGTTTTTATTTGATTTGAGTTTCTTTCAGGAATTTCAAGAAATTTTCAAAGGTTGTTCTCTGGAAGTTAAATTCAATAAAAATCCATAAAGAATTTCTTGAATTTTGTTCCATGGCAAGAAAAGCATAAACAATTTTACCAGCATCTCTAGTCAAACCATCAAGAGATAATATAGTCAGGTTCATGAGATTTTTGAATTTATTTATCAACTCCAATTCATTTCTTGCATCAGAATCTGGTGATATATTGTCCAAAATAAGTGTTTGGGGCGTTAAATTGTATGGAACCCTTGCTAAATCTAGTTATTTTTAGAAGTAAAAATTTTAAATTATTTTGAAGGGCAAGGTGCAGCTAATCACAGTCTTGACAATCAGTTCATGAAGATATTGTGTACACTCATTTGACATTGGTCTGAAATGGTTTTTGAAAAATTTGATTTTTTTATGGGAGGGAAATTTTCATTGTTTTATCATTCATTCTGATTTTTTCACGGGTGAAAGTACTGTATTTTTGAGAATTCTGAGGCACTTTCTTTGGATTGGCTGATATAAAAATTAAGTACTTTTGATTTCTCTTTGGGCATAATTTTATTAAGGCCTCTTAGACCCAAGATTGAAGGAGGTGTTTTGTGGATTGATTTGAAAGGACTTATAAGTGCTAAAATTTGAAAATTTATTTTTATTCATTATCTGAAGGTTCAGACATGATAAAATTGGACAATAAAGCCACATTGCCTTTGTAGGCTTTCACACGTCTTTCAGTGCTGCAATGAGGGGAGAGATTTGCTGGCATGGTGGTCAAGCTGGTGGGAAAGTGGGTGGAAACTCTAACATTCTTGCTTTAATCCCTTTTCTAATTTGCTTTCATATTGTCAATTTCCCAATTGGCAACACCCTGGAATGGTTGGAGTCACTTCCCCACATAAGTGTCACACCCAGACTCTTGAATAATCTTGAAAAAATTAAAACTGCAAGAACTCTTCAATTGAATTCATTAAATGATCCCAAACTGATTTTTAAAATTAAATTAAGCCTTGAGTCCATTCCTCCAAGATACAAAACCCCAAAACCTTTTATTGAATAATTTGACACACCATAGGGGTTTTTGATCTATTTTTGGCATGTAATTGAAGCACAATTTTGTGCTTCAAAGTTTTTTTCACTGCCAACCTGAGAGAGAAAGAGAAATTGAGGACTGAGGAAGGTCCTACAAATCTATGTAAGTCAACCAAGAACCCTGACCCCCTGGCCAAAAACTTCAACTGTCAAACCAGTTTTCACTCTGACCAGCTGGGTTGGGAAATTCAAGCTGGTCTGAGATTATGGATTCAGTTTCTATGAAAGTTAGATTGGCTTATATCAAAAAATTTAGCTATTCAAAATATTTTACACCCACTCATTTAAAAAATCATGTCAAAGATCACAAGTTTTCAATTCACAGTGCCACCACAGAACCAAATATTTGAAAGAAAATTGTTGCAGAATATATTTTTCAGAGTGAATTTTTGAAATCATCAGACATTTTGATTGAGAAGTTTTATTGAAACATCCAACAAAATCAATTTAGGAACTTGAAATAAGATGCTAAGATTTTAATTATAAAGGATTTCATGAACCAGCTTGTCATGGTAACCAAGAATCTGTCAGCTTACCACTCTATTTCAGAGTAGCTAACAACTTATAAAAATTTAAAAATGAAAATAAATGGTCTAAAGATAGAAATGATCAAGATTTACTGAAACTCTAAAAAGT
The DNA here is from genome assembly GCA_025617555.3 of Puccinia polysora. Lineage (NCBI taxonomy): Eukaryota > Fungi > Basidiomycota > Pucciniomycetes > Pucciniales > Pucciniaceae > Puccinia > Puccinia polysora. Next base: position 18,686,770 of record CM062633.1, read on the forward strand.
AGTAGTAAATTTAAAAGCATTTTTGCAGATCTGGATTTGTGGTGCCCATGAAAGCTGCTGAAGTATAATAAAGATGACAGGCCTTCAACAGAGATTTTTCAGATGTTCTCTGCAAGTATTCTGTGGTTTTTAAAGAAAAAATTTACATAACTCCTTTCTTTCTTCATCAATCAGATTTTGGGATTGCAGTATCTTGAAAAAATTCACTACCTGAACTTAATCCTTCTTGGACTGATTGTTAATTTGGGGTACACAAGTGGAAACAAATGTGATATTTGATTCAGATATATTTCATGAAAACACTTAATTTAAGAAATTAAGTGTTGTTGATATCTTAAAATTGATTCCCAAAAATAGATTTATGCCAAAACTCCCTCACAGAGCCTCATGAAAGATACAGTTTATCTACAGAAGCAGATTTTCATCCTCATGAAAGAAACAGATTTAGAGTTTCCCTAAGAATCCAGAAAGCTTCATGTGATACATTATCCCCTGTCTGCAAAATAAGTACCTGTAAAAATGGTGCCAATATATCCAGTACTTTACAGGAATAGTATGGGAATATGGGGTATATTAAATGATAAGAAAAAAATGGTTTTCTGTGTAATGAAACACAGGAAAATGATTTGATGGTCCATGCAAAATTAATGCCTTGAGAAATATTGAATCCAAACGTTTTGTAAAATTAGTGTTAATTTAAGCATTGTTTCTTCCTCAAATCACACCTTTTTTTGAAGAGAGGTGTGAATATAGTAATTTATTTATTCAAGCCATGCCTTTTCTGGAATACTTTCTTACCCCAGGAAGGTCCATAAAACTTAAAAGTATGTGCCAATTCAAAAAAAGGGTGAGTTTAGGCCATTGACAGTTGTTGCAAATATTAAGTTCTAAAGGAGTGCCTAGGGTGGGAGAGCACACCATTTGAGGACAGGTGGGCCCAAGAGTAAACATTAATTGATTCCTTGGAGGGATCAATTTAGGCCTTAGGACTTCAGAACCCCTGTTGGATATGCCTAGGGAAGAATGCTTTGGAGAATTGAAGTCTGGACACCCAATGAGTTGATGCACCATGTAATAATTTAATGAATATCAAATTTTCCCAAGGAATTAAAATTTGAGATTGGATTTGAGAAAAAATTTCATGAAACATGGGAAAAATAAAAAAAGCTTCAGAATTTCAATTTATTCACACAAAATGAAATATTTTAGGTTCCATTTCAATAAAATTTATCAAAAATAATAGGGCCTGTAAAAGTTCAAAATTCTAAAATTTTAAATGGCTGAGTTTGGGGAAACATTTTATTTGGAAAAAACTTGTCTTTCAATAAAAAAAACAATGAAGATCCGGTTTTATTGGGAAAATATTTCCAATGAAAGAAAGGGATACACCTGGAATCAGCCATTTGATTTTTTGAAGATCTTAACTCTGATGCACCCTAATAAGAAATGAAAAACTTTGAAGTATACTTTTTTTTTAGAGAGGATTCCAGATATTTTGTCATCTTTGAGAAAAAATTTCATTAATTAAATCATTTAACATTAAAAATGACAAAACCAATTTGTTTTGAATAAATTATGATATCCAAAATGGGACGGAAAGACCTTTTTCCAAAGATCAAAATATTGAAAGGATGCTACCTATTCAAATCTCTTGAAGAGAGTTGAAATGTGGTGGCCTATTCTGAACAAATAAGCTGTAAATTAAAAAGATGGTGGGAAAAAAATTGCAAACAGATTTGTTTTGGCTAAAATTAGGGCGTATCAGAGTTAGGAAAACCCACCATTTTTTAATGGCAGGTTTCAAACAAAATCTGAAATTTAAAACCTGCCATTAAAAATCAAAAAACCCACTTATTTCACATCAGACGTTTCAGAGGTACCTGGAAATGAGTGGGTTTTTTCAAGTAAAGTATATAAAGGCTTCCACCGCCTGTCCACTTCATACACCCCTAGTTTTCCACCTCCAACCTCCAAAAAATTCTACCTCCAACCTCATCTAAAAAAAAATGATTCATTGCTCTTCATCTCTTCATCACTATCCTCATCACTTCATCACTATCATCATGTTATTGCTTTCATCCCATCCAGCTAACTCTCATTGCATTACTATCCTCATCACTTCATCACTCTCATCACTTGATTGCTTTCATCACAACCTAACTCTCATTGCTTTATCCCTCTTGTCACTTCATTGCTCTCATCTATTCCTATCCTCTTTGCTTCATCACTCTCATCCTCTCATCACTTCATTACTCTCACCACTTAAATGCTCTCATAGCCCTTCATCCCTTTATCACTCTTACTCTTTTTAAATGACCCCTCAGCAATACACCCCCTGCAAGTCCACTAAAAAATCCAATGGACTAAAGCAAACATCCCCCAGGAACTCAACTTCCAACAATCCTCCCCCATCAGCTTCCAAAGGCTCAAGTCAGCTTAAGAGAGCTGATAACATCATCCTGGTAAACTGGCTCAAAATTCTTCCAACAACAATGCTTGCTTTGGATCCAACAATGAAACACACATTGGCTGACCTCCATCCTCTAAGGTCAATGGTTATCTCCTAATGGCCAATGAACTCAAGAACAAAAAAAAAGGTAGGCTGGATCTGTCATCCAAACAGATGAGGGAGTGATTCAAGAATTATCAAGCCAAGTACAAAAAGGCCCACTCCATGTCAATCTCCACTGGCTTTGGTATCACTGAATCCAACAAAGCCAAGGGAATCAACTCAGTGGCTGATAAGTTGGACTCCATTTGTCTTTTTTATATTCAAATGGATGAAAGCTTTGGAAAGAAGGCCAACTTCACCCCTCTGGCTGTTTTTGACACCCAAAAATTTGATTCAGTTGATGCCAAGGACTTGGATAGGTATGCTCAGCCTAGAAATGAGGACCTTGATGAAACCTCTGCCTTTGAGTGGCCCACATCCAATTCCAAGGAGGATATTCAAACACAATCAGCTCCAATCACCTCTACTTCTGCGTTGATTGATGAGTCAAACCCAACCTTGGACACCTCACTTACTTCTTTCAATTGCTTTCTTCCTATGTTGGAAGAACTGGAGAACTTGGCCAATGAGGAGGATGTCATTCCCATATCACCATTGCCATCAAGATCCGCTAAAGTAAGGAACCAAGTTCTTTTCTCTTCTTTCTGATTAATCCTGACTGATTTAGATTGTAAAAAAACAGGCTCATCCATTCCTTAATGGCCAAAACCTCAAGCCAATAGGGCCTCCCACATCTAATTCAAATGAGAGCAATGATGTTCCCACACAAACCTCACCTGCAAAGGGAAAGAAAAAGGCTTCCAATTCCATCAGCATCAACCCCAATAGAATTAAAAATAGGAGAAACACTTCAAATTTTTCGGGCTTTGAGGAGATCATGGAGAAGCAAGATTCAAGTAAGCCCTTTGGATTCTCCTTGCTTTCAAAATCAAGCTCATTCCTATTCCCCTCTGAAAAACAGTGAAATTGCAAATTGAATCTGAAAAAGTTCAGTTTGGAAAGGAGAAGTGGGATTGTCAACTGCCTATTGATTTTCAAAAGCAGAAAGCCAAGAGTCTGGCTCATCAACAAAAATGGGATGCTGAGTGGAAGTTTAAACAGGCTGAGCTAGAATTTAAACAAGAGGAAAAGGAGAAGGATTGACAGCAAGCACAACTGGAAATGGAGAGGGAACAACTGGCAACAGAAAAAAAAGGATAAGTGGTCAATGGCTGCAGCATACATTGGTAGCAGTAGAACAGTAGGTGAATTAAAGCAGATTACCCAAATTCTGGGCCTGTGAATATATTTGCTTTGATGAAAAACTTAAAAAGAAAAAAAAATCATTTTTGATTACAACAATGCTTATCACTATTTTGAACCCCACCAATAAAAAAATATTAGGTTGTAGTTTCTGTCCAGACCATACAACCTTTTTGTTGATTCCCCCCTCCGCAAGTTGCAAAGAGATTTCCAATGCCCTCATTTGATCCCTCTTTTGCTTCAAAGTCCTCTGCTTGCCGCCTATCTTTATGTTTGTCACCTCATCTCCTTCCATCTTTTTCCCTCCCAGGAAAATTCTCTGCTTGGGGTGAGGATCAAGAAGGAGTTCAATTTAGAGTATAACATTGTGAGTGGGGTGGGAGAAGCAATGTAATTGAAGGAAAAGCTGTAAAAGAAGGGTTACCAAAAAAAAAAAAATCAGTCACGTGATCAAAAAAAAAATAATACTGGGTGTGAACAAATTGGGCCGGGCTTATTACCAAAAACAAAGGGTGATGTTAAATTCACGGCTCCAACCATGTGGTAGTTGTGTAGGGCCCTACACGGCTCAAATGAGCCGTGGGGGCCAATAGACAACTACAAAGGGCCTTTTCAAACACACACAACCCCCAGAGGGTTGTGTAGGAGCCGTGTAACCCCCAAACACGGCAAATTAAAGCTGTGTACCCTTGTACAAAGCTCAAAACCGCCGTTTTTGGGGGTGCACAACCCCCGGAAGTTGTTCCAGAATTTTGGGCACCCCCTGGACCACACTTGGGTTCTGTCAACCCAAATTTGGGATTAATGCTGTGGAATTCAGAAAAGGAATTCTCCTTTAATGGTCCCCAAGTTTGGAAGTTATTGATCCCTTGCGTCTGTAAAACCTGAGTGCAAATGTTCAACCTTTGACTGAGAGATAAAGAGATGAGAGCAAAGAGTCCTTCCAACCACCTATCATGATCTGATGTTATGATCCGGGTTGAGGGTGCAGTTTAAGTAACCTTCCCCTCAACCCTAACCTAGGTACAACTGCAAGAAAACAAGAATAATGAAATACAACCCCTAAGTACAGGACCCTATCCAAACTCTATCCTTCCAACCCCATTCCATTCCCCATATCCCATCTGTATTACCCGCCTGCCATTACGTCCACCCAGTTTTTCCTTCTAATGACGCGGCCCTTGCGCCGCACCCAACTCAGAACCCCCCGCGCTTGTCTGTATTGGCCCAACACGCCATTCCAGATATCCAAGGTACATCCACGCAATCCATCCAATCCAATCCAATCCTCCCCGCGTCTCCAGATGTTGAGCCCAATTTGACTGCTGCTGAGCCTGCAGCATAGCTTTCTGTGTTAATTCCACACCCATTTCTGAGCGCGCTGCCTCTTCTGAGCCCGCCACTACTGCTGAGCACGCAGCGCGCAGCCAATTCCAACTTGCGTCTATAAAAGACCACCACATCTCCCCCAATTTGATTTCTGTCCCCAGAGATCCACCACTATCTCACCTACCCCCAGCAATCCCTAGTTATCCCATCCCCTCTCTGCACTGCTACACACACCAAGGAAAAAAAGAAAACCACCACGTTCTACCCCATCCAACATTTCCTTCACATTCTGCAGTTGGAATGGCCTCTCTTGCCGCATCCTTCCAGGACGGTGCGCCTGTTTTCCGTGCCAAGCTGGCCACCGTTGCTGCTCTCTATCCAATGGTATGCCTTGCAACCATCCTCAAGGTTGCCCGCGCAAGAGGACTTTGCGCAACTCTTTTGTGGTCTTGAGTGATGACAAAATCTCCACCAACAAGTGGACCCTGCCCAGCTCACCTCGCAACCAACCGCAAGGCGCCGCTCCAAACCCTCCTTTGCGCAAAAGCCATGACTTGGGCTTGCCATTCCATTGGGCTGGACTACCCCAGCGCTAGGACTTTCTTGACTTTGCGGCTTATTGGAGCTCCACTCAGGAGTGGGCCACACGGGTATGGATGAATGTACCAGCAATGGACCCAAGGATTGTAAACCGTCCAACCGGGCCTCCCCCCCTGCCACCGCATCCTCCCACTCCCCCAAGACCTGCTCCTCCTCCACTGCCACCGTGTCCTCTGACTCCCCCAAGAACTTCTCCTCCGACTCCTCCTCCGCTGCTGTCCCCATCACCTGTTCCCAGGTTGTCACCAGAACCAGTGCGCACACCAACTCCCGTGGTCATCAAATTGTAACCAGAACCCGCGGCTGCTGCAACTCCTCCGGCGGCCACTACCAAGATTCCGGAGATCCCCTTAATTCTGGCACTCCCGCTGGCAAGGTTTGACACAATGGTGAACAACGGGGACAAAATACTCTGGCGTTTCCTAGTGGTTCCCCACACTCACACCACCGGTGCGCAACGCAAAGCTCTGGAGGTATTCCAAACCCTAGCTGCTGCCGCTTGCGCAGACGCAGAGGAGGTGATGAGGACTTGGCCAGCGTAGGCGGATTGCCCCCCTTTCCTTCTTTCTTCCTTGTTTCTATTTCTGTACCTATCTTTGCAAAGAAAAGGACTTTTGCCGCGCCAAACTAAGTAGCCTTTGGGCTTGTGAGAACCTTGAGAGAAATAAGAGCTGCGCGCAGGATCCACACTTTGAGAGCAACCCGCAAGAGTGAGGAGAATCCGCGCCTTGTGAGCAATCCACAAGAGTGAGAAAGTCCGCACCAAATGAGAGTATCTGCTGAAGGTACCTGGACCACCCCAGACAAACTGCACCACAGTTCCCTGTACCCATCTACAGAACAGAGAGAGCACAAAGAAAAACCTCCGCGCACACATCCTTCAGAGAGAGAGGAAGAGAAAAAGAGTATCCACCCCAACCATCTATACCTTCCGTCCATAAGATAACCAAGGAAAACCTGAAAAGAGAGAGAGATCTTTTTTTTTTTTTTTTTTTTTTTTTTTTTTTTTTTTTTTATAAGCACCAACCCATTGCCAAGCCCGCGCCTTGCTCTTTGACCCACATCTGTTTTGTGCAACGCGCTTCCCTAGTTCCTTCAATCATCCATTGGAAGTTGTTCTTTTCCCAAATGCAGGGCTTGTCCTCGCGTCCGCGGACCCAGCTTTGCGCCGTGCCCTTACCTAAAAGAAGCTAATACCCTAGCCATCAATAATACCAAAAATCCAATCCATAGAGAAGGAAATAAGAAAACAAACATTCTGGGGTGTCTAGTTGTTCCGGCTGTGAACCGGCTAGAGCACCCCCTCACCAAATCCAATCATATCCCCTATTCATCAATTGTTCCCCCAACTTGGCTGCTTTCACCAGCGGTCTGCAACTGTTTACTCCGCTGGGCGCAAAATGTGCGCACAGGATTGTCCCCGGACAAAGGATCCGCATTGTTTTCCCCCTTTCTATCCAAACCAGCCGTCTTGTCAAATGAAGTCAAGCCCCACGCTAAGAATTGTTTCACATGCAAAGCCGCAGCCCTCTGTTTGAGCAGAGTTCCATCCAATTCATCCAACTGGTAACTTCCTCTGGTGAAATTGGATGTCACACAGAAAGGACCGTTCCATCAATTTGCAAACAACTTCCCCCATTGAGTTTCCAGGCTCTGGTTTTAAAGCAGAAAAAAGTCCCCCTTCCGCAACGGATCCCAGAGTTTGTGCACACAGTGCTTGTCCCAGTAGCAGACGGACCTTGTGCAGGTTGCCTTCAGCCTTCCAGCTGCTTTCTCCAACATCTTGTCCTGTACCAGGAGATGCTTGGCGCGGGCCTTGACTAGATCTGCAGACATCTTAAACTTCCACCAATCAATACCCAGAAAGGTTTCCAGCTCAATGTCAATTGGCAGCACGGGTTGCTGCCCAAATAGCAGCTTGCATGGCAAATAACCCGTCAATCTCTTCACCAAAATCCAATCCCCAAAGAGGACTACCAGAAGGGTTTCCTGCCACCGCTTTCCATCCTCCCTGCAAATTTTCACCATTGCGTCCTTGATTGGCTGGTGACCGCGCTCAACCATCCCCACTCCTTCTGGATAGTACTCCATCACTTTCCCAAACTTTGCTCCGCAACTTGGCACCAAATCTGCAAACCGTCCCTGGAACTCCGCTCCCCCATCAACCGTTACCAAGCAAAGTGATCCATAACGCAAAAACCAGTCTTCCTCCAGAAACTGCCCAACTTTCTCCGCCAAGAGCTTCACCAGCAGCCGCGCTTCCACCCATCCCAACAGATTGTCACGCGCAACAAAGAGATACTCAAACTTTCCTGCCTTGATGTGCACAACATCCAGAGAAACCCGCCCAAACAAGGCATCCTCCCCAGTGGGAATACCTACTTTGCAAGGCAACGTCATGCTCCGCTTCTGACATGCTTTGCACAACTGTAATCACTCCCGCACCGCGCGTACCACACCCCGCCACCAGAACCTTGCCCTCACCTGCTTCTGAGTTTCAACCTTGCCGCAATGGCCAAGATTGTCATGCAGACTTCCCAGGATTACCTCCTAATCCACCCTTGAAGTGCTGACCACAAGCAGTACCGGCGCCCTCCGCCACCACAGCTGTCCTTTCTGTAGGTAGAAATTTACCACTCTCCGCAGAATCCATCTAACAATCTGGGCTGGCGTATCATCTGGAAACCAAAGATCCAACAAATATAAACTGAGGAATGCGTACCTCCCGTACTGCTGGAGTGGAAGTTGAACACCTACTTCCACCACTTCCACCTTAACCGTTGGAGCCTCCACATCCAGTGGTTCTGCGCCTTTGTACAGATCATTGCGCAGGTACAAAGACAGCCTTTCCAGCATTTTAAAAGCCTTCCCTGGAACATGTACCACCATGAAAGAAAAAAACTGAAGGAATGCAACCCACCTAGTCATAGGCGCGTTTGGCAGTGTTGGCAAATTGATCATCCGTGCCAGCGCCTCTGTATCCGCCAGAATCATGAAGTGAATCCCCCATAAAAATTTCTGCAACCTCTGCACAATCTTAGTGACCCCCCAAAGCTCCAACTTTGGCTGTGAATACCAGCTCTCCATTGGCGTAAACGTGACGGACTCATAAAGGACCGGACAATCTTTCCCCTCACCCTCTTGTTTCAGTACTGCCCCCATGCAAAGCTTGCTTGAATCCACGGCCAACTTAATTCCCCCGGCATTTTAATCCAAGTCCCGCATTACAATATTGCCTCCAACAATCTCCTTGAGTTTGTCAAAGGCGTTGTCACATTTCAAACCCCAGGCCCATTCTGTGCCCTTACGCATCAATGCCTGAAAACCAACCTCCGCAAAACGCTTGATGAAAATCCGTACATAGCTACAAAATCCCAAGAACTGCAGAATGTGCAATAAAGTCTTTGGAGTTGGCCACTCAAGGACTTTGTTGCATTTCTTTTCTGCAATCTTCCTTCCGTTGGAAGCCACCACATTCCCTAGAACCTCAGCGCGGGTACCCAGACAGCTACTTTTCTCCCTAACACCGTGAGCCCCGCTTCCTCAATCTGGAAAAAGATCTGTTCCAGCGTTTGCACAAATTCCCAGAAAAATTGAAAAATTCACAGAGCTTCAATAAGTGTTTCTCCTCTGTAATCCGTCTTCAGGCCTTTGATGCCCGCTGTGGAAACTTCAGGGGGGCAACACCCCTGAAGTCGTCCTCAAGTTCCGGAAGTTATTGATCAAAGCGTCTGTAAGGAGATTGGATGAAGCCGGTCAAGAGAGAGAGAGAGAGAGAGAGAGAGAGAGAGAGAGCAAGGGATAGAGTGATAATAAGATGAATTCCTTCCTTTCCAATCCAATCCAATCCAATGCCACAAAAAGTGATAACCTAAAGTGCAGTCCAGTCCCTGAAGTGAAGTGAAGTATTTAAGTCCTCCCTCTCAACCCTAACCTAAGTACAACCACAAGTAAGCAAGAATGATGAAATACAACCCCTAAGCACAGAACCCTAGCCCAATCCTACCCCTCCATCCCTTGCCCCATAACCCATGCGCCTCAATATCAACGTACGCCCGGCTTGCCTGCCCGCCCGCGTCCGCCCAACAACCCATTCCAGGTATCCGCGTACCTGCGTGACCCAATCCGCGCGTCTTGCGATGCGCGGTCCGCCTGGTCTGCGCAAGCTTTCCGATCCGCGCAAGCCTTCCAACCCGCGCAAGCTTTCCAATCCGCGCAAGCCTTCCGATCCGCGCAAGCTTTCCAATCCGCGCAAGCTTTCCAATCCGCGCAAGCTTTCCAATCCGCACAAGCCTTCCGATCCGCGCAAGCTTTCCGATACGCGCAAGCTTTCCAATCCGCGCAAGCTTTCTGGTCCGCGCAAGCTTTCTGGTCCGCGCAATCCATTGTCTTCCATCTCCAGGTGCTGAGCCCGACCCAACCGCTGCCGGGCCTACCTGACTGCTGCTGAGCCCGCAGCGCGGCTAGCTGCGGCAAGGCCCTTCCCATTGCTGAGCGCGCGGCCTGCAGCCCTTTCCTGACTTGCGTCCATAAAAGAGCACCACATCCCCCCCCAACTTGAGTTCTGTCCCCAGAGATCTCCCACCATCTCACCTTCCGTAGTTATCCTTTCTCCTTTGTATTTAGTGCCTATACACAAAAAGACATACGTTGTGTGCGATTGAGTAGCCTTTGGGCTTGTGAGTCCCTGAGCAAGAATAAGAACCACGCGCAATATCCGTGCCTTGGAGAGAGAAGATCAGCGCCAGTGAGAAATTGGAAAAGGTGAGAAATCGGCGCCAGTGAGAGTCTGAAGGTGAGAAATTCTGCACCAGTGAGAGTCTGAAGGTGAGAAATCCGCGCCAGTGAGAGTATCCGCAAGAGTACATGGGGAGACCTTGGCGTGCCAGTGTGCGTACGCCATCCTTGAGAGAGACAGGAAGAGGAAAGAAAAGAAAGAAAAAAAATAAAAGGAAGAATGAATAGATAAGAAGGAACAAGAGATTTTTTTTTTTTTTTTTTCTGAGCCCGCGTCCTGCGTCCCAACTCCAACCTTCCGCCCCGCCCTAGCTCCCCCCCAACTTTGCCGCTGTCCTCAGCCAACCGGGCCCCACCCATCGCCAGATCCGCGGCGCGTTGCCTCAACCAATCCCGCAGGGACCTTGTTTGCAAATTGTTGTCCCAGACCGCCTAGGTGCACCTTCCGCCGCCAAGACCCTCCTGCATCCTTTGAAATTCGAGCCCATCCGCGCACAAAACCCAAACAAAAGAGAACATCCCCAGACGTCCTTACAACAACCCGCCGTGGAGGAGGAAAGAGGCTTTGAAACCCTTTCAATCCCAGCTCTCTCCTCCCCCACCCCGTCCACACAACATTCCTTGCCCTTTGCCATTCTTGCGGCCTTGTTCTCACCTCTGGAGATTTCTGACCGCTCCCTGCCCGCCAGACCGCGCGTGACCACTTGATCCTTCCGCTCCGCCCCACCGTCTGTCCATTCTGCGCCCATCCTTTCCGTTGCTGCCACTACCCTTTCCAAATACGCACTCCCCGCTGTTGAAGAGGTCTGGCTTGGGTTGTGATTCTCCAACGCGTGGTCCGTCTCTTCCGCCACCGCGTGTACCTTCTTTGCAAGATCCGTCCGCCGCTTGCCAATTCCCAAACCGCACGGAGCATCCATTTCCCGTTCCGTTTTCCTTGTCTGCTTCCTGTCAGTAGGCCGCACCGGTTCCATTGAGTCCCGCTTCCCCAACACGTTCTTAGCCCCCACTGGGGAAACCAATTCTGCGTTTGAATCCGCTGTCCAGTCCCTTTTTCCCGTCTGCCAACGGTTGTTGTCCTCCCCATTTGCGCAAACGCGGGGCGCAGACGCGCTGGGAGACTGAATACTCTCCAGATAGGCCTTGAGGCCCCTTGCCACCTCGGCAAGTTTGCTAGCCCAAGAGATGGTTGCCGGTGGTGGGGCCGGGAAATACTCTGCCCTGTAGTAATCCAGTTCCGCGTAGTCCACTTCTGCTTGCAATCAGATCCCGTCGGGCGCGCCTGCCTTGTAACCCAATTCCACGGATGGCTTGAGATTGTCCTTCCAAAAGCGAGAACCGTGCCTCCCCCATCTTTTCAGCATGTCCTCCTTCAGTTCCGGCCAATCCAGGTTCAGGTAGCCTCCCATCTCCTCCACTTCCCGACGCGCTTCTGCGTCCTTGATGAACAGGAAGACATGGCGCGCCTTCTCAAAATCCAAAACGCCTTCAGAGTCCGCGATTGTTTCATACCATGAGATGAATTGCTCCACTTCCGCAATGTTGAGTCGAATATGCGGGTAAATCCATGGGGTAGCGCAGAAGCCGTTGGAGGAGGAAGGAAGAGAAGGGGCTGTTGTTAGCATCCATGAGGACCTTCGAGAGACTTTGACAAAAGATCATTCCCGGCCAGACCCCCAGATGTGGAAACTTAAGAAGGGTTACCTTCACAAGTTGTCCTGAGCTCCGGAAATTATTGGTCTAGCGCCTGTAAGATGATTGGGCGCGATGAGTTTTTAAGAAGAGAGAGTGATGATATGATGAAATTCCTTCCTTTCCCCCCTCCGTCCGATGATGATCCTCCCCGACCCGGAGTTGAGGGTGAGGTCTTAAGTCCCCCCCTCAACCCTAGCCTAAGTACAACCACAAACAACAAGAACAAGTGATGAAATACAACCCTAAGCCGCAGAACCCTAGCCCAACCCTATCCCTCCATCCCTTGCCATTACCCGCGCCCTTTGGTATTAACGTAGCCCGGTTTGTCCTTCTCATGGCGCGGCCCTCCGCCGCGCCCTACTTGGAGCCCCCCGTGTTTCCCTCCGCGCCGTCTGCAAATCCCGCAATCCGCGGGTTGGCCCACGCTTATGCCCGCGCGGGCCTCCCCAGCGCGTATAGCCCATGATCTCCCCGCCCTCGCCTTCCGGACTAGCCACCCGCAAGCTTGGTTGTGCCGGCTCCATCACTTGGTCCGCTTCTTCTGGGCCGGTCGCGGTCTGGCGCCGCCTGAGGTAGGCCCAACCCATACCTGGTGCTGAGCCCTGCAGCCCCTACTGCTGAGCCCGCCACGACTGCTGCTGAGCCCGCAGAAGGCACTGCTGAGACTGCGCGCACGCCAGATGCTGAGCCCGACCTACCCAACTGCTGAGCGCGCAGCCCGCCACGCAGCTCTCAATCCGGGGTTATAAATACAACACCACACCGCGTAATTGATGAAAATCTGCACCCCCTCCGGAAGATTGTCTTTCAGAATCCAGGTCATCTTCCCTTGGTAAACAGCAACCAAGTTAGTTGCGCCTTGCAGCAGCCGCTTCAGTTGCATCCTGCCCAATCCGGTTTCAAAGGCAGTCATTGGCCGCAAACTCCAATTGAGTTTGTGCTGATCATATCTGCCCATCACATCCACCAACCTGTAGCATGCGTGCCCTGCCATAGATTCCAGAAACTTGTCCACCTGCGGAGGTTGTCCCGCATCTTGGATTGTAAACAAATTAAGCTGCTGCAGATCATGAACAATCTGTAATGACTTCCCATCCTGCTTAACAACTGCAAAGATTGGAATTGAGTAACTTGAGTTCAATTGATTGTAAAGAACCGTTCCTACACGCTTGCGCACCAGCTCCAAGAAGGGCCCTCAAACCGCACGCAGAATCAGAATTGTCTTGATCTGCCAAGGCTCATGCGGAACTGTCTTAATCACATTAGGGTCTCCTATCTTGCTCTTCAACAGTCCCTGCTCTTCAGGTCCAAACGCGAGCTCTCTTTCCCAGAGAACAAGTACCAACGTCAGTAAATCCTGTTCCTCTGCGCTTAACCAACCTGGATTTCCAAATTTAAGGGCCGCGAATTGCTCATCCATAATCCGCTCCGACTGCATCAACCATTCCCACAACTTCAGCGGAGATTTCAAAGGGTCCTGAAACCAAGGTATTGGTCGCAGTGGTCCGATCAGATCTTGCGGCATTGCTTTGTTCCGGGGGTGGACATTCTGCAAAACCTGCTTATACTTCCCAAAATTACACCGCTGTGGAAAAAAGAGAGGTGTTACCCCTCAAAGTTTTCCTCAAGTTCCGGAAGTTATTTGTCTAAGCGTCTGTAAGGAGATTGGATGCAATGAGTTTAAGAATAGAGAGAGTGATGACAAGATAAATTCCTCCCTTCCAATCCTTCCCATACCATTCCCTGGTGGTCCAGTGATGATGATATATCCTACAATGATCCAACCCGGAGTTGAGAGTGAGGTATTTTTTGAGTCCTCCCTCTCAACCCTAACCTAGGTACAACCACAAGCAACAAGATAGATGAAATATGACCCCAAGTACAGAACCCTAGCTCCAGCCTAACCCTACCTCCCCGGCGCGTATAACCCCTGATCACCCTGCCCTCCCCTTCCGGACTAGCCACCTGCAAGCTTGGTTGGGCCGGCTCCATCACTTGGTCCGCATTCCCTGGGTGGGTTGTGGCCCAGCGCCCCCCAGAGTAGGCCTGACCTGCACCTGGTGCAAAGCCCTGCAATCCCTGCCGCTGAGCCCTCATCCGCTGCTGCTGAGCCCGCAGCAGGCACTGCTGAGACCGCGCGCACCCCAAATGCTGAGCCCAACCTACCCAACTGCTGAGCGCAAAGCCTGCGATGCAGCTCCCAATCCAAGGTTATAAATACGACACCACACCGCGCCATTGGAACACATCCATTGCCATAAGTCCTAGTCAAAACCAAACCACAGCTTTTGCCTTTGCTCACAAGTGTGGCACAATGATAGTGTTTTTGCAAAGTAACTCCCGGCAATGCATACTGAGGAAGGGGACTTACTTCAAGCACTTGCGTGTCCCGCGCTTCCTCCCTACTTCCCACCTACTCCTTGCTGGTCAAATGCCTGCAAGAAGCTGGAGCTTTCCCCGTGCGGTAACCTTGGCCAACTAGTCAAAATCTACCTCCAGCCTACCCTTGCAAACCAAGTCCGCACTGGGGTCCTCCTCCTCTTCTCTCACCAAATCCTGCATCCACTTCCCCAACCCTTGATTGCAGATTGTGGTTTAAAATTGCCCTCCGGACAAATCTTCCACCATCAATGCTTCCGTCCCTGCCTCCAGATCACACGTTGTGGTGAACCATTTGGGACACCGTGGGAAAAGAATTCAAAAATTTTCCTTGCACGTCGCGCGCCGCTCATCATCATCATTGCGCGTCGCGCGTCCCTCATCCGCATCGTCATCATTGCGCGCCGCTTGTCCATACCTTACCAAACCCATCCTGACTGCACCCCCAAGCGCTTGTCCAATCCTTGGACCCATCAATCTCCCACCTCACTCAGTCTGTCAGGCGCCAATCTCAAGCCCTTCAGGATTTACTCAATTGCCTCAAGCCAATCTCCTATCTGCCCATCCGCGCTCTCACAAACTTTGTCCGTCACCCTTCCTGGGAATCTCCCACCCCCCTTCCATCTCCGGGTGGGGGTGGAGAGTGTTGACTACCCCCCACGGACATCCGCGGCGGTCTGGTTCATTTTCTGTTCCCACCCCTTTCCGCCTTTGGACAAGGGGTGGGTGATTCCGGTATTCTTGCATGCGCCCATCCGCGGACAGACGCGAGAGATGACCTGATTTTCTTTCTTTTTCCACTCTATTTGTAGAATCCGTTGTACATAGTCTAACAGGGCCTCCTGCCCATATAAGGAGGGGCTCTCCCCTGCCTTTTGGAACATGATCCAGCATGGAAGGAGCATAATCCTATCATCACATCAGATATCTATCAGAACCCTTGATTCTTGAGCCTCCATACTCAAACCTCTTGATCCTTGATCCTTATCACCAACCAATAGCTTTGCTGGTTGAAGAAGAATTTTTCTAATCAAATTCTTGAGTGTGTTACACCACTCCTGATCCCTTTATCCAACCATACTGGTCCTGATCATCCTTTGATTATCTTTCTGGAACCAGTCACATTTGACTGAAGAGGTTTTATTAAGCTTAAAACATGGAGTGTTAAACCTCCCTTCCCTTCTTTTGAAGTTGAATTCCGCCACGCTACTCCTGAGTCCCTTGAGAAGTGTTGGGTTACTCTTGTTTGAATCAGTTATTGTTTTGCTTTTAGAGCTTCTTCAAACAATTAGCTTTGCCTTGTGCAGGCACCCACAGTTATCTGGTACCCTTCAAGCGCTTGATTGTGGAGAGTTGGGCAGGTTCATTGAGAACCTGGAGGTTTTTTGGGATTGAATTGATCTTTCCTAAGCTTCTGCTGACAACCAGAGCTATTATCTTGCGGGCGTTGTCACTCACAATTGCCTTGTCTTGTTGAACTCTGAACAATTCCTGAATCCTTCTATTCAAGTTTTTCCCCAACATCATCTTGCCTCAGACAGTGTTGTTCCCCAGCTACCAACTACTATAATCTTTATCCTCTTACATTTGGTTCCCCATTTACCAGGTTCTGGACTTTGATCTTGGTTAAATTGAAATATTTTTTTAACACTCAGGAGGGAAGCCTAAAAAAGAACCTATCCCCTCCACAGAACTGCCAATGCCCTGCGCCTTTTGGAGTCTTACAACATCATTTTCACTTGGAACCCAAACATGAATGGCCATCCTAAAATGGCCTCCCTGCAATCAACCAATAAAAAAGAAAGACAGACCCTTGCAACCTCAAACTCTGCCTCATCCACAACCCCATCCAAGCAACATGCCCCTCCATGAAGCACGCAAAGCCCCATTGTGCATTTATGCCAAACCAATCCCAATTAATCAACCAATCTAGACGGGAGGAGGTTCACCATGGAACCGCTATCCACCAGCGCCCATACCTTTCTTCCAGAAATTTTTATCAGAACGTAAGCCAGCAGAGTTGAAACTGATTTCATCCCCTCTAGCTTGGGCTCCGCATCATCCCAAGCCAAGTTCAGTTGTTGCACCATTGGAGGGATCCTATTGTGTCCGCAATCCTTCAGTGCTTGAACCATCTTGTCCACTACCACCAGCAACACCGCTACCAACTCCTTCAAGGTCAAGGGAATAGTTGTTTTGTTCCCCATCACTCTGAACACAATCTCCACTGCGTTCTTCTTCCCTAACAGATTCACTGCCCGCCTGTCTGTTTTTGGAATGCGTGCAACTGGCTTAGGAGCTATTGGAGGTACCTGCTCTTTAGCATCCACATCCATCCTTTCCACTTCCGCTGGCTCCTCCATTGCTAGTACCCTCACTTCCGCTTCCACGCGCGGCAGTTGCTATACCCTGGGACCAGTGACAATCCCAAGAAAAGCTTGAGAAGTTACCCCCAATTCCTGACCTTGCGCACGCACTTGCTCCATGACGGTCGGGTTCCCAGGTTCAGTGGAGATCTGCTTGCCTGTTGGGAACATGAATCCTATTCCCACCGTTCAAACCAATCCTGCCTTGAGGTCCCTTGTCATGTCATTGCACCCCAACCGCCAATGCCCCTTGTCCCCACAGTAATTGAATAACTGCAGCCTGGGCAGATTCAATAGCAGAAGCGGTCCCCCAATGTGAGGAGGCAGATTGCGTGGCGCTGACAACATTTGACTAAGGAACATCCGTAAATACTTCATCAATTCCATCATCTTGCTAATCTCCGGGCCAATCTTCAGTGGTGTTGCCGGAACGCGTTCTGTTTTTGAGGGCCCTACAACCGGAGCCTGCGTCAGCGCTGCTGGAGGGTGGGGAGCAGACTTCTTTGAACCTGTTGGGAATAACCTTGCTGTGTCCTCCATCAGTTTCTCCAAGTCTAACTTGCGTTCCAACTCCCAACAGATGATAAGGATGTCCAGACAAAACGCAAAACTCCCATCCAACAACCTCTTTAACAAGTTATTGTTGTACAAGTGCCGCTGCAACCATGCCCGGAGTTGGGGACCAATTCCTCCCAAGAACGCCCTCTTCATTGCGCCTTTCTGCCCCAATATCACCTTTTTCTTTGCCATGTAGTAATAGATCTGGTCAAACATTGCTACATACTTCACCAATTGCGCCCGCGTCTGGACTCCACCATTTGCACTTGCTTGAAGTTGCTCTCCCAAAACTGAGGTTTGTGCCTTCCCCACCGCGCCAAGATTTCCGTCTTCAGTTTTTGCCAATCAAGAACCTTGTATCCTTCCATCTCTTCCACAACCCAAAGCTTCTCTTTGTCCATGATGAAAAGGACTACAAGGCAAGCCTTATCCAAACCCGTCACGCCTTCTGCGTTGGTGATTCCTTTGTATTGAGCAAGGAATCACTCAATGTCCTCAGTGTTGAACCAAATGTGCGGATATTCCCGCGCCCTGATGCAAACAGGCTTGTGATCTGCGCCCTCATTGGAGCAAGGGACACTGTATCCTGCCCCTGATGGAGGTTGCTTCCAAGAAGCCGGAGGAGGAGTAGGGGTATTGTTAGACAACCCCAAAATGGTCAATGGGTGGTACTGGGACATTGCGCTTGTTAGTCTCAAGATAAAAGGAACAAAAGGTTATTTCCCGGCCGGACCCCCAGATGTGGAATTCAGAAAAGGACTTCTCCTTTAATGGTTCCCCAGTTTGGAAGTTTTGATCCCTTGCATCTGTAAACCCTGAGTGCAACTGTTCACCCTTTGACTGAGAGATAGAGAGATGAGAGTAAAGAGTCCTTCCAACCACCTATCATGATCTGATGTTATGATCTGGGTTGAGGGTGCGGTTTAAGTAACCTTCCCCTCAACCCCAACCTAGGTACAACCGCAAGCAAACAAGAATAATGAAATACAACACCTAAGTACAGAACCCTATCCCAACTCTATCCTTCCAACCCCATCCCATGATCCACATCCCATCTGTATTGCCCACCTGCCATTACGTTCACCTGGTTTGTCCCTCTCATGATGTGGCCCTTGCGCTGTGCCTAACTTGGAACCCCCCGCCCTTGTCTGCATCTGCTTGAAACGCCATGCCAGATATCCAAGGTACATCCCTGCAATCCATCCAATCCAATCCAATCTACCCCATGTCTCCAGATGCTGAGCCTGATCCAACTGCTGCTGAGCCCGCAGCACGGCTTGCTGCGGCAAGTCCGCACCCATTGCTGATCAAGCTGCCTCTTCTGAGCCCGCTGCTACTCCGGGGCGCGCAGCGCGCAGCCAATTCCAACTTGGGTCTATAAAAGACCACCACAAGGCAAACTTTGTGGGACTGTTGTTCCACACCTAGAGATCCCAAACAGACATTAAAGTGAAACAAAAGTGAAATCAAAGTGAAAACTGAAATCATATAAAATTCTGCAAACAATTCTTTCTCAACTGGAAATTGAGCAACCTTTTTTTGTTCAATCCAAAGTTGGATTGAATACAGAATTATACCATTTTATCTTTTGGCATGGGAACAGTGGCAAGCCCTCCTTCTTCTGAAATGGCTGCATGGAAGGTCTACATTGATAGTGCCATCAACAAAGCTTTTGAAAAAGAATAAAAGGATTTGAGTAATGAAACATTGGAAGCCCCAATTGCTCCTCATCAAGGGTGAAAATTGAGGAACAAAATGGTTCAAAGTGTGATTTGAACTCTGGTTGTGAGTAACATTTTATTTTACTGAGGCCTTTGCTGGATTTAATTTGATTGAAACTGATGGAGTGCATGACATCAATATAACTATGTAACTATGACAGATCCACTTGCCCCACCACCCTTGAGAACTTTTCCTACCAGGGAAGAGGCACAAAACTATTGCCCAAGAATGGGCAATGAAGCATGGTTACGCTTTAACAGTTTTCAACTCAAATCCCAACCAATATGTGGAATTAGCCTGTGATAGACATGGTTCCTATTCAGGAAATCTTCTTACAAAATGGTCTGGAAAAACTCACACAAGGAAGGTTGGGTGCAAGTTTTTAATCCATGAAAGTTGCACAATGGCAGACCTCTTGTGGCAAGTCTCCTATAAAGAAACGCAACATAACCATCAACCATCTGAATATCCCTCTGTGCATCCTCAACTGAGGAGAATCTCTGGGCAAGCCTTGGATTTAATTAAGGAAGGCATGAAAGATGGGCTCAATAAGTTAGAAATTAAGAGAAAATTGAGCAAGATTGATGGGGGGGATGATGTTGATGACCAAAAAATCTATAACACTAAGCGGAAGGTAATGCTTGCAGAACTAAAGGGAAAAAGTGTTATGGAGGTACTCTATGAACAGCTTGAAGAAAAAAGTTGGATTCACTGGTTAAAGTTCAGTAAAGAGGGTCACTTGGAGGCCCTGTACTTAGCACATCCAGAGTCAGTAAATCTTTCAAAAAAATTCCATCATATTGCTATGTTGGATTGTACTTATAAGAGAAATAAGTACAAAAAACCACTATTGCATGTGGTAGGAATGACAGCCAATTGGAAAAATTTCACAGAAGCTCTTGTTTTCATAACAAAAGAACCATTTGAGTTCTACAGTTGGTCTTTAAATGCATTAAAGGAGTTGGCTTATGATCCTGAGAGCCATCAAAAAGTCTTTGTGACGGACCATGAAAAAGATCTGATTTGTGCTATTGAATGTAGTTTCCCTGAGTCATCAAGACAATTTTTCACTTGGAACTTGTCTAAAAACATACAAGAAAAATGTAAAGTGCGCTTTGTTAATGAATTTGAAGGATGGAAAAGCTTTATGAATCTGTGGGCAAAGTATGGGGCCTCAAAGACCAAGGAGGCGGAGGTAAATGATGCAGAACTCAGAGTAGGTCCAAATCACTGCTTCTTATTCTTCCTAGTTTTGGGTTCTGACTGTTTGAATTGTATAGTGTTTCTTGAAAGATTATGAGGATTTACTTGAGTATATGGAAAATAAAATTTTCCCTATCAAAGAGATGTTTGTAACAGCGTGGACTTGTATAAAACCAGATTTTGGAAACGAAACAACATCTTGGGTTGAAGGGGCCCATGCAAATCTCAAACAATTCCTTGTAAACTCTTTGGGAAACCTGTTGGATTTTTGGAAAAGCCTTGACGGAACAGTTTCAAATCAAATTAAATCAGTTCATGAATCACTTTCTAACTCTTGAATTAAGTTAAGGACAGTTCTTCCTCCTGAACTTTTACCATTTTGTTACAAATTATCTTTAGAGGATATTAATCTTATTAGGGAAAAATTTGAGAAATTCAAACGTGATCATGATGGCAAAGTGTGCACCAAGTCACACTCCAAGACTATGGGTTTGCCCTGTTACCACCAAATAGGTGACCATCTACCATTCAGAGGATCTGTGGTACCCAAAGATGTTTTTCCTCAGTGGAGCTTTTACTATGACCCTTCCAGTTCTAGTTCTGTCAATTGGCTCATGTTGGATTTTTCAAATCACTATGTCATTAATGCTTTTTGATTAATTATTCCTAATTCACTATTGGTTTTTCTTTTTGAATTTTTGAAGTGCAATTTCAATGAAATGCTAAGCATTCCTCAGTTATGTGAAAAAGTGAATGAAATGATCTTGGAATCTCCAGATCGTGACCAAAGCGGACTATTGAAGTATATCATTCAGAAGATTACAAAATATCAATCCAAGCCAAGACTTGAACGTAAAGTCTTACAGTCAAGTAGGGGCAAGCCAAAATTGACAGATACGTGGCAAGAACCATCTTGGTTTGAGCTTGTTGAAAAACAACTCAAGGGGGGAAAAAAAGACTACAAGGGCTCCAAACAAAAAAAGACAAAAGATTGTAAGTCTTTTCTTTTGGGATATGTTTATTTTTTTGGTTTAATGAACTTAGTTAATAACTAATGATGAATTGTAAGTCAAAGTTGGCAGAGTCTGAATATGAATTTCATAGTTCCAAGGATGAGACTGAAACTGAATCAGGATCACTCAATTTGGAATCAGAATCCTCTAAAGAGGAAGAGAATGTGCAGCAAAGCTCAACCAGAAGCTCATCTTTGGTGAGTATTTGTTTAATTGATGTAATTAAAGAAATAAATCCTAAGTTAGTTTTCATGATAGGTACCAAGCCTGAAATACCTCAATCAAATACCCAAGAAATTTCATAAGTTCTTGGATGAGGCTTGGGATCCTATTGAAGATGGGAATTGTGGATTTAGAGTCATTGCTAAATCTCTTGGTTATGAAGAACATGGTTGGTTTAAAGTTAGGAAGGAAACAATTTCAACATTAGAGAAACATAAAGCATGCTATATTAAGATGCTTGGTGGTGCAAAGGAGGTTGAAAAGATCAAAAAAAAAAGACTTGTTGTTGAAGAAATCAATGAAAAGATTCCCTCCTCAAAATGGCTGGCTAAATTTGACATGGGTCAGATCATAGCATACACATATTCCAAAAATATATGTTTCATTTTATTGGAGTCATGTGATACTTATACTCCAATGAAAAATGGTGTTGCTGATCAATCAGATCCAATGTTCAATTACTCTGTAAACAATAAACACTTGGTTCTATTAGTAATTGAGGGAGAAATGATTCCAATCCCACCCATTGTAGCAAAACCACGTTCCTTGATTTCTAAAAAACCCTCTGGTTGGGTTGATCATCTCAAAGATCAACTGCAAATGTATTCTAGATTGTAATAGACTTTGAATTCATTTCATCATTGGGTTTCATATAAATTGTAATTCTAATGCAGCTAACAAGTTCTATTACTATAAAGGGTTATCACATTTTGGACATCATTATGTTGAGTGTTTTGAGTTAACATCAATGTATTGAGTGTTTTGAATGATAGTATAATGGTAAGTCAGTTCAACTTGTGTTGGTCCGATTAAATCACAAGCTTAACTTATGTTAATCTTGGGATGGGATCAGCTTAACACAAGTTGAACTTGTTTTTTTGGTGTTTTTACTTTAGGGCTGGTGGAAAGACTTGTATTTTTTTGGGAACTTTTACTTTAGGGCTGGTAAAAAGACTTCTTTAATTATTGGGACCTTCAAATTTTGGGCTAGTCATGTTGAAATTAATATAGGGCTTGTCATGTTAGTTGTATTTTTTTTGGTGTTTTTACTTTAGGGCTTGTCAAGTTACTTGTCTTTTTGTTGGTGTTTTTACCTTAGGGCTAGTCCATAGATTGTGTTTTTTTGGGTCTTTTTACTTTGGGGCTAGTCCATTCAATAGTACCAGTTTTTTTTTTATTTTGATTCATTCATTCATTTATTTGTTTTTTTTAACCAAAAAATGAACATTTTTTGATTTTTTGGTTGATTTCTGTTTTTTTGGAAGGTTTATTTAGTTTATGGGTTTGTTAGTACCCTTTCATTCCTTTTCCTTTTCCTTTTTTTTTGCTCACTGAGTTCTGTTTCCGTGTGGGATGCCACACAACTACATTTGAGCTGTAAAAAACTTCACACGGCTTGAATGTATTCGTGTGGAAGTCCACATGGCCCTTTTTAAACCGTGTGAATGGCTCAATGAGACGCAAATTTAACATTTCCCAAAAAAAAAAAAAAAAAGCCACATCATCACAAAAAAAAAGACAAAATAAATTACCTGGGTGTGACCAAATTTGGCCCCGCTATGGGGGCCAGGGAGGTTGGGACCCGGCAGCAACCTGGCAAGCTGGCGTAGGGGTGGTAAGAGCAAACAAAGGGGGGGGGAGGGGCTGGAGCAAAGGGGGTGGGGGGGGGGGCAGACAATTGAGGGGGGGGGGGGAAGTGCCGGCAATCAAGGGGGGGGCAGGGCTGGCAATTGAGGGGGGGGGGGCGGTAATTGAAGGGGGGGGGGGGGGGGTGAGGGAGCAATGGAGCAGGGGGGGGGGGTGTAGAGAAAAAGGGGGGTGGGGCCTGTCCACTCAAAGGGGGGGGCTGGTGATTGAAGGGGGGGGGGGGGGGGTGAGGGAGCAAGCAAAGGGGGGGGGGGGGAAGGGAGCAGAGGGGCCAGGCAAGCAAGGGAGCAGGGGGGGGTATGGTGAGGGAGCAAGCAAGAGGGAGAGGAGGTGAGGGAGCAAGCAAGAGGGAGAGGAGGTCAGCAAAAATGGACAAAAGAGGAGGATGAGGAGGAGGGGGGGGGGGGGAGCTTACCTGAGGAAAGAAGAAGTAAGGGGGTGGGGGGGCCTAAGGTGGATGGATCAAAGGATCAGTATCCATTGATGGG
Source organism: Puccinia polysora (assembly GCA_025617555.3). Taxonomy (NCBI): domain Eukaryota; kingdom Fungi; phylum Basidiomycota; class Pucciniomycetes; order Pucciniales; family Pucciniaceae; genus Puccinia; species Puccinia polysora. Next base: position 18,710,483 of record CM062633.1, read on the forward strand.
GATCAATGAGGAGTAGGATGAGGAGGAGGGGGGGGGGGGAGCTAACAAGGGGTGCCAACCAAAGGAGGAGGGGAGGTGGTGGGTGAGGAGGAGGGGTAAGGTGGAGGTGGTGTGAGGTGGAGGTGGTTGGTGAGGAGGAGGAAGGAGTGGACCAACTGGTGGTTTGGTGGGGTGAGGTGGGTTGTTTGGAAGTTTTGAGTCTGTTTTTTCTAAATCCACCCCACCAAAAGATAAAAAAAGAACTTACTCAGCCTAGGAATCTTGGGTGAACAACCAAAAACAAAAAAATATGGTGAAGGGATTTTTTACCTAATTCAAAATCAAACATTACTCATCAAAGCAAGCAAGGGTGAGAGGAGGAATCTGTTCTCTCATAGAAGAAGATGAGGGACAAGATGACACAGGGATGACTTGAGGCGGATCTGGGATATCATCTTCAAATATTTTTTCTCATTCATATTTGATTTTGGCAAAAGGATTGTGAAGGATTACACAATTGATGATCCAGTTGATGAGGAATTTCATGTCTTTGGGGTTTGGAAGCTGGTTTTGCATTTCCCTTAAGCTGGCCCATCTTCCTTTCAGGACTCCTATGGCATGCTCAATCCAAACTTGTGATCCAGAAAGATGATAGTTGAAATTGGTTTTTCCTTGATTGTTGGACAAAACATTTAGGTATGCTGGAACCACATATTTACCACTAGAATAAGCTGAATTGGCCAGGAGGTATTGATCTTGGTCAAAGTAGTTCTCTGGTTGTTGGGAAATCTGCATCTGATTGAAAACATATGAATAATGAAAAGATCCCAGAAGGCCAGCATGGAGGGATATGAACTTCTTGTTTTTATCACAAACAAGTTGTAGGGCCACTGAGTATCAAAATGATTTGTGTGAAGATGGATATGTGAAGCAATAGGGATGTGAAGCAATGGAGATGTGAAGCAATGGAGATGAGATGTGTGTGATGCAATGGAGACGGGATTGGTATGGATTTACTGAGGAGGAGGTGTGGATGGGTGTTTTGGATGTGATGGATGGTGGATGAATGATGATGCATAAATGGCAGTTTTAATGGCATGTTTGATGTTTAAAAACCGGCATTTTCATGAAAACCACCATTTTGAAATACACCAGTTAGGGGGTATGTGTATTCCAGAAACCTGCCATTAAAAATGGCGGGTTTGGTCAAACAAATGACAGGTTTCTCATGGCGGGTTTTCTAACTCTGATAGGCCCTATTCAATATTTCATGATTGGATATGAATAAATTTGTACCAAACATAAAAAATAATCAGTAAAATTTTAAATATGAAAATTTTGTGATGAAAATTTAAATATGTGCAGATTGTGCAAAAAAATTCCCTCAGGCCTAGGCTCAATTCATGCCTCCAAGATTACTCAATGAAAAGTCACCATGAATAAAAGGCTGCACCTGGAACTTGAGTTGAACTTGTTTTGAATAGGTTGGGAATTGGTTTTTAACTTGAGTAAGAACATGATAAAATTTTTTTTTATCATTTATTTGGTATTTGCAGAATTTCTACTGCGTGAATTGAATTCAGAAGGTTTATAATTGTTGGAAATTTTCATTCTATGTACTGCATAAATATTTGTGTACCAAGATTGAGACCATTTAAATTTTACTTATTTAATAGTTTTAGTCAAATCTTTAATGTTTGAAATAAAGATTTGCTTGTATTTAATAATTCCCTTCACTTTAAATTTGAAAAATGATTTACTTGTGAAGCATCATCTTCAATTCAATTGATTTAAATAAAAATTTAATTCATTTATTGTACTACATATGTAATTTATTTATTTTTATTTTATTTGTGTTCTATTTCAATTTTGATTAATTTTAATTTGAAATATTTATTTATTTTTATTTTCTATTCATGATAGTTTTTTTTCTGAAAATGAGGATTTTTTCAATGAATAAGTTTTTAAATTTATAATTTGAATCAAATAAATTTTGATTTTATCCCAATCCATGCACTTTTAGGTGTTTTTTATATTGTTATTTGTTTTAATTGGGGTGTATCAGATTTAGCAAAAACACCATTTTCTTAATGTAATTTTTCAACCACAATCCACCATTTGAAAACTGCCACTAAAAATAAAAAATAAAAAAACTTATTTCACAAGAGAGGTCTCAGAGTCACCCCCAAATAAGTGGTTTTTTTGCAAGTATAGTATATATATATGGTGCCCAAACCCTCAATAAAAGTGGCCACACATCAATTTAATTCTTTTTGATTATATTTCTTATAATTTAACTTCTATGTATTGATTTTCTCACTCATTGAAAGGGTTTTATTCCATGATGCTTCCAATCTCTATTTATCAAAACCCTCATTTTTTGAGGATTTCAAGAATTTTTTCCACTTGCTTTTCTTGAAATTTTTGATAAATAATTTTCAATTCAACAATATTGAAAATTGATCATTCTATAAAATCAGCCATGTTTATCAAGATTATTTTCCAAAAAAAATCTAATAATTTTATCAAAGTATTCAAAAAAGAATTTTACAAAAAGAGTCAAACACTAGTGCAAGAATTACCTTTTGAAGGCATAGAATTAAAATATATATATATATATAATCAAGGAATCACTTTCAGATGTTTTTTATGGAGATGATGAATATATTTCAAATGGTTTATGAAAATATCACTTAATATTCTATTGATTCTTGTAATCTTTCAAAAAAAAACTGATTCTGAGCTTTTTTATTTGTTAATTTTCAAATTCAATTTTAAATTGATATTGAAAAACTGATTATAAATTTTCAAAATTCTACTAAACTTATGAAGAATGGTGTGTACTGAGATTTTTTGCATTTATGGTTTGCATTCTATCTCCTTTCTTAAATATTCTGAAAAGAAAAAAAGATAGACAAAAATTCTGGATGTCTTTTTACCCACAAATGGCATGGAAGTATTCATTGGGGATAAGAAAAATACTCTCAAATGTTTTCCAAATGAAATTAATTCATTTGTGGTTTTTATTTTTATTTTATTTTTTTGTTTTTTGATTTCATGAAATCACAATAATTTGAATTAGATTTTTTTGTTTATTTCTTGAATTCTTTTCATTTCCTATTTTCTCATTTCCCTATTGGCTTTTGATCTTTCCCCGCACACACATATTTTTTTTGATTTCTTTATTTTTCTGAGTACCTTCTAGGCATTAAAATTTTCATAATAATAATCTTCAAAATACACACCTTTATTTTGTCTGCGCATCCTGAAAATTTGCACGTTCAATTATTTGGATGCACTTCTGAGGTTTTCAAACTTAGGTTTCTGACAGTGTATTCATGAAGAGTGAATTATAAAACCAAAATGAAGTATTTTACAGATTTTCTCTAGGGGTTTAACCCCTTCAAAGATGTGTCCAAAAATAAGAAAAAACTTTAAAACACCTCATGCATCAATTTTTTCAAAACTTGGTAAGGCTTGTTGAAATAAACTTGGTTTAGATTGTAGAAGGTTCACTAATTTTGAAAATTAAATGAGGTGTTTTCAAAATTGAGTGAGGAGTGTTCAAAATTTAAAAGGTAGAAGTGGAATTTGAGTCAAGTGTGGTTTGGGGGATTTGAATTTTCTGGTGTGGTGGCTGTAACCTGCAAAGTTGGGGAAGAACCCAAGATCACAGTTGGGTTCTGCAAGATTAAATTCCTGGTCCAAAGATACTTTATAGGAGTGCACACCACTGAACTGGGTATCACAAAATTAACTGTTTGAAGATGCTCCACAAACACAGTTTCTGGTGAAGATGAGCTATTTTTTGAGGATAAAAATTAAAATTCCATCAAGGTTTTTAAAACATCAGCAAAATCAATTTTTAAAATGCTTTTTAAACATAGTCTCCTGATCCTTCATAAAAATGAAAATTTTCAATGATTAATAAAATTGAATTTTCCATTCCTTTTGAGATCCCATTTTATTATCATTTTCTGGCTAATTTTTCATTTTGTTTTGATATATCACAATTTTTTGATCCACCAAAAAAATCAAATCCAAAAAAAATGAACTCAAGGTGTCTAAGTAACTTTGAGTAATTTTTGTCTGATATTTAGGGAAATGTTAACTTTTCCACCTCCCAAACTCTGTTCACAACATAAAAAGGGTCATGTGGCGCAATTTGCGACCAATTTTGGGTTGCAAACAGCCATTTGCGGCCCATTTGAGTTGAAAACAGCCATTTGCGATTCAGGTGGGTCCATTTTTGGTTTTGAATGGCAGTTTGAAACCCACTTTGGGTTGCAAACTGCGCCACGCAACCCATTTTGGGTTGTGAATGGCAAAAAAAATAATAAAAATAACAATTGGTAGATTTTATTTATATCTATATTTTTTTAGGGTAATGTTAACTTCACAACTCTGTACACGACTATTTGAGTTGCGCACACAACTCAATGGGCTGTTTGGCACCCTAGCCAACTCAAATGAGCCGTGTGGCATGCTACACGTCCCATTTGAGTTGGGTGGCATGCTAAACACCTAAAATCAGGTTACGTAGCCTCCACTAAATAACAAATAATGAATAATAAATAATAAACAATAAACAATAAATATCAAATTAAAAACTATAAATTATGAATAATAAATAATAAGTTATCATGAATGATAAATAATCAATAATAAAAAATAAAAAATAAATAAATAGCAATTAATAATTAATAATAAATATTAAATAATAAATAATAAACAATAATAAATAATAAACAATAATAAATTATAAATTATAAATTATAAATTATAAATAGTAAAAAATAAATTATATATAATAAATAATAAAAAAATAAAAAATAAACAATGAATAATAGATAATGAATAATAAATAATGAATAATAAATAATAAATAATAAATAATGAATAATATGTTTGTGTACAGGGGTAAAAAAATCAAAAATGCCCATCATGGGGGGTATATGCCCCCCAGGGGTTGCGCATGTTTAGAAAAAATGTTTTGAGTAGTTTATGGGCCCCCACGCGTTGAGGGGCCTACACAACTCCCACAGGTGGTGTGGGGCCCTACAAAACTCCCACACGACTGGAGCCGTGAATTTAACATTACCCATTTTTTTATATTTATATTTTAAATTTAATTAATAAATTTATTATATATATATATTTGTTTGATTTCATTTCAATTTATTAATTTATATTTATATTTATATTTTCAATTTAATTAATTAATTAATTTTTAATTTATTGTTAATTTATTTTTGATTTATTTTTGATTTATTTTTAATTTATTTTTAATTTGTTTTTAATTTATTTTCAATTTATTTTTTATTTTATTTTATTTTTATTTTATTTTTAATTTATTTTTAATTTATTTTTTATCTATTTTTTATTTATTTTTCATTTTTCATTTATTTTTCATTTATTTTTTATTTATTTTTTATTTTTTATTTATTTTTTATTTATTTTTTATTTATTTTTTATTTATTTTTTATTTATTTTTTATTTATTTTTTATTTATTTATTTTTTATTTATTTTTTATTTATGTTTTATTTATGTTTTATTTATTTTTTATTTATTTTTTATTTTTTATTTATTTTTTATTTATTTTTATTTATTTTATTTTTTTATTTATTATTTATTCATTATTTATTCATTATTTATTTATTATTTATTTATTTATATTTATTTATTTCATTTATTGATTTATATTTTGTTTATATTTAAAATTTTAATTTAATTGATGAATTGATTCTTTTTTTTATTAAAATCAAAAAAATAAATAATAGGTTTAAAAAAGTAAAAAAAATTAATACATACATATATATATGTATAATATAACAAAAGTTTGCAAATGTAACGTTGCCCTGATATTTATATTTCCATTTCCTTTGAGAGAAGTTGCGGATTACAACATCTGGATATTAAACATAAGTAGCTATAGTTAGAAAGACTCAAAGATTTAAAATACCTTGAATTTATCAAGCATTTTGCTTTTCACTATCAATTTTAAACAATAATTTTTAGATTATGAATTTTTTCAGAATTTAATCAATAATAAAAAAGTTCATTCAAAGTAAATCATACAAGGTTTTGAGATTCAAAATTTTCAATAAAGATTTCCAAATTTTTCATAGGGCATGCATTTGAATTCAAGGAATTTCCCTCTGGCTTCAAAAGTGGGAAAATATTAGGGAAATGTTTCACAAGAAAATCCTTAATTTTTTTTTGTTTATTCAAAACTATTCAGATATTAAGGTGAGAAGGAACATCTCAAATTTTTCCCAGAAAATGGATCAAACTCTTTCAAGAAGGCTGGCTTCACTCATAAATTTTGAATTTCAAAAGAATTTGAGAAAATCTTTTCAAAAATGGCCCCAAAAAATGTTTTTATGTTTTTTTATTGCTTTCTAAAGGTTGGAAATATTTTTGAAGGAATTAAAACCCTTAAAAAATATAAAATGTATTTAATGGGTTTTTTTGAAACCCCTCTGCGCAACTGTGGTACAAGAAATTTATTTTAAAAATCCCAAAATGGGTTTCAAAAACAGGAAAAATGTGTACGCACAAAATGTCTAGAAAATTCAAAAATTTATAGATTTATGAGTGCAGGTGCATGAAAAATCTGATTTCCTATTTTTGTTTTCTTTTTGATTTTTCTTCAAGGTTGATTTTCCCTGTGTGCACCCCAATTTGATTAGCCCATCAGCAAGGGGTGCAGAAGCATAATATTTGACCATTCATTATCTGAAAGAATGTCTTTTAAAATTTACTACCACAAATACAAGCCACCTGCAGGGGGAATTTGGCCAGGGAAATTGTTGATTTAGCCTAACTCAACCAACATTCTTGTTAATCAAATCCAGCTAGGTAGGAGGTAGCTAGGTTTATGACTTAGCCTAAGTTGACCACCTTCCTCCAGATGAAGTTGATTGCATGTGATTCCTTCAGATGGAAGAAGCCACACAATCACACAATGCAGTGGGAAAAATTCTTTTCTGAGAAAATTTCTGGACCGATTCCCAACTTATGCCAAGTCAACCACTGTGCCAATGGCAATTTTTACCCTTGATCAGTGGTTGACTCAGGCTAAGGCAACCATCACCCTGGAGAATAAAATAACCAAGGAAATATATATATGTAAGAACAACCAGCCCTATAGCCTAGATAAAGTGTGATTAGTCATAATTGTCACAGGGTTGCATGTGACACCATAACAACTGCAAAATGGACTGGTCTTTCAGTCAGTCTCATTGCCTTTTGGTAAGGACTTGCCTCTCAATTGGATTTAAGTTGTGTGAGGTATGGAAGTAGACTGGCTAACAAGGTTGCGGGTTCAATTTGCAATCAGGAAAAGCTTTGGGAGAGGCTTTTGCTGTGACAATTGTTGAGTTTCCGCCTGTAAAAAGCAGGAATTATGAGTCTTTTCTGAGTCTTGGTGGCTCCTTATGACATTCAGGATTGTGTTGGGAAGCTGCTCCATGTTTGAGGATTGCATGGTTTAGTACCACCAGCCATACACACTTTGGGACAAAGCGCCCTTGAACCCAGGGGTACTGTCACATGATGGTATGTGAAACCATTACAACTGCAAAATGGACTAATCTTTCAGCCAGTCTCATAGCCTTTTGGTAAGGCCTTGCCTCTCAATTGGTTTAAAGTTGTGAAATGTATGAAAAGAATGAGAAATCAAAAATACTTAAATAAGCCAAAGAAGTGAAACAAATCAAAACACATCTTTGGCCCAAAAGATCCATGTTACAGGCTCAGGAGACCAGAATTTATTCTGATTTGAGGACGTATCTTTCTTCCTTAGAGTTTTTTTTTTTTGAAAAAAAAAAGAAAAAAAAGAGGGGGATGAAAAAATCAAAAAATTGAAAAGCATATTAAAAAAGGAAACCATTTCACTTAAATAAAATGAAGAAAAATAAGGCAACAAATTTTTTAAAAGTTTTTGAAAAAAATTAAAAAGAAAAAAGAAAAAAAATAATGAAATTGATATAACAATGAAAAACCACAACAAAGTGAAAATAAATCAATTGAAGGTAAACTAAAAAAAACAAGCATAAAAAGGTTGTAATGCCTAGAAGTCTTTTATTTATTTCAGCTAGTCAATTGAAAAGTAATAACAGTAAAAGCTGCAGCAACAGAAAAAAAGATGAGAAATGGATAGAGCAGCATATGCATATGAAGAAAATAAACAGAGTGGGGATTTATCATTTACCATGTATGAGACTCCATCTGGCAGGTAAGCACTTACAATGTGACTTCAGATGGAGTACATCAAGAATTACCAGAGGTGGTTCTGTGATGATGGGAAACAGAGGCTTAAGAAACAGAAGGGAGAAACAAATACTGAGAGGATCTTGAGGAGAAATAGATGAAGGAATAAATAAGTTATCTCTGTCCGTGCTCACTTTTGCTCCTCCTGGAGTCTGGGCTGATGGTCTGGCAATTGAGAAGTTGATCCTGCGGTTTGTGTTGTCCATGTTTGGCAATGGCTCAACAGTCCTAACAATGGTTCCTGGTCAGCTTCTGTCCTGGTGGTTGGTTCAGTGGGAGTTGAGGACTACAAGGGAATTCTACTCTGTGAGTTAGGTAGTCTCAATGCAGGCCACCTGTGCATTGTAGAGCTGCTGCGGATGTGGCCACATGCCTGGGGGAAATCATTACAACACTCCTCCTGATTTTGTCCAAGGTCAAGCGCAGTTTTTGCATGGAGGCCTCCACTTTGGTTGGCCTCTAGAGGATTTTTGAGTATGTTGGCCCTCATCTCCTGGGTAGTTAATTGTTTGAAATAAAACAGGTATTTGGAGACCAGGTTGCAAAGATACTGGTACCTTATGTCAATATGCTTGGATTTTGGGTTTAGCTGCACCTCTTTGCTGATGAATTTGACACTTGAGTTGTTATTCAAGATCAGGGGAGTGGTTACCCTGTATCCCAGGTTGGATATGAGGTGAGTCATCCATCTTAGTTGTTTGGCGCAGTGTTTCATTGCTATGAATTCTGCTTCTGTCATTTATTGAGCAACTAACAACTGTTTCTTGGATTGCCAGTGTACTGGGTTTCTGTGTAGGGTGATCACAAATCCAGACACGGACTTCCTCATTAATGTGGTGTTAGCATAGTCAGCATCCGCCCACCCACAGAGGTTTTCCAGCAATTTGTCCGATTTCTGATAATGAATACCAATTGCAGTGATCCACCTCAGATATTGGAGTAAGTGTTTGACCACCAACCAAGGATTCTGGTTGGGCTTGGACGTTTGCTGTGAGAGCACATTCACTGTGTGTGTTATATTGGGTCTTGTGTGAAGGGCCACGTGGCTTATCATGCCCACAGCCTTCTCCATCACCTTGAAATGGAACCTGGGTGCCTGCCTTGTACTGTAGAGTGACTTATTGAGTCTCCAGACCCAATCTTCCTTCCAAGGGACTTCAAAACCCAAGAATTGTGAGATGTGAAAAACAGCCTCAATGCTCTCGTGTAGGAAAACCGTTTTTACATTGAATTGCGTAGATTGTGTTGGACGGCCAGTACTAGGAGAGTTCATGGACTTGTTGTGTCCCACACTGGAGTACATGTCAAATTAGTTCCTTTGAAGTTGTTGATGGTTACTGAAGCACACCCAGGAGGACTTCTGGCAGAATGACTTTCCATGCTTTTCCTTCTTCTTAACCAGTCTCCACACGCAGCCCAGTACAATATTTTCCTTAGGATGGGGGACCGGTGTGCCTGTATTCTTTGTGAGGAAAGATTGGTTCTCCTCCAAAATTGAATTGAACCATTTGATTTTTTCATCTGGATCCAAGAACACCTCCTTCAAAGTGACTACCTCACCCAGCTGAAGCTCTTCATTGTTGCCTGACATGCCTGGTGCCAGAGCAGATGCGTTGGCTTGAGGGGAGGACGTTCAAATGGCAGAGGGATCAATGTTGAAGGAGATTTTTTTGGGGGCGGTGTTGTAGTATGGGAAATAGGCATATCCTTTCTTAGGAGGAGGCTCCAGAGGAGCCTCATTGGCTGGAGGTAGGGGGAGTGGTTCATTGGGGTTTGAATGTTGCTGTGGAGGAGGATCCACAAGCGCAGTGGTGGATTCTGCCCATGACTGATGGTGCGGGATTAATTGATTTGCAGAGGGAGGATTATGTATTGAGGCAGAGACTGTTTTCAGGGAAATTTCATGGTGATTGTTCCCGTAAACCCAAAGTGGAAGGGAGGAGGGAGATTTCTTTAGGGAATCAGAAGACCAGTATTTGAAGGAATAGGATGATACAGAGAAATATTGACCAACAGTGACAGACTTTTGGGAGCTTTCTAGGCACCAAAATGCGTCAAAGTGAGGTTCATACCCAAGGAAAAGGAGTGGTTGGGTAGGAGCCAGAACTTTAGAGGGGGGCCTGTGGTGTACGTGGACCTTCAGACCAAAATTAATGAGTGAGTTTAATTCACAAATGGGACCAATGCAGCATCCATTGTTGGGAAGGGTACCAACTGGGGATCTCCAGTTTAGGGAATTTCTGGGGAAGATATTGATTAGTGTAGAGGCCTGCTTTGTGGCCTTGTTGGACTGGGACATCATGCAGCTGATCTTTGTGAGTAGTTTTTGTTTGAATTTCTCCGCCAGTCCATTTGTTTGGAGAAAGTTGGCGGGTCCCTGCTCAATGGTGATTCCCCAGTTCAACAGTTTGGTTTGGAATTTGGCAGATGAGAATTCTCCCCCTCAATCTGAGTGAAAGATGGCTGGGGTGATTTGCAGGCAATTTCAGCTCTTGTTGAGGTGGGAGATGACCATCTGTTTGGATTTTCTTTTGAGCTTGAGCAGTTGTATTCAATTGAATTGACTGAAATGGTCAACAAGTATCAGTAAATATTGGAATCAATGTGTCAGCCTGCTACTATTGCAAAGCAAGCTGCAAAAGTAACAAAAATAAAATAAAAATAATAATAATACAATTAAACTAAGAAGGAGTAGGAAAACCAGTAATATTATAACAGAAATGGATTCTCCACCCAAAATTAGGTAGGGTCACTCACTGGCCCTACCCTTGAAATCCAACTCCTTATATTTTTAAATAATTAAGGAAAGAAAGACCAAAATACTACAGCTCCACTATTGAGCTTTTGGTCAATTAAATATTTCACACACATTGTCACATCTAGGTTTCACGCCTAAAATTCAGTCAGAATTGAGGTGTTGTGTATATTTTAGGAGTTACAGACGGAAATGTGTTTTGTCACAATTCCCAAACACAGCCGCGGCAGCCAATGCACCCACGCGCAGCTGAGATATAGCCCTGTCACTCCTTCAAGTTCGTGTACGCAGCCCCGGGCCTCTGACAAGTACGCAGCCGCAGGACTATGGGTTGACAGAGTGACAGGGGGCCTGAGAGGCTTAGGTACCGTGTAAGCATGCTACAACCCACACGGGAACATTCTACATATGTAATAAATGCTCCTTTGGATAGTAGATAGTCTAAAAGTACATAATATTATATAAAAATACTTAAATGACCCTTATACCTATTTTTTATTAAATATAATTCAAAGTACCAAGAATGTCGAAAATAAGACAATGACAACTTCTAAAAATATATTAAAAAACTTCAATATACTTTTATGAGAGAATTTCTAGACATCAATATCTTCGTAACATACTAAGAAAAATAATGATGTAAAAAAAGTAAATGAATTTTTATGACTTATATTTTTAAGTAATTATCTTAGTAAATCAACTGGAACTTGAAAATAAGGAGTAAAATCAATATCATGACTTTTACTCCAGTTATATAATACATAATGAGAACTCACCTGACATCAGGATGTCCGTAGAAATGTCTATTTAAATAATTATTGAATTACTGGGAACATTTACTAAGGATAATTAATTAAATAATACATAAATGGGACAGATTAGTGTTATTCACAGGTCCTAATATCTATTATAAAGTAGAATAATTCCCATAACCTGAGGAATTAGAAGCTACCCGTGCTATAGCACCAAGAACACGTGACAGGATACCACTGGTTACCCTGCTAGCCTTATTTTCCATCCCTTTGAGCCCCTGTACCCCTCAGAAGGACAATGTTGGGACTCCAAAAGCTATAAATAAAGAGATCTTTCGAGGATATTGATGGGCAGAGACCCAGTTATATTTATATCCAGACACCGTGCCAAGGTAATCAAGTACTTATAAGAGATAAGTAAGTGATTTATGGCTAAGTCTGATCAATAATATCTGTCCTCAACCTTTTTTTATCAATTAAAACTGCTGAACAACCTTATAACCCCAGTATACAGGTTTAACCCATCAGTGCACGTCTCAAACAGATACCCAAAGGATTTAATAATATACCAGTGAGTTTTATTATCCTTTCTCTGTTGTTGAAGCTTGGTTACAAGGCCCTGCCACTCCACAATGTATTTTATATACATATTATCTTTGGGTAAAATATCCTTTAAACTAAAGAGCCCAAAGTAACCAGGACTATGTGTTTTCATACTGAATTCCCTGAAGAGAGGTGTTAAAGATCCCCAATATAATTGTGGCCCCTCTATAAACATATTTAATAATCAATTTATTAATATTGATTTAAAACAATAAACCATAACCAAACCACTTAACCTTGCAATAAGCTTAATCCAAATATTTTACAGATTTTTCCTGCATTTTTAAATAATATATTCATTATTTATTCTATCAGCTCTGGTAGCTAAAGGATAGCAAGGGTCTTGGAATCCAGGAGGCTTACACAATGCTTTTAGGGGGGATTGATTTGGAGGATGTCACTGTGAAGAGTGTGGAAAGGCAATGGGAAATTAGGGAGAGGGTTTGAGTGACTGGAACGCGTTAGTTTACAGGAATTACACATTTCACAGTTCCTTGATGTCTTTAGTGGATCCAGGGGGATATTCTGTTAAATTATGAATTCCTTGAGGTATTGGTCCAATGGGTGCCCTAAGGTTACCTGCCATTTGGATACAGAAGTTCTTTCCTCAACGGCCAGTAGGGAGTTCTCCAGCTTAATTGTTGCATCATATATGTTGCCTATGCACTTGAATGTGAAAAAAACTGTGTCAGACATCTTCAGAAGGACCACGCAATTTTTGTGGAATATATTTAGACCGTGGTCTTCTAGTTGGGACGCCATAATTAGGTTCTGAGGCCCGGTTGGAGCAAAGTATACTGGGTATATGGACACAGGACCAAGTTTGAGTTTTCCCACGTGGGTGATTTGAACGTGACCTTCATAGGTATTGATTTTCTTGTTGTGGGGCTTCACTCCAATAGCAGGTTTTTTTTAGTAACCATTGAGCAAGTGGCCGCGGAATCATATATCACCTTGAGGGAGTTGTATGATGGTGAGGAGGTGGAATACATGGCACATTTTCAATGAAGAAATCGGAATCTTCATTGGAGTTACAGTTGAGGTGGTTGGCCTGAGATTGATTGGATCCCTCCTTGACTGCATTGAGGGAGTCCTTGGTTTTTAGTGAACATAATTCTTTGGTCAGGTTCTTGATTTTTCTCTCAATCTGCACTAGGTTGGGGTTTCAATGTGGTTTGGGCTTGTCATTTGGTTGGTGTTTGGTGGGTACAGCTGACCTGGGGGTGCCCTGGTTGCTTGGTTTTTTCAATCCTGACCCGCTTTGGCTTGCACAATGACTATAGTGATTGGGATGGACCTTGCGATTTGGAAGCAATGTGGAGTAGGTGGCTTCCAATAACTTGCTCTGAAAACATGTGTCTTTGGCCAGCATTTGGTTTTATACTCAATCAAATCTGAATGGTTTGATGTCATGGCATGACTGAATTAGCAGGTTAAGAGACTGATCTAGGCGGAAACTCTTGAGGAAAAGTATTTCTGCCATAGAGGAAGATATTCTGATGGATTTGTCCTTGTCCTCCGGGTCTTGAGCATCAAGGGTGTCCCTCAGTGCAAGGTACTTTTTGCAAAATTTGACCAAGTGGTCTCAGATAGAGCTTGATGGTTGATAGGTAAGGTGTACCAGTTAGGAGACGTGGTTGCCAATAGTTATTAGGGATTTCTCACCGCAGGCCTTTCCTAGATCTTCCAGAGCTCTGGTGAAATCCTTGCAATTGGGGGTCATGTATCCCCAGAGTTTGTGATTGACCAATGAGTATAGGAGGCTGATGGCCAGTGCTGTCTTCTGTCAGAATCTTCTTGAGTTTCAGTTGTCCTTGATCCACTCATTGTCAAGTAGTTCCTTGTGGCCCTTGCTGATGAGGAGGTTTTCCAATTGAGCTTTCCACTCATACCAGTTATGTTGAGTAAGGAGTGGGAGTTTTGCCTTTGTGGAGAAGTCCTTGCCTTCAGAGTTGCTGGGGTTGGGAATAACTATTTGAGTGCCTCCAAAGTCACTTGGGTTGGCCATATCAGATCTGGGGAACTTTTCTATTCTACTGTTATTGATTTCCAAGAAATGACTCTTGCTACCATGTTTTGTGTAGATCATGAAAATAGACAGAGTGGGGATTTATCATTTACCATGTATGATGCTCAATCTGGAAGTTCAATGCTTACAATGTCACTTCAGATGGAGTAAGTCAAGAATTACAGGAGATGGGTCTGTGATGATGGGAAACAGAGGCTTAAGAAACATAAGGGAGAAATGACGACTGAGAGGATCTTGAGGAGAAACAGATGAAGGAATAAATAAGTTACCTCTACCCATCCTCACTCTTGCTTCTCCTGGAGTCTGGGCTGATGGTCTGGAAATTGAGCAGTTGATCCTATGGTTGGTGTTTTCCACATTTGGCTATGGCTTGACAGTCCTCACAATGGTTCCTGGTTGGCTTCCGTTGTGGTGGTTGAATCAGCAGGAGTCAAGGACTACAAGGGAATTCTACTCCGTGAGTTAGGTAGTTGTGATGTGGGACACCTGTGCATTGTAAAGCTGCCGCAGATGTGGCTGCGTGCCTGGGAGAAATCAATTGCAACAAAATTAGAATTATTTTTACAGAACTTTAAGCTACCTCTGAACCATGTTTTAGGTACTGGAAGATGCTTGCACTTTTTGTAAATTGTATTTTTCTTTTTTTCTTATTTGAAAGATAAAAAACAGGAAGGAAAAAGTAAAAAACAATTTTAAATTAAATTCTGTGTCAATAAAAGAGGGAATTATGAATTTTTACTCAATTTGGTGATATCTGTGCAAAAGAAATTACAATAAACTTACACCAAAATCTCAAAATATGCTCATTTTTTCTTGATGGAGTAGAAAAGAATGATAAAAAATGCTCTGATATTTTGAAAATAGTTTGGATCAAGTGATTTCAATACTTGGGAAAAAAATTGTGAATGCTTGTTTGGAGGAGTCAATTTAAGTTCCATTTCTCCAAGATATATACATAGACTTGGATTGACCATTTCTAGCAAAAATTGCATTTTTTAAGGTGAGAATTTAAGTTAAGAAAAGAATTCCAAAAGATTGACTTGATTATATTGGTGAATATAATGAAAAATACTTATGTGAAGGTTTGTAAGAATCAGATTGTTTGATATATTTTTTAAAATACTTTAAGGAAAATTCAAATCATTCTTGAATATTCTAATGAATATATTTAAATTTTATTTTTGGAGAGAAATCAAATGAATGAGGAACACATATTTAAGGGCTACTAGATTCACTTATATTTTCATATGAAATCATTTTTTTACAAATCTTTCCCCATATGCCTAATTTATTGGATTTTTGAAAAAATAAAAAATGGCAAGTTGCATGGTTTCTGGCGTTGAACATCAAATGAAAAAAAGGATTTGGGGTATGATAAAAACACTCCCCTCAAAAATTTCAACATGGTATAAAATATTCTAAAATTCAAGAAAATGAAATGGAATGCAAATAAAAAGAAGAAAAAATAGAAATATGAGTAAAAACAAAATTTTGAAGATAAATTTGAAAAAAAAGGAAAAAGAAATAAAAATTGAAATTGATGAGAAAATATATTAATGGAAAAAATTGAATAAGAATTTGAGACAATTGAGTGAAAAAATTTACTTTTCACTTTATAATTCTTTGTTCTTTCTTTTCTTTTCTTTTTCTTCTGTTTGTTTTTTCAGGTTTTGATAAACCAGCACAGCGCAAATTTCATTGTAACTCACCCCAAATCACAAAACTTATCAAGAAAAAAAAACATTTTAATGCAAAAGAAAATTATTCTGAACGGAAATAGATGGAATTAGGATTAATTTTCTTTGTTGAAAAAAAAATTAGAAACCAAACTGTGTTATCAATGTTTAAATATATTTTTTTTGAATTTTGTATTTTAAAAAACTAATCAAGTAGAAAATCAAATTTGACTGGGAATAAAAATTAAAAAATTCATTAAGGCAGATATTATCTTTTTGCCAAAGAAAAATTTCCAAAATTAAAAATTAAAAAATTCATTCAGGCAGATATTATCTTTTTCAAAAAGATTTTTTTTTTAAAATTATAAGAAAACACAAAATTTTCATGGAATTCTCTTTAAAAAAAATGAGAAAAAATAAGAATAGGGTGTTAGATTTTTCATATTCCTACCCTGAAAAATCCATGAACTTTTCTTTTTTCTTGACTTTTTGCACATCATCATTGTTCTGATTTGGATTGAATTTTTGGGCTTTGAAAAACTGTATGTTTTGAAGCTTATTTGTGGGACAGGGGTTGCAATACTCCAAGACTCTTATTTATGTTGTTTGTGGGGTTTTAACCCCCTCAGAAATTTATCCAAAAATTAGAAAAGAAAAATGAAAAAATATTGGGAATTGATTTTTAGAAATTGTTTTGGATGTGTTGAAATCAACATTGGTGATAGTCTAGCAGGTTGAATTGTGTTGCAGATTGGGTGTGGGGTGTTGAAACTCGAGTGAGCATTGTTCAACTTTGGAGGGGAGCAGTAGATCAAATTTGGTTTGGGTTCTTTACATACCCCAGTTTTCTCAATGTAAGCAAGGCAGAGGGGGAAGGCCACTGGACCAAATTTGGGTTCTTCATTCTAGAATTTCTGATTCTTTCTGAATATAGAGGATTTAATACAACTGAAATATCAAAAATTGAATGTCTCAAGATTCTTCACAAAAATTGTTTTTAGTGGAGATGAGCTAGTTTTTGAGTAGAAACATCAGCCTAGAAACAGAATTTTGTTAGAATTTTTGTCATCTGATGGTTATTCCTGAATCTTGAGCGTTTCTTCCGACTTGTAATAAGCTTCTTATTTATATCTTTATTCTCTTGAGTGTCTCTTCCCAGTGTGCACTTTATACTATACTAGATTAGTTACTGTTCCGCTTGCACCTCTGACTTAGATCCTAGTGTCTACCCTGTCCTATGTTATCTTCCAATCAGTGCGGACTCCAAGGCTTAACACTGAATAATACCTTTTCATTATTGTTTCTCATTTGTCATCCACTAGTCAGCCCTGCTTGTACTAATTGTACTTAAAGTGGCCTGCTATCAAGTGAATGAAAACAATCTTTTCTGTCCAAATTTGAACCTGAGTGCCCCCTGAGAGTTCCCTCTTGAATCATTGATCTGCTAATCTAAGAATTATTATACTCTTCTTCCCTTTGTTCTTAATATTTCAACCATAGAGAATTCCTCAAATCCCCTCATTTTTCAATCATAAAAAAGAAGATATCTGTCACTCTACAAGTCAAGGGTTATTATTTACCACCAAAATTTGATATACCCTCTCCTCAGTATCATCTACCTCAGTGTACAAAAAGCATGACACCAAAAGCACACTAACCAAAAAGTGCATTCTGATTACTACCTCTGGAATATCAAAGTGAACTTCAAATTTTGGAAACTCAGTCAGTGCTTTTCACCCTTGAAGTACCATCTAACAACCAGTTGACCATCCAATCAACCTTTTGTTTAGGCTAAGTCTGTTTGCATCTTCAATGCTTTTCTTAAATCTGTTCCTGGAACCTAGCCAATCCAGACAGTCACTCAAGCCCCTTGGATTGCACATGGCATAGTGCCTGCATTTAGTTTTAACATCCAAAATGACTAAGACTTACTAACCACACAGCCACCATTTTTCATTTGCATACCTTTTACATCTCCTTGCAGTTAACTCATTCATTTATCCACCCAATGTGTCATGCATCATGTAGAATCTCTAATTTTGCACTAAGTGCTTCAATATTTGATACCACCTTAGTCTGTGTAATGATTTTGTTTTGATAATTCATTATATCATCAATTTCCTAGCTGTAGAAAGATTTCCATCAGGTTGTATCTAGTCATCCACTGACTGATGTCAATTACCTCATGAGGGCCATGCAGTCCTCCTAAATATTTTTCCTCTGTTTGTTAATTTAATATGTTCTTGCATCATCTCCCAAGTTTTAGAAATCACATAAAGCTTCATCTCAGTTCCCTTTTTAAGAAAAATTTCATCACACTTTCCCTGAGACTTCAAACTTAAAATTTGAAATTTGCAGTTAGATTTTCAGTTGGCCTTGCCTTCTTGGGATTTCTCTTGCAATAAAACTTCTCCCATTTGCGCTCACAAGAGCCTAAGATTTCTATATTGTAGGTGGGGTGGTCATGTGAGAATATCATTAAAAAAATTTCCAAATTTTCTCTTCCTAAAGCTTCAATCAAATTGAAAAAATAACAATAATTCTTGAAATTAACTTTTAAAACATTTTCAAGAGGCGTTTTTATTATCATTTTACAGTTAATTTTTTGTCTTCTTATAATTAAATTCTTTATTTATCCAAAATTTCATGCAAAGCAGACCAAATATATTCAAGATCTTTGATTAAATTCAAGTCATTTTAAATCCTGAAATTTATTATTTGTATTACTCTGACAAGATGGTTTGAATAAAAAAAATTGGATGAATAACCTGAAGTTTATATACTGAGAAAGAATTGATTTTATTGATATAAATTAATAATGTAAAATAAAAAAAGCCCCAAAATTACAAAGACATGAAGATAAGAATCAACTGAATTATCTGCTGCATTGTAATCCTTAACATATTTGCCAAAGTAAAAGATGAATGTGATCAAATTTTTGAAGATGGTGTCACCGTATCTCCTCAAGCATTTCCAGTCTCATCTCATTATTCATCTTTTGAAATAAAAGAGTGTATTCTACCATTCCCTCTTTCTCAGTTACCCATAACACATAGTATAATTTTTTTAAATCTAACCTCAGATTTGATGGCTTGCAAGAAGATTTTATTCATTTTATTTTTTCACGTCATTTTGAATGAATTCATGAAAATTTTACCCCAGAAAAATCAATGAGGGTGTCTGGGAGTCTTGTTTTACACCCCAAGGCCTCAAAAATGTTCACAGGAATTGAAAGGGCAAACAAGTCCTGAAAAGGCATGTTTTGCCACCCCAATTTCCTCTAGAACCTTAAAATGATTTCATTTCCAGCCCAGAAAATTTCTTTAACCTTAAAAGGCCTGCACAGCCCCTTGATTGATATATTTTCCCACCCAAGGAAACTATTTAAAACTGAAAAGGCATTCCAAAGCTTAGAGCTCAAAATTCATGAAGTTTTTTATATTAAGGTGTATAAGAGTTAGGCTACCCTCCATTTTTTAATGAAGGGTTTCAGAAAAATACCCTAATTTCTAAAAAACCATCAAAAATAAAAAAAACTTATTTCACATCAGAATTGTTGGAGTTACATTAAAATAGATGATTTTTTTCATATAAAGTATTTGAAGGTTTTTGAAACTCAAACGCACACGTCCATGTACTGATTGACATATTGGTCCACATTATACACCCCTGGTTTCTCACCTCCTTCTAACTCTGACCTTATTGGAAAAATCTTATCAATCACTCCCATCACTTCCTTACTCTAATTAATTATTTCTCTGATCAATTTATATCTCTCATCAATTCCTCTCTCTCATCACTTCCTCATTCTCATCACTTTATTGCTCTCATCAATCCCTCACTCTCATCAATTATTGCTCATAAATTTATTGCTCTCATCACTTCCTCACTCTCATCACTTTATTTATCTCATCACTTCATCACTTTCATCACTTCCTCACTCTGATCACTTGGCATTTCCCCTTTAGCTTATCTTGATGCCCAAAAATCAAATTCCCTTGATCTTGAGAACTTGGCTGTGGATGCTCAGCCAAGCACCCATGATCCTAATGAAAAATTTGAGTGGCCCCAATCCAATGTGGAGTAGGATATTCCAACAAAACCAGCTCCAATCATGTCTAAATCAGCATTAATCAACCATTCAAACCTTCCTTGGATCCCTCACTTACTTCTTTGGATTGTTCCCTTCCTGGGGTGGAATAACTCCACAACTTGGCCAATGAGGAGCAAGATATTACATTATTTCCATTACAATCAACATCTGTTCAAGTAAGGAAGCAATTTTTTCTCTTTTCTTGTTAATTCTGACTGATTTATAATATAAAAGAATGGCCTCATACTTTCCTGAACTTCCAAAAACTCAAGCCAATGGGGCCTCCCACATCACCTTCAAATAATAGCAATGAAATTCAGAAACAAAGCTCCTCTGAAAACAGAAAGAAAAAGTCCTCAAATTCAATCAACATCAACCCCAATAGCCATCAAAAGAGAAGAAAATTTTTCAATTTTTCTGGCTATGAAGATATCATGGAGAAGCAAGATTCAAGTAAGTGCAATGATGGAATCTAATTGATTTTGAAATCAAGCTCATTGATATTTCCCTCAAAAAATTAGTGAAATTACAAATTGAATTGGAAAAACTTGAATTTGAAAATAAAAAATGGGATCATCAGCTGACTATTGATGGTCAAAAAGCAGGAGGATGAGAGTATGGCTCATCAACCAAAATTGGATTCCAAGCAGAGGTTGAAGGAGGCTGAGTTGGAGTTTCCAAAATAGGAAAAGGAGAAAGATCAACAAGAAGATTGACTGGAAAAGGAGAGGGATTGACTGGCCATGGAAAAAAATGATAGGTGATCTGTACCATTGCATGTAATGGTTTCAGTAGAAAAGTGGAAGAAATACAGTAAATTACTCAATTGCTGGGCTTTTAAATATATTTTTTATTTTTGATTAAAAGAAATTTTGAGAATATTTTTAACCGCACCAATAAAAAAATCTTTTTTATTTTTATTTATATTTTTTGCCTAGAGTATATTTTTTCACTGTTCAAGTTCCTGAAATTTTTCCTACTGGTTTTAGTTGATGTCTATCTTCTCTTGCTCAGAGAGTTTATTCAAAGGGAAAAACTCAATGATTGAAAAAAGAGAATTGTGGTATGATTCATCAAGAACAATCACTTTCCCAGAGCTGAAGAAATAGAAATTTTTCATCCTCCCTTTGGCTTATTCAAACTCTTTGGGGGAGGGTGTTCAATTGCTGTTTTTCTTTTGGGAAAAAATGGTGGGATACAGATCCAAAGGTCATGAGTTTTTTACAGAAAACGCAACCTTTTGGTCAATCCCTTCCTCCGCCAATTCTAAAGATATTTCAGAACCTCTATTTTGAGCCCTCTTTCACTGACAAGCCCTATTCTTTCCACCTCTCTGTATGTTTGTCAAATCATCTCCTCCAATCTTGTTCCCTCCCATCCACATACATTGATTGGGGTAAGGATCAAGCAGGGATTTAATTCATGGTGTAACATTTTGAGGGTAGTGGGAGAAGAATTGGAAGTCCACAAAAAGGGCGGGTTTTGAAAGAACAAGGGGTCAAATGTTGTGTTGCATTGCATAGAATAAAAAAAGTGAAAATAATTTACAAACAAACTATAACCAAACCCAAAGAATAAGGGGAAAAAACTAATAATTAATCATCTGATTGTCAAGGTGTATGATCCACAAAAATTGAAAGAAATAGCAGTCAATGATCCTAAAAACAAAAAAAACATGGTCAGTCATGTGATGATCATTGGCAAAAAATGATGGGATGAAAAGAAAAAAAAGAAAAAAAATCGTTCCAATCCTAAGAAAAATGATGAAAACTAACCTCCCCAAAAAAATGGCATGAGTCACCAATAAAACATACCAAACAATCCAACCAAAAAAAAAAGGAAAGACTTACTTGAAAACAAAAGCAACCCCTAAAGAAAAAAAACATCAGTCTCATGCAAAGGAGGAGGAGGAGAAGGTCAGGGAAGCAGCAAGCAACCAATTGATTGATTTATGCAAAATTGATTGCTTGATCAATTTTCAACCAATTGATTGACTGCTCAATTGATGCAAAATTGACTTGCAATCAATAAAGCAAGAGGGAGAGGAAGGAGGAGGAGGAGGGGGGACCATTCCCAATTTATTGTGTCAGCTTGCTACTGTTACAGAGCAATCTGAAAAAGTAACAAAATAAAATAAAAAAATTATGAAGGAAGAAATAATCTTGAAAAATTATTTCATATTTGAATTCTCCACTAAGTTTAAGTTAGGGTCACTCACTGAAAAATATGCCAAATTACCACTCCTTGCATTTTTAAATAATTAATGAAAGATTAAAGAAAACACTACCTTCATTTTTTTGCCATTTCAAATATTTCACATGCACTTTGATAGGTTTTACAGTGAAAATTATGTCAGAATCCATGAATTCTGTGATTTACAGGAGTTACGTGCGGAAAAGTGATTTGTCACATTTCCCGCACGCAGCTGAGGCAACTAGGACATCCGCGCGCGGCTGAGCAGCAGAACTGCAATCCTGTCTACATAACCTGACAAGCTGGGTACACAGTCCCGGGCATCTGAAAAGTACGCAGACGCGGGACTACAGGCTGACAAGCTGACAGAAGGCATGAGAGCTGAGGTACCCCATAAAGGTGCTACTACCAACACGGGAACATACCACATATGAAATAAATGTCCCCATGAATAGTACGTAGTATAAAAATACATAAAATTATATAATATTACTTGAAATAAAATTTTTAAATAATTTTACAAAATATACCAAGTAAATACTAAAATTTCTAAAATAAGATAACCAAAGCTTGAGAAATCTTTTAAAATATCTTAAAGTTACTAATGTGATAACTTCAAAATATAAAAATTTCCGTGACATATTAATGAAAATGAATATGTAAAAATATCACATCTATTCCCACAGAATGTATTTTAATTGATTATTTTACGTAAATGGACAAAATTTTGAAAATAAGGACCAAAATCATTATTATTATTTTGTTACCATCAGTGAATACATAATGAGAACTTATATTACATCAGATTATCCATAGGAATGTCTACTAAGAAGAAATATAAACAACCTGGAAATATTTACTAAGAATAATTAATGGAATAAAGATCATGTGGATAAATAAGGTGTTATTCACATGCCAATAACTCAATCAAAGAGTAAAATAATTCTATTATCCTGTGGAACTAGTTGCTACCCGTGTTATAGCACCAAGAAAACGTAATGCGCTACCACTGGTTACCCTGCCAGCCTTAGAATCCGTCCCTTTGAGCCCCTATAGCCTGCAGAAGGACAGAATTGGGACCGAAAAAGATATAAATAAATAGCTCTTTTGAGGTTATTGATACCAGAGACACAGTTATATATATATCCAGAAACCGTGCCAAAGTAATCAAGTACTTATAAGAGATAATTAAGTGATTTATGGCTTTAATCTGATTGATATTATCTGTCCCAGACTAATTTTTATCAATTTAAACTTCTGAACAACCTTTCATCCCCAGACACAGGTTTAACCCATCATGACATGTCCCAAAGAGGTACCCAAAGAATTAAATACCATACCAGTGAGTTCATTATCCTTTTTCTGTCGTGGAAGCTTGGTTAAAAAGCCCTGCCACTCCACCATATATTTTATAAATATATTATCTTTGGGCAATGATTCCTTTAAGAATGTAAATTAAAGGTTCCAATGTAACCAGGCCTACATTTCAAAGTAAATTCCCTTAAGAAGAGGTTTTGAAGATCCCCAATATCATTGCGGCCCCACTTTTCATTTATTTAATAATAAATTTATTGATATTGATTAATAATAATCATTGATATCAAAACCATATTGCCTTGCATTTGCTTTATCCAAATATTTTATGGATTATTGCTGCATCTTTATAATAATATATCTATTATTTATTCTATCACCTCTGGTAGCTAAAATTTAGCAAGAACCTTGGAATCCAGGAGGCTTACAGATTGATTGATTTGAAATTGATGAAGTGAGAGGGAGTGGAAGGAAGGAACACTACCAATAAATTGATTGATTCATAATTGATTATGAGGGAGGGAGCAGAAGGAGGAGGAGGAGAGGGGGACCACTCCCAATCAATTGATAAATCAATTGGGAGAAGAAGGGGGAGGAGGAGGGGGGGTGGTTTAACTTAACTGAACCAATCAATTGATTGATTTGCAATCAATCAATCAATTTATTTTGAGTGGATGTGGGAGGGGCTTACCAGAGGTTCCAGAGAGGGAAAGTGGTGGAGGGTAGATGAGTGAGCGGGTGAGGATGGGTGGGTGGGTGGGTGGGATTGGTGAGGTGGATGTGGTGGGTTAATTTGTTGGGTTTGGAAGGTTTTGGGGGTGAGTGAGGTGGTTTGGTGAGGAGGAGGAAGGAGTTGACCAGTGAGTGAGTGGGTAGAGGTGGGTGGTTTGGTGATTGTGCGTAGGTATGAGGTGGAGGTTTTTTTTGTTTTGTCAAAGTCCACCAAAAAAAAAAAAAAAAAAAAACCATGAAAAACAATAAAAAAACAATGAGTCAGGGTAGGATTCTTTTTTGAACAACCAAAAGAAAAAATTACTGAAATAGGGCATATCAGAGTTAGCAAAACTGCCATTTTTTTAATGGCAGGTTTCAGAAAGATACCCCAATTTCAAACATGCCATTAAAAAGGGTGATGATAAATTCAAAACTCCCAGTTGTGTGGGAGTCTTTTAGGGCCCCACACGACCCAATCAACGCTTGGGGACCCATAAACGCCTCAAATGGGTTGCTCCAAACACAATTTTGTTTTTTATTTGTTTTTTATCTATCTGTCTATCTATCTATTTATTTATTTATTTATTTATTTATTTGTTTATTTATTGATTCATTCATTAATTCATTAATTCATTCATTCATTCATTCATTCATTTATTTATTTATTTATTTGTTTATTTATTTATTTATTTGTTTATTTATTTATTTATTTATTTATTTATTGATTTAATAACTAATCAATTAATCAATTAATTCCTTTATAAATTTATTTATTTATTTAGTTATTTTAACCAAAAAATCAACATAGTTTGATTTTTTGGTTGATTTCTGTTTTTTTTTTTTGAATTTTTATTCAATTTATTTTACTTTTTTATTTTTTTGTTTTGACCCACAACACTTGTAGTTGTGTGGCACACTAAACAAAATGGAACCTTTGTGTGAGGGCTACACCACTACAGTCAAGTCATGTAGAGGCCACACAACTCAATTGCAGTTGTATAGCGTGCCACGCCGCCCATTTTAGGCATTTAAACAACTTAAATGAGTCGTGAATTTAAAATCACCCCATTAAAAAATAAAAAAACCATTTATTTCACATCAGGCATGTCAGAGTTAACTCAAAATAAGTGGGTTTTTTCTAAATGATATATAACATTGGTGACCAGATATTCCAACCAACCTGTTCATCAAATCACCCCTTGCTCTGAAACTCACTCATCCCACTGGTCATCTCTTCAAACTCAATAACTTTGACAGAATCATGCTCAAAAACCTCTCCCTGCATTTAAAGCTCAATTTCAGACTGTAATTGCATCCCAAGATCACCATCTGTTGCCTGCTCACTCAGATCCAACTCCAAGACTCCAATTGAAAAATCTCTTACCTCTGGTTGGTCAACAAGACCCACATCAATCACCAATACCACACAAGCATGAAAAATCATAGAATGATCACCAAGGGCCATCAATAATGTATCATTGGTGGCCTCCTTTCAAGGGTTTGAGTAACCACAGTGATTCTTTTAACCCAGATTTGTGTGTTCCTAATTAAAAGGGACCCAGGTTACTACCCCCACATTAACCACCCATGACCATCATTGTCATCATAAAAAAAAGAAAAAAAACTTAGAGCAATTGGTCTTATGCTTTTCACTCAATCTTCATATCTATCTATACTTTCACCAGATATACCTAAAAAAAAAAAAGCAAGATCTAAAAACCATGATAATAAATGGTGACAGTTGTTCACTTGTTTGAGTTGGCTTAGCTGCTCTACTGGAAGCTATGGATGGGAAATCTGGAAGTTCTCCTTGATCAATCAACGCTCAGAAACTCCAAAATAATGCAATGTTCACCCAAAAACCCCAAAGGCCCTGCCATTCAAATTCATATCTGGTGGAGAATTGAGAAAAAATTGATCCGTTCACAATTTCGAATGGCAGGAAGGGCTTGGGGAGGCCTGGATGATTTGAGATTTGCGTAAAGCTGATTCAAATATGACTTGCACATAGTTTTCTACATAGATATGAGGCCATTCGGTACAAGAAGATGATAAGGGGTGTAATTCAGATTCAAACCCATTTCCATACAATCTCCAACCAATCAGAGCATCTGTATCAGTATACCAGATCCCGCTTTCACCCCCTCTTTGAGGTTCATTTTGAGAAAATTCCTTGGCTCCAAACAATTTTCAGCAAGGCCTCCCTTTTTTTTCAAATACAGCTCTTGAGGCAAAGGCCAAATGGCAATAAGCTTGCCATTGTTTCTCACATTTCTCCTCAAGCTTGGGCGGAACACATTGTGAGGTCCTTAAATTTTTCATTCTGCTGATCATATATGATAATTGCCTCATCCTTCAGGCCATTTTCCAAGTCTGTTTCAGATGATTCTGGAAGAATTCTGAGCTATTGGCAGATTGAGACGCGGCTAAAGCAAGGTGATGAATTTATTTTGGTAAATTTGTGTGCAAAGACAGGTGCGTTCTTTGGAAGTTTAGATAAATTTATTGAAGGTGGATGATAGAAATATTGAGATTATGTTTTTGAAAAGATTGATGAAAGCCATGATGATGTTATCTGAGTCAGCATTGGGAATGGACGTGGAAGGATTATAATCATTGCATCAGTGACAGTGAGAAATTGAACAGAAGAGATCAGAGGAGCGATAACAAAGAAGAAGGGAAGAAGAGAACAGAAGAAGAAAACATAAGGTTACGTTACCTGAGTCAGCATTGGGAACGGACGTGGAAGGATGAAGAAAGAGACCTTCCACTCCCAAGAGGCTGCTCAGGTATACAGCATGAGTTAGTGACATGTTCTGTGATATGTGTGTAGCATATGAAATGAGAAAAGAAACAGCGCACGCGCGGACTGTGCCTCTACAGTCCAACACCCCCCCTTGCTGCACACATGAGTTGGAATGAGAAATGAGAGAAAAAGAATGAAGAAAGGAGAACAAGAACGCATAAGAAAAATGGAAAGAAGAAGAGAAATAAAAAAAAAGGAAACGGAAAGAAAAAGAAAAGGAAAGAGAGGAAAGAAGAAAAGAAAAAAAAAAAAACAATCAAACTCCAACACCTAGGAGACTTCTGTGTTTCTCAAGAAGAACTTGCCCAAGAGGCTTGGTCAGTGTGTCAGCCAGCATGTCTTTAGTGGAGACATGGATGAGTTCGACGTGGCCTTCTTGAATGCATTCCCTGACAAAGTGAAACCTAGCGTGAATGTGCTTGGTCCGGGAGTGGTGTTCTGGGTTCCTTGCCAGACATTCAGCACCCTCATTGTCGACATGAATTGGAATGGGAGAGTCGTGTCGGAGTTGAAGTTCAGAGAGGAGTCGATGAAGCCATAGACCTTCTTTACAGGCGTCCAATAGAGCCTTGTATTTGGCCTCCGTGCTGGAAAGCAATACTGTCGCTTGCTTCCTTGATTTCCACGTGATGACGCCATCCCCTAGCTTGAACACATAGCCCGAGGTAGATTTGCGGTCGTCGCGATCCTCTGCCCAATCAGAGTCAGAGTAAGCGGAAAGTTTCAGTGAGCCTCCCAAGCGGAGACTGAGGTTCTTGGTGGAGACCAGATAGTTCAGAACACAAACCGCCGCGTACCAGTGGGCTTCAGACGGATCTCGCAGGTGTTGAGAAAGCCAGTTGACTACAAATGACACGTTGGGACGAGTGCATTGCGAGACCCATAGTAGAGATCCTATAAGTTGGTTGTAAGGCCCAGGCAAGGGAAGTTCATCGGGGGTTTTTCGGAGGAGATTTTTGAAGAGCACGCTCAACGGGGTTGCAACTGAGATATGGCCGCCGTTGAGAAATTGGTCAGCAAGACTTTCAATGTAATGCAATTGATTCAGGCAGATATGACGAGATTGACGGTTACGGGTGAGTTTTAGTGAGAGAAAGTGGCGCAGGTCTTCATCTGCGCCAATGGTGAATATTTTCCCGACGTCAGTAATGAGTTGCTTGACGAACTTTGGCTCACTGACTATCGCTAGGTCGTCAACGGGAGCAGTCAGAGCACCAACAAGCTTACCGTTTTGTATCTTGAAATAGAGACTCGGTTTGTATTTCGAATTGGATAGGCCTAAGCAAGTGAGAGCTTTGTGTAGCTGAGCATTCCATTGCCTTGGAGACTGTTTCAGACCGTAGATTGACTGGTTAAGCTTGCAAACCCAGTCCGGATGTTGAGGATCAACAAAACCAGGTGGCTGTTCCATAAATACCTCATGATCCAGATTTCCATTCAGGAATGCCGTTTTGAAGTCCACCTGACGGCCCATCCAGTCGTTTGAGGCCAACAGGGTGAGGATGAGACGGAGAGTTTCGAGTTGGAGAGTTGGCAAGAAAACTTCCTCAAAATCGACCCCCTTTGTCTGTGTATAACCCATCGCGACAAGGCGCGCTTTTAGCTTTTGGATTGAATGATCTGGTCGCTTCTTGATTTTGAAGACCCATTTCAATTTGATTATCTTGCGCTTCATTGGTCAAGGGACAAGGGTCCATGTATGCATGCCAAGTAGCGAAGCGAACTCTTCATCCGCCGCCTTGATCCACCTCAGTTTGTTCGGGGACCAAAGAAGCTGTTTCCAGGTTTTCGGTGTGTCAAGTGGTTGGTCGGTTCTTACGGTTTTGGACAAGTGCCCAAGCCTTTTGGGAGGATGCCTTGCTCTAGTCAAGCGGCGGGGAGGGGAAGTCACACAAGGGTGGGAGTGGGCCGGGGGGGGGGGGTAGATTTATTCTGGTAACTTTGTCCAGGGCAGAAGAAACCAGTGGGGCGGGCAGTGTTACGGGCGAAGGCGGATTGCTTGAGTTGGGAGTAGGGGAGGGATTGTTGTCCAAGGAGTCTGATGGGGAAAGGTCAGTTACCTCCCCGCGGGGACAATTTTGAGGGGCATGCATGGAGGCAGTGAGCCGTTGGTCTTGATTGCCTTGTAGGACTATGTTTAGTGGTGGAGAGACAGGATTGGGGTGGGGGACGGTGAGTGGCGGAGATGATGTCGGACAGGGGAGTATGTTGGAGCCAATTGGCCAGGGTAGTTCTGCATGAACAGGCATTGGCGAACGCAGAAGGTCAGAGGAGTAAGGGAAAATGTCATCTTCAAAAATGACATCTCAAGACTTTACCACGCTTTTCTTCTCCAGATCCCACAACCTGAACCTGTTCCCATCCTGTAGGTGCGAAAGGAGTATGGAGGATCAAGCTTTCTTGTCAAGTTTGCATTGATCCGCCTCCGGAACTTTATACCAGACTAGACAACCAAATGGATGAATGTTGGTGGGGTTAGGAGATGGTTGGTTGAGGAGTGAGATTGGAGATTTAAAGCCTGACAGTGTATGGCATGGGAAGGTTGAGACTGTGAAAATGAAGATGTGTCTGGTGGGAGTTGAACCCACGACCTCAGGTAGACTGAGACACATACTAGAGTGCTGCCTTTACCAACTAGGCTACAGATGCTTGTGGCTGCCAGGGTTGTTTGGTATTACTGGTCTAGGTTCAACTGCACAGCCTCCGTACTGTGGTGATACATCATTTTAGCAGGTTTAACCTCAACACCCCCCCTTGCTACGTGATGTAGAAATAGGAATGGAAATACCCAGGTGAAAGTGTGATCAGTGTGGGGATTGAACCCATGATAGGCTTACAGGGGATGATGGTCTTGCAGGAAGCATTCACATCTTATTCAAGTCTCATAAGTAAGCAAGTATAAGCTCAGGTAGGCTCTGGGTTTGAGACTGTCAACGGGTGTGTTTGTTTTTAAGAGCATTGACTATGGTCTTGGATTTCACACCGTCCTGATTCATGTATGAGGAGACGCAATGTAGCCAGTCTTGAGGTATCAAGCTTAGAAGGGCCGCTACGTGGACGTCATCAGCCGTAAGGGGATTGGAAGGGGAGATGAGGGAGTTGAGCCTTTTGTGGAATCGCGCCATGGTGTCAATATGAGTGATTATATCTTCTCCATCCATTTTGGTCAGGAGAAGTTTTCTCATCCAATATACCCTGCCTCCAGTTGTTTGATCCTGGTGAGCGCGAAGAAGGGTGTTCCACATTCCAAATGCGTGGCGTCGATTTTCACGTACATATTGAATGTTTGAAGAATCAATAGTTTGAGTGAGAACGGCACATACAAGTTTGTTGTTGTTCATCCAGGCTAACGCCGGGTTGTCGGGTAGAAGTTTTTCTATAACATACTTGAGTCCCGACGCTTCAAAGTAGGAATAGACTAAAAATTCCCAGTCAAAGTAGTTCAAATCGTTCCCTGGAGCCTTGAGAATTGGTAGTTTGGCGTTTGAAAGTTTTTGAGGGTTTGGGTTATCTGAACTGATGTTGATCATGGTATCAGGTAAGATTGGTTTCATTTAGTTCAGATTGCTTTGTCGAAAAGCGTATGGATCCTAGAGAGAGTTTTTATAGCTGAAGAGCTCTGGGCTCATAACCTGATGATGTTATCTGAGTCAGCATTGGGAACGGACGTGGAATGATTATAATCATTGCATCAGTGACAGTGAGAAATTGAACAGAAGAGATCAGAGGAGCGATAACAAAGAAGAAGGGAAGAAGAGAACAGAAGAAGAAAACATAAGGTTACACTACCTGAGTCAGCATTGGGAACGGACTTGGAAGGATGAAGAAAGAGACCTTCCACTCCCAAGAGGCTGCTCAGATATACAGAATGAGTTAGTGACATGTTCTGTGATATGTGTGTAGCATATGAAATGAGAAAAGAAACAGCGCACACGCGGACTGTGCCTCTACAGTCCAACAAGCCAAGTAAAAGATTGGTTGGCTTACATAGAAAACGAAATGTCAGATTGTTTCAGCATGGAAAGACAAGCAAAAAAGGTGCATCAGAAAATTTCTTGTTGGACCATTGGCTGGTTGTGGCCAGACCGGCCATGTTGTTGCCATACATACGTTATTGGGCCCAGCCATCTTGGTTTGGATCAAAACTGGCGGGTTTATCCTAATTAGCTGAGTTGGTTGGTTCATGCTTAGCGGTGGAAGCATTTGTTTTCCTGGAGCAAGTTTTATTCAGTTTGCGCATGGTACACATTGTTGTTCAATGCCTAAGGAGATGTTTTATTTGTTTTGATAACTTACCCAATCATAGGGTTTAACATTCTAATACTTCCTTTTCGCGTTGATTTCTGGTTGCTTGACGACAAGGCGCGCCAAAGCATTCAAGCATCTGTTTTGACAGATTCTAATCCAAGCTGGCGTGCGTCTTGAGACAATCTTGATCCAGTCCGCGCCCGGACAAGCGATTTGTGTATAATTTAAATTGCGTAAAAGTAAGAACAAGAGGTAAATGAACAACAGAAAAACAGACAGAGAGGCGTATATAACTGCTCTTACCTATGAGCGGATACAAGCTTGTGGAAAAAAGAACAGTGATGAAATAAAAAAATGAGATGAGAAAAAGACAGTAAAAAAATGATGGAACAGTGCAGCTTTGATTGGATGAATCAATTGAGCCATGAGTAAGCACAAGGTTTTTGATTGGCCTTGTGACAAGAAGATGTTCCTCAGCATTTCAGAAAGAGAATTAAGATGTCTCCTAGTGGAGAGCTCAAGTTAAAGATTGGAGATATGAGTTGCAAAAATTAAGTAAATGGATTGGCTGATCCAATGGGAGTGGATAGGATCAATGGAAAATGTTAGTAAAGGTGAAATCAGGAGATAATGGAATGAAGTGAGAATGGAGAATGATGGAGACTCTTTGAACATGCATACTTGTCTCTTTTATAGACCTGGGTGATTAGTCTCATCAGTTGGGCTAGCTTGATGCTTGTGCAATTGTATCACCATTTGATGGGGATTGAGATGGCAGTTTTCCTGGTCTGCGTAATGAGCTGCTTCAGGAAGAGGTTGTTGAGTAAAAAGATTGCCTGTGATTGAATCAAATGTGCTTTGAGATAAGACCAATTGAGGGCGTGGATGGAATGGATGGCTTGGTATAACTAGAGCATGATTAGATGATGGAGGTGGGTTTTTTTGGAGAGGTTCATGGTTGGGTTCATTGAATTGAAATTGGTGACTCATAAATGGCGGGTTTGGTTTTTGAAACATGCCAGTTCCATGAAACCCGCCATTTTGAAATACACCAGTTAGGGGGTAAGTGTATTTCATAAAAATGCCATTAAAATGGCATGTTTGGTAAAAAAAAAGGCAGGTTTCTAATGGCGGGTTTTGCTAACTCTGATATGCACTAATGTGATTACCTATTTCAAAATCAAATTTTTCCTATCAAAGTGAGCAATTGTGAGGGGTAGAATCCTCTCTCTCTCATGGCAGAAGATGAGGGAAAAGATGAGAAGGGAATTTTCATTGAGGATTCCAATAATTGTTCTGGAAGATGTGTTGGTCTTCAAGCATATCCAAAGGTTTCATGAATGAATGCAACAGAAACGTTGCTGGAAGCTCAAGTTGGGGAGGAGATGGAGCTTTTTTCTTTCATAGATAGTGTTGTGGAGAGTCTGTCTTCTTGGAACCATTTATTTCTTTTCCAATAGAGAACTCAAAGCTAGCCAATTTGATTCCAAATTAGATTCTGAATCAGAGTCAAATAATAAAGAAATTTCAGTCAGCTTTTTAGCGTTTCTCACTTTCTACCATGAACTTTGATTGGTCCTGTTGAGAAAGATTGTGATATGATGTGGGTTAATAAGATTGTTATAGGATTTGTTTGAAGCAATTGGAGATGCAAAGCAAAGAAAATTTGAAGCAATGAACATGTGAAGCAATGGATATGTGAAGTGATGGAGATTTGAAGCAGAGATGAGATGTGTGTGAAGCAATGGAGAAAGGATTGAGGTGTGGATGGGATTTTTGCATGCCATGGATTGTGGATGGATGATTATTCAAAATGGTGGATTTCATGTTTGAAATCCACCATTTCAATGAAACCCACCATTTTGAAATACACCAGTTAGGGGGTATGTATATTTCAGAAACCCGCCATTAAAACGGCAGTTTTGGTCAAAATAAAATGGCTGGTTTCTAATGGTAGGTGTTCTAACTCTGATGCACCCTATTGTAAAAATTATTTGAGGTTAACACATCTTCCTGGAGTGTAAAAACACTCTAGCAGGTATGAGTTTAGTAATGAAAAAACATTAATGAAAAAAACCTATCTTTGTGCCTTAATTTTAGAAAGGTATCAATTTAGAAACAAAATGCTAAACTTGCACATTTCTTCAAATGAGTGTGTGAGTTTAGCTATTATACAGGTGTGAATTCAGCCTGGGCCATGAATTAAATAAAAAGAAATGTGAAAAAAATTAAAAAGAAATTTTCCCTCCTCCAAAGAATAACACAAAACTAGCAAATATCTATGTCTGGCATGGCATAGGAGAAAAATATATTTCAAAAAAAAAATACAAATTTGAAACACAGAACATGAAAAAATCATTTATAATTTGTGTATTTTCTCAAATATCCCTTCCTGGAAATCATCAAATCTTATTTCATGTTGAGGATCTTCAAGTGAATTGTGAATATTATTCTGC
This sequence comes from Puccinia polysora, assembly GCA_025617555.3. Classification (NCBI taxonomy): domain Eukaryota; kingdom Fungi; phylum Basidiomycota; class Pucciniomycetes; order Pucciniales; family Pucciniaceae; genus Puccinia; species Puccinia polysora. The sequence goes on from CM062633.1 coordinate 18,744,376, forward strand.
TTTTCCACAAATTTTGGGAAAATATTCCATTCATTTTTTTTGTTAATTCTCTGTTTCAATTTATTTTTTTGGCAATTTAAATTTTTCAATCTGTGAGATGGTCATTTTCCAATAAAGAAATAAAAATCAAAAAATAATAAGAAAAAAAATATTTGTCAGTTTGAATCAATCTCTATTCCAATGAAAACTATTGTCAAAATCATTCCTGCTACTAAAAAAGAAATTTTTAAATTCCTTTAATTTCTGATTAATTACAATTTGACCACTAGATATTTTAATTATTTTTGAGGGGAATATTATAGAGAAATCACTGCCTTTTTATCCCAAATATTTTATTTAAATTCCAATACCATGCAAAAAAGCTTGTGCAGAATGAAGGACATCTGAGAAAAAATCAGGGAAGCTGAAATATATGGTACTCAATATTTGATGCACCTCATTTGCTCTGGAGATTTTAATTGAAATTAATTCTTGAATTTCTGATGAAATAATGAGTCAAAGAAGTCATAACAGGTAATTAATTCTTCTCTGTAGATGGCAAAATGAGATTAGTCTAACAGGCTTGTGCATTTTTTTCATGGGCTGAGATGACACATAGTGGATGAGGAATGACCAGTAATAATTAGTTGACTAAATACTTGGCAGAATTGTTTCAAGACAGGGATAGAGGCCAGTATAAGTGAGGATTATTGAGGATGCCTTGAGGGATTGTTGTTCAAGTAGAAGAGGAGAGCTAACATTGAGGTTCAAGTAGAAGAGGAGAGCTAACATTGAGGTTCAAGTAGAAGAGGAGAGCTAACATTGAGTTTTAAAACTTTTCAGTGGGCTTGATACTTTAGTTGAGATACAGTAGTAGTAGGTGTTCCCTTGGAGACAAATTCTAGTTGATCTGGAAGTTTTTTGAAAGTTGGATGAAGCACATGATAAATGAGGGTGTTTAAATGGAAATATAGAGCACATTACAAAGTGGTCAAGTTTACTTTGCCACAGAGGTTCAGGTATCCCATATAAGGAGACTAAGCCTGAGAGATGAAGATGGATGCTGTAGGATATGCAGGGGGAATATCCAGTGTTAGGTACAAGATTCAATAGAAGTGGGAAATGGGATCTTACTGATTTTTTTTTAGATATTTAATGAAATTATTTTAGGGATTTTCAACCAGTTTTATGAAATTAAAGCTGCTGAAAAAGGAAGGGGAAGCTCCTGATTTCCAGAGAAAAGAGGTGAAGGACTTGATGATTGAATTATGTTGTGTAGCATTTCATTTGAGAGTGAGAGACTGATGAATGACAAATCCAAAATTTGAAGGGGAGGTTGTTCTTCGAGAGATTCCCGGATGTGCAAGATTTTTGAAGGAATTTTTTTTGTAAGCTTCCTGATGCCAGGAGTATTACTGTACTTTAGCTACTAGAAGTGATGGAATTCAAGCATAGAAATATTCTTGAAAATACATAATAAAGAATATCCAAAAGGATTAATGTGATTGGTGAAGGTGCAATTTTTGAGTGGTTTGATCTAAGGGCCTTTGTTAAATTCATGAAAAATGGTTAAGAGGGGCCATAGTTTATACAGACTGGTTGCCTTGAATACAGCTCATTCAGGAGATTAAATTTGTAATCTTGCGCCCTGGGATGTTGGAACCTTATACCTCAAAAATGAGGAAGCTGTCACATGGCAACCCCATGTGCTATAGTGCAATCTAGTTGGTTGTGAGGGAAAATCGGAGAAGGAAAGTTTTAAGAGAAATTCCAAGAAGGAAAAAATCCTAAATGCAAAGCTAACTTCAAATTTGGAAGTTTAGTTAAAATTCTCAGGAAAAGTGCAAGGGAGATGTTCAAATAAAGGGAACTGAGAAAAAGATTGATGTGATGACTCAATCTCAGCAAGATTATGCAATCATGCATGAAACTAAAAAACTGAGGAAATAATATTCAGGAAAGCTGCATGCAAACTTATAAGGTAATCAACATCAATGGGTGGATGACTAGTTAAAAAACAATGAAAACTTGTCTGCAGCTAGGAAATTGATGATATAATGAGTTAATGGAACGTGATTACAAAAGGAACTGAGTTTTTTTCATAGATCAAAGTGCTTAGTGCAAAATTAGTAAGGATTAATGATACAGGACACATTGGGAATATTTATTGAAAGATGTAAATACAAGGAGATTGAAAGGGAGTGCAAATGAAAAATAGTGACTGTGTAATTAGTGATCCTTACCCAGTAGAGATGTTAAAACTAGATGGGGCGCTATCAAATTTGCAAGCAAAGGTGCTTTATTGACCAGTTTGGATGGGCTAGATTCCAGGGACAGAGTTAACCCACAAATGGAAGGTGTGAAGAGACTGAGCCTAAATTCAAGATTGATTAGATGGTTGACTTGTTGTTGGGTGATACTGCAAGGTTTGAAAGCAATGGATAATTGACAAAGTTAGAAGTTAACTTGCATATGCCATAGGTAGTAAGCAGAATTCAATGTTTGGCTAGTGTGCATTTGGTTTCACACTTGTAAACTGAGGCAGATGATATTGAGGATGGGATAAATCAAATATTTATGGTGAAAAATCAACCATGACTTGGAGTGTGACATTTTCCTGGGTATAAAAATTGCAAGCTCCTGCAAGCATCCAGTAAAATATCATCAATTCCAACTAGTTGATTTGATATTAATCAATTTCTACAATTAATTAATTTTAATTTCAATGTTTTCCTATTCTTGCCAATGCAATAATTGCATCTTCCATAAAAATTTTTGAATTCCCAGTACTTCCCCGCTCAAGATTTGGAGCAAGTACAAGCAGTCTTGGCTTTGAAAGGTTTCTTTATTTTTTACTCTAAGTTATTCATTTTCCGAAATTCTTGGAGCATTCACCAGCATATATCAAATTCAATTTTCAGCTTCAAGGGTAAACTACCAGATTACGTTGCTACCAGAAATCAAAATTTGGGTAGAACAGACCACAGGTGAGAAAGGTTTGGAGTGAAAAAAAGAAAAAATAAAGAATAGGAAAATGAAAAAAATATAATGATAAATTCTCTAGTACTCCCAGGGTTTTGATGGTATACCATGGTGAATCCACCACCACCACCACCATGCTTTTGAAAAACCAAAAAAATTGGAGATGGTTCATATTGAGGAAGATTTGCAAGAGTTTTTGGGCAAGGATGTCAGTTCCAAAGGGACTAGAGAAGGAAGGCAAGAGGGGAATGAGGGAAGGATTGAGGGAAAGGGACGGAGAGGGGGGTTAAGAGAGACAGAGATGGAAATGGAGAGGGGAAGGGAAGAATGGGAGCTGATTAAACTGGATTTTTGAGAGGAAAATACCAAGGAAAAGGTGTGGGAGCCAATAAAAAAATCAAGGCATTGAAAAAAAGATGTGGCCAGAGGGTGATTGCCCCAGGTTTCATGAAAGAGACCATCCAAGGAGTTTATGGGGGAGGATTGATGGGAGTTTTTTCAAAAGAGAGCTCAAAATTCAAGGTGAAAGGCAGTCTTCAAAGGGGCTTTAATTGGAAAATTAAATTGTAGGAGGAAAATTTCATTATTGATAAATGAAGAGAGAAGAGAAAAATTTCTTTCAATTATAAATTATTTGAATGATAAGTGGAAGGAAGCAGAGGAAAATTAAAGTAAACTATCTAAAATTTGTTATGATTTTATTTTGTTTCATTATCATCATCATTTTTTTTACTTGAGAAATCTCCTCATTTTATAATAATTTGTTTTTTTAAATGATTTTTGGAAAAAAATAAAGAGAAATAAAATTAAACTGAAGGAAATAAAACAGGAAGATAAAAAAGGGAAAATGTTGGAGAATTGGAGAGGAGTACAATAAGGTAGAGATTGAAGTAAAGAGGATTGGATTGAATGAGATAAGAATAAAATTTGAAGGTATTGGATTGGATGAATCATGATTTTTGGGGCTTGAAAGGGTACTTTGGATGGAATTCTTGGAATAATTTGGTAGAATTTCAAAGGTGATGGGCTGGTTCCCACAATGTGCAATATTTTTCTGACTGGAAGCCAGTCCATTAAAAAATGTATTGAAGTTTCCTTTTGAGTAACCTGGAATCCAAGATGCACCTTACTCCCCACTCTCAGTGATCTTGAAAATTGAAAGGGAATCAAGGGGGGTGAGCCTTTCCTAGGTATAACACTCAAGCTGGCTCTAAGATAGACACATGGAAGACCAGGTGGATAAATTTACATTTTGAAATCAAAAAAGTGTATACGCATTTGAGGATATGAAAAATTTGACCTTAAAGGGACCCAGTTTCTTTTCAAAAAGTTTTTGAGTTGAAAAATTTGGTAAGCTTTTATAGAAGTAATTAGAAGTTAAAAAAACTTAGGAGTGTACTTTTACTCAACAATAAAACAATAATTGAATTAAATTAGAAAAGTGTGTCACATAGCTTGCTATATACAGGGAGCTGATTTGTTGGGATAAAACAAAACAAACAAGTTACAAAGATGCATAAGCTGGGTGATTGAGAATGTCAGATGAATGCAGATACACAAATGCAGACCACAAAAGAAATAGATCAAGACGGGATGTACAAGTAATCAAACAGCATGGGACCATGTTGGGGTCAATTTTGATGGGATGGCAAGGGTGATGGAGTCAGTGGATTGGAGGTGACAAAATGGGAATATGGAAAGTCCTTGCAAGTTTACCTCAAAGTTGCTGTCTTTTGCTTCTCAAATTCTGTAACTAACAAATTTAGTTACCTTTATTCTTATCTTACTGTTTTCATTATCTCATTACTCCTGTCTCAGGCCTCTTCTGGAGCTCTTTATTTTTCTCCAACATGCTTCCCTAGGCCCCATTTATGTTTCTCTAGCTGTCCTTAAATACTGGTATTTTCCTGGGATCATCAATGAAAATAATCTGATTACCAGAAATCTAAACCAGGGGGACCCTTTCTTCCTAAATCAGATCAGTTCCAATTTAATTTATGAGTAGGTTCTCCTCTCACTTTGATCTTTTTAGCATTATCATTTCTTGCCCATTTTCTTTTCAGTAGCCTAAAATGTCCCATTCTTCTATCATAGGCCTTAAAGTAAATTCTAAAGTCTTCATGATTAAAAGCCAAAATTCATCCAGCTAAGATATCCATTCAACTTCATTTTCCAACTAGTTGCCTTACAATTATAATCCCAAGAAATTTGTCCTACTCCCCCTTCTCCTCCTATTTCTAATCTATTGGTGTTTCATCAAAAATCACATCCAAATTTTCTTCTACCCTAGAATAGACATCCTGAAGTAAACCTGCCTTGCACTCCATCCCAATCTTTTCCCTCATCCTAACCCTCACCCTTATATGAATCTTAATCATCCTCATCCTCTTTTGATCCTATCCACCATCAGCCTGATTTTAAAAAATCTCTCCCCAATCATGTCTTTCAACCTGGATCCTCTCCCAGCTCTTCTACCAATCTAAAATCCTTATATCCTGTCATCCATCCTACCCATTGAACCAGGGATTTTTTTTCAGCTCAATAATGAATTGAAGATACCTCCAAATAATCAATAAATAAATGAATATATCCTTCCTCCTCCTCCTCCTCCTCCTCCTCATCCTCCTCCTCATTCTCTTTCTTCTTCTTGATCCAACCTCAGCAAACCATAACCATTCCTCTAATATTTACCCTCGAATAATGAGTGGTCTCAAGCTCCAAAGACCCCTCATCAACTTAATTCATCTTCTAATTCGGCTTCTTCCTAGAACTTGTCCCTTGAATAGCATTTACAATCAGCCTGTTTAAACAAAAAGCTTCTCATATCAGAATAATTCTATCAAAAATAGGGCATATCAGAGTTAAACTTTCCAAAAAATTCAATGGCTGATTTCAGGCCCATCCATTTTTTTTATTTTTTTTTTTTTCAGTTAAACCCATTGGTTCATTTTTTATTTTGATAAAAAAAATATTTTCTCAAAAATGGATATTTCTCCTGGAATAAGCAATTTAATTTATTCAGAATTTTAACTCTGATACGCCCTAATGAGCCCAATTTTACTCAAAATTTACTGAAATTCCTGCTTAAAACCACAACAAACCCTGGTTAAACTTCAACCTCTCATCATAAGCACACCCATAATCTACAAATCTTTCTCACCCATCTCAATCTTCAAGCTTGGTTCAAGCTTCAAAGTCTGCATATCTATTGTTGTCACCATCATTCTCCAATTTGAGTGCTTTCTCAACTGTTGCTGATCATCAGATGGTCCCATTCTGCAGGACCCTTTTTGTGGCATTTTATATCCACAAATACCAAACTATTTTGCAAGCTACGCGTCCAGAATTGGGTGCAAGGTGGCTCAGCATTTGGGAGCGCGGGGGCTTGGGAGCAGTAGCTGCAGGCTCAGCAGTAAAGGCGCTTTTGGCTCAGAATTGAGTGTGGAGGGATTATACAGGTGATTGGTGAGATACTTGTAAGCATAAGCAGGGACTAGTTTGGGATATTTGAAGACAGTGCATTGGGAGGATATGGAAAGGCACAGGGGGCTTTAAGTAGGGCTCCGGGTGAGGGCTGCGCCATGAGAAGGACAAACCAGATAAATTCAATGGTAGGTGGGCATTTGAGGATTGGATAGGGTTGGGTTAGGGTTTCTGTATTGTGGCTGTCCTTCTTTTAGTTGTTGGGCTGTGGGTCCACTTTTATCTATGTCAGGGTTGAGAGGGAGGACTTAAAAATCATTCTCTCAACTCCAGTTTGTAGGGGATCAGGATAGGATAAGACAACCAGATTTTGAAGGGAAGGAAGGAACTCATCTCATCTCTCATCTCTAATTATCTTTTACCTCTTGTTGTTGGTTGAAAGGGCCACTCTACTCCTTAAAGACACTAGGGACTATTAAATTCCAAATCTGAGGACAACTCTTAAGGGTATTCCCCTCTTTTTTCCACACCATTTCTATTCTGGATTCTATTTCTCAACTAACCTGTTCTGCTTTGAATCACTTCTATCATCCTCTCCTACAATATCCCTAACACACTCCTTATCTTTACCTCATCATACTAATACTACTAATATTACTGACATCATCCACATCCAAAAAATACAATTCAAATAATTCAAAAAATTAACTCTATGCAGGTCATCATTGATCATAACTTTATCCTCTCCTCCCATCTTCATCCCTTCCTTGATCTCATACTTCCAGCCTACCTCCTCATCATTTGGTCTGCTCAAATAACGGACACTATCCTCTCCAATCAAATTGATCAGGAGGCTCAAGTTTCTGCAACCTTGGAACATCCCAAACATCATCCCCATTTTCTCTCAAGCCTCTTTTTGATCTATTCAATCATTGCAAGTGGTCCAGGTTTACTCCTCTTCAGTCCCTTACTCAGGTTCTCCACCCCTGCTACTTATGATATCTTCATCTATCTTCAGTTCATCTCCCTCCTTGGTTTATTCTATGTCCAATGGCCTGAATTCATCTATTCAATCATAATAAAATTCAACTTGTCTACCCTTTCTGTAAATTCAACAATTGTATACACCAAACCTGAATTATCCACCAATCCCACCAATCCTACCAACACTCCTGGCTACAAAACCCTCAGGCATCTTTAAAACAGTTTGATTAAATAAATATTACACTCTATCTCAATTTTAAACTAGAAAAAATTCTCTTAAAGTACAATGGTCTTGCTCAGGGGATTCCTTTTTGGGCAACCAAAATTGGGATCCAACCTACCAATCTCTTTCCAATTGAACTCTGTTTCCTTTATATTATTGGAACCGCAATGGCCTTATTCAGTTTATTGGCCTACTCAATTTCACTGGTGGCCTTGCTCATATCATCCTTTCTATCCCCTCTTAATCAAGGTCAATGCAATTCTGTTACTTTTACCTTTCACAATTCCACCAATGATGTTCTCAATTATTGGGCCTCCATCCATCAAAACTCTCTGTCCCGAGTCATCCAATAATTCTTCCATCCATCATCATCAGAACAATAAATCACCCTTCAACAGTCTTTCAATTGTTCATCATCCTCTTGTGCTTAACCCAGCACATCTTTTCATTTTGATCTACTCTTGGACTAGGCACATCCTCTAGATGGTTTCCACTCATCCATCCCTTGATCTTGAAGAGTTGGATGTAGGCTATAACACCAAAAATGGATGAACGGTAAATGATAAGGATAAAAAGAGCCAAAGGGGAAGAGGTAATACTTGTGAAGTCAAGTGGAACTGATCTGAAGGGGAGGAAGGGACACTCTGGGTTAGTTGTCTGGTGATCAGATGATTTTCATTCATTGTCCAAGGGAAGGACCAGTATTTTTGGACAACTAGAGAACCCCAAAGGGGGCCTGAGGCAGCAGGTTAGAGACAACTAGAGAGCCCCAGAGGGGGCCCAAGACATGGGTAATGAGATACTGAAAATAGCAAGACAGAAATAAGTTAACTAAATTTGTTAGTTACAGAATATGAAAATCAAAAAGACAACACACCACCTTAACTGAATAATTTAGGAACCAATATAAAACCAGAAAAAATTCCAGATATTCATGAGAAATGAGAGTAGAATATGAGAATTGAGGAATAATATATGACAAGACACCACCTTATCAGGAAATGAGATGGGGAAATGATAGCCTTTTTTAAGAGGAGCAACAAGGACCTCAGGCATAGTTGCCTAGCATGATATGGGGAAGAATGGCCCATCTTAAAAGGAGCTAAAAGGAACGCAGGCATAGGTGCCTAGCTTAATGGGGATGAATGATATGATGATGATGATAATGGTAGAAGTGATGGTGATGGTAATGATCATGGTAATAGTAGCAGTGATGGTGATGGTGATGGTGATGGTGATGGTGATGGTGATGGTAATGGTGATGGTAATGGTAATGGGGATGGTGATGGTAATGGTGATAGAGATGAATTTGGAATGTAGTGGTGACAGTTGTTGAATAATGATGGTGGATGAAAGCATGTAATTGTAATGAATGTGATTATTTTAAAGATTGAGGGTGGATAGAAGGGAGACGTATAGATATTATTGAGCAAAACAGGAAGGGATTCCAACAAACAAGCCTGTTCAACACTAGATGAGGAATATTGGAAATTTGTTGAAGTTGATTGTTGAGGTAGATGATGACAATAGTGTTGAGAGTTATTTGTTGTTGATATTGTTGGTGGATGAAATGATGATTGAATTGGATTGATGATGGGTGTATCAATGTAGGAGATGGAGCAAGTAGAGAAGTAGGTGGTGAAGTGGATGAGATGGATGGGAGCAAGCAAGAGGTGATGTAAAGTGAGGATTGGAGCAAGAAAGTGGTGATGTAGCATGAGGAGTGGATGAGATGAAGCAAGGATAGAAGTAGCGGGCAGAGCAATGGGAGAATGGCAAGGGTGACAGGATGGCAGAATTTCATTCCCCATTTCATGTCCTGGAAGGGATTTGTTTTGTCATCCATTCTCCATCTAATATCTCTCTCAATCTTAATTTATCTTCTCATATTCTCATGTATAGCAGGAATGTTGATTGGCCTTAAATGAGTTCCTAAATTTGGAAGTTAAGGTGGTGTGTTGTCTTTTGCTTTTCATATTCTGTAAATAGAACATTTAGTTACCTTTGTTTATATCTTACTGTTTTCATTATCTAACTACTCCTGTCCCAGGATGCCATTTGAGGCTCTCTAATTGTCTCCAACCTGCTGCCTTAGACCCCTTTTGGTTTTCTATAGCTTTCCTTAAATACAGTTTCTTTACTGGAACCATCAATGAAAAAACTCTGATTGCCAGACATCTAGACCAGAGGGCCCCTTTCTTCCAAAATCAGACCAGTTTTGCTTGAAGTTACCAGTACAATCTCCTTCCACTTTTCTCTTTGTATTCTAACCATTAATTCCCAATTTCCTCTTCAGTAGCCTACCATGTCCCATTCTTCTCTCTTTGGCCTTAAAGAAAATTCTCAAGTCTTCAGAAGTCATTTATTAAAGGATCCAGAGACATAAGTTGAGAGGGCTGTGCCATGGCGGGTAAAATTAATTAGACAGTCTGGTTGAAAGTTGTGAAGGATTGGGCAGGTTTACAGGCATACATCCTGAAACTGATGGTAGGCAGTGGAGATTAAGAGGGGGTATAGATATAGGGTTTCCTCTTCATTGCTGTTGTATTTAATAAATAAGGAATGTGTGTCTGAGAAGGCAAAATTCATCAAATATTAAGCAATAGAACAATGGGTTAATATGGGGAAATCAATGGATTACAAATGTAAACTAACCTTTGCAGAGAAGTGTTCAAAAACCCTTCCGGAAGTATTTCCTTTAGAGAAAACTGAGGAAATAGTCATTTACCTTTTACTTTTTCCTCAACCTCTTTAAAGCTATGGCAGCAAAAGAATGATGCAGAGGATTATACACAAAAAATATTGAGAAGACCAACTTCAACTTGATGAAGGTTTTACACACCTCATATTTGGGGCCTTATTGGGAACCTCTTTTAGCATTATTATTCTTCTTAAGGCTAATCTTAAATTCACTGCTCATTGAGCCGTGCACACGGTTTAAAAAGGTCCATGTGGCACGCCACATGGTCTAATTTGAGCCGTTTAAGACCCCTCACAACACAAGGAGTCTTGTGTCCCACCCAGCCTGGTCCTCCGCGGTGTGGACTTCCACACAACAACATTTGAGCCATGTGGAGTTGTAAACACCCCAAATGTAGTTTTGTGGCATCCCACATGGCACTGGACCACGGTGAGCAAAAAAAAAAGGAAAAGGAATTAAAGGGTACTAACACAACAAATAAACTAAATAAAACTTCCAAAAAAACAGAAATCAACCAAAAATTCAAGAATGTTCATTTTTTGGTTAAAACAAAAAATAAATAAATAAATAAATCAACATAAACAAAAACTGGTACTATCCAATGGGCTAGCCCTAAAGTAAAAATACCCAACAAGACACAAGTACCTGGACTAGCCCTGAACTAAAAAAACCAAAAAAAAAGACAAAAAACTTGACAAGCCCTAAAGTAAAACCCCCTCAAAAAAAGTAACTTGAAAAGTCCCAAAGTAAAAACAACAGAAGAAATAAAGGTAACTTGACAAGCCCTAAAGTAAGTTCAACTTGACTAGCCCTAAAGTAAAAAGGCCCAAAATTAAAGAAGTCTTTTGAACAGCCCTAAAGTAAAAGTGCCCAAAAAAATACAAGTCTTTTGACCAGCCCTAAAGTAAAAAAACCAAAAAAAACAAGTTCAACTTGTGCTAAGCCGATCCAATTCCAAGCTTAACATAAGTTAAGCTTGTGATGGAATCAGCCCAACACAAGTTGAACTGAATTACCATTAAAATCTCATTGAAAACACTCAATATCATGATGTTTACTCAAAAAACTCAACATAATGATGTTCAAAATGTGATAACCCTTTATATTAATAGAACTTGTTAGCTGCATTAGAGTTACAATTTATATGAAACCAAATGATGAAATGAAGTCAAATTCTATAATATCTATTATGTAGAATAAATTTGCGGTTGATCTTTCAGATGATCAACCCAACCAGAGGTTTTTTTAGAAATCAAGGAACGTGGTTTGGCTACAATGGGCAGTATTGGAATCATTTTTCCCTCAATTACTAATAGAACCCAGTGGATATTGTTTACAAAGAAAATGAACATTGGATCTGATTGATCAGTAACACCATTTTCATTGGAGTATAAGTATCACATGACTCCAATGAAATGAAACATATAGGTTTGGAATATGTGTCTGCAATGATCTGACCCATGTCTAATTTAGACAGCCATTTTGAGGAGGGAATATTTTCATTGATGTCTTCCACATCAAGTCTTTGTTTAATCTTTTCAACCTCCTTTGCACCACCAAGAATCTTAATTTAGCATGCTTTATGTTTCTATCATGTTTCAATCATTTCCTTCCTAACTTTAAACCAACCATGTTTTGCATAAACAAGAGATTTAGCAATGACTCTAAATCCCCAATTCCCATCTCCAATTGGATACCTAAACTCACCCAAGAACTTATGGAATTTCCTGGGTATTTGATTGAGGTATTTCACGCTTGGTTACCATCATGAAAACTAACTTAGTATTAATTTCTTTAATCAGATTAATTAAATGAATACTCACCAAAGATGAGCTTCTGGTTGAGCTTTTCTGCATGTTCTCTTCCTCTGAAGAGGATTCTGATTACAAATTAAGTGATCCTGATTCACTTTCAGTCTCTTCCTCTGAAGTATGAAATTCAGATTCAGAGATCTGCCACCTTTGACTAACAATTAATCATTAGTTATGAACTAAGGTCATTAAACCAAAAAAATGAGCATATCCCAAAAGAAAATACTTAAAATCTTTTATCTTTTCTGGTTTGGAGCCCTTCTAGTCCTTTTTTCCCCCTTAAGTTGTTTTTCAACAAGCTCAAACCAAGATGGTTCTTGCTGCATATCTGCCAATTTTGGTCTGCCCCTACTTGATTGTAAGACTTTAGGTTCAAGTCTTGGCTTCAATCAATATTTTGTAATCTTCTGAATGATATACTGCAATAGTCTTCTTTGCTCATGATCTTGAGATTCCAAGATCATTGCATTCACTTTTTCAAGTAACTGAGGAATGCTTAGGATTTCATTGACATTGCACTTGAAAAATTCAAAATAATCAACCATTAGTGAAAGAGGATTCATTAATAAAAAAATAATTAATCAAAAAGCATTAATCACATAGTGATTTGAACAATCCAACTTAAGCCAACTTTCAGAACTAGAGCTGAAAGGGTCATAGTCCAGCCTCCACTGAGGATGAAAATCTTTGGGTACCACAGATCCTCTGAATGCTAGACCGTCACCTATTTAGTGGGAACAGGGCAAACCCATAGTCTTGGAACATGACTTGGTGCACACTTTGCCATCATGATCACCTTTGAAATTCTCAAATTGTTCCCTAATAAGATGAATTGACTCTAAAGACAATTTGTAACCCAATGGTAACAGTTCAGGAGGAATCAATGTCCCTAACTTAATTCAAGAGTTATATAGTGATGCGTGAAATGATTTAATTTGATTTGAAACTTTTCTGTCAAGGCTTTTCAAAACATCTAACAGGTTTCCCAAAGAGTTTGCAAGGAATGTTTTTGAGAGTTGCATGGGCCCCCTCAACCCAAAATGTTGTTTTGTTTCCAAAATCTGCGTTTAAACAAGTAAACGCCATTACAAACGTCTCTTTGAAAGGGAAAATTTCATTTTCCATATACTTGATTAAATCCTCATATTCTTTCAAGAAACACTATAAAAGTCAAAAATTCAGAACCCAAAAGTATGGAGAATAAGAAGCAGTTATTTCAAACTACTCTGTGATCCGCATCATTGACCTCTGCCTCCTCCTTAGGCTTTGAGGCCCCATACTTTTCCCACAGATTCATGAAGCTTTTCCATCCTTCAACGTCATTAAAAAATAGTGCTTTACAGTTTGCTTGTATGTTTTTAGACAAGTGCCAAGTGCAACATTTTCTTGATGACTCAGGGAAACTAGATTCAATAGCACAAATCAGAGCTTTTTTGTGGTATGTCACAAAGACTTTTGGAAGTCTATCAGGATCATAAGCCAAATCCTTTAATGCATTTACAGACCAACTGTAGAACTCTAACTTTTCTTTTGTTCTAAAAACAAGAGCTTTTGTGAAAGTTTTCCAAATGGCTGTCATTCCTACAACATGCAATAGTGGGGTTTTGTACTCATTTGTGTTATAAGTACAATCCAAAATAGCAATATGATGGAATTGTTTTGAAAGCTTTACTGCATCTGGATTTGCTAAGAACAGGCCCTCCAAGTGACCCTCTGCACTGAAATTTGACTGGTGAATCAAACATGTTTCTTCAAGCTGTTCATAGAGTACCTCCTTAACACTTTTTCCCTTTAGTCTGGCAAGCGTGACATTCCGCTTAGTGTTATTGATTGTTTGGTCATCAACATAATCCCTCCCCATCAATCTTCCTCAATTTTCTCTTCAGTTGTAACGTATTGAGCCCATCATTCATGCCTTCTACTAGATTGTCTAAGGCCACCCCCAAGATTCTCCTCGGTTGAGGATGCAAAGAGGGATGTTCAGATGGTTGATGGTTATGTTGGTTTTCTTTGCAGGAGAGGCGCCACAAGGGGTCTGCCTTTGTGCAACTTGCAAGGATTAAAAAATTGAACCCAACCTTCCTTGTGTGAGTTTGTCTAGACCGTTTGGTAAGAATATTTCCTCAATAGGAACCATGTCTATCACAGGCTAAATCCACATACAGGTCAGGCTTTGAGTTGAAAACTGTTAAAGTGCAACCATGCTTCATTTCCCATGTTTTAAAATAATTTTGTGCCTCTTCCCTAGTAGGAAAAGCTCTCAAGGGAGGTGGGTCAAGTGAATCTGCTATAGTTACATAGTTATATTGAGGGCAGGCACTCCATCAGTTTCAATCAAATTAAATATGGCAAAGACCAGTAACATAAAATGTTACCCACCACCAGAGGTCATGTCCATTTGTGAATCATTTTGCTCCTCAATTGTCACTCTTGATGAGGATGAAATTGGGGCTTCCAATGTTTCATTACCCAGATCCTTTTTTTTCTTTTTCCAAAGCTTTGTTGATGGCACTATCAATGTAGACCTTCCATGCAGCCATGTCAGAAGAAGGAGGGCTTGCCACTGTTCCTGTCAGCTTGCTACTATTGCAGAGAAAGCTACAAAAGTAACAGAAATAAAATAAAAATAATAATATTATTATTAACCTAAAAAGGAGAAGGAAAAACATAAATATTATTGCAAAAATGGATTTTCCACCCAAAATTAGGTAGGGTCACTCACTGAACCCACCCTTGAAATCAAACTCCTTATATTTTTAAATAATTAAGGAAAAGAAAGACCAAAATACCACGGAACCACTATTGAAATTTCTGGCCAATTAAATATTTCACATGTATTGTCACGTATAGGTTTCAAACCTAAAATTCAGTAAGAATTGAGATGTTGTGTATATTTTAGGAGTTACAGACGGAAATGTGTTCTGTCACAATTCCCGCATGCAGCCGCGGCAGCCAATGCACCTGCGCGCGGCTGAGCTACAGCTCTTTTATTCTGTCAAAGTTGTGTATGCAGCCCCAGGCCTCTGAAAATTACGCAGCTGTGGGACTACAGGTTGACAAAGTGACAGACAGCCTGAGAAACCTAGGTACCGTGTAAACATGCTAAAACCTACACAGGAACATTCTACATATGTAATAAATTTTTCCATGGATAGTAGATAGTCTAAAAATACATAAAATTATCTAAAAATACTTAAATAACCTTTATACATATTTTTTATTAAATATAATTCAAAGTACCAAAAATGTCGAAAATAAGATAATGAATACTTCTAGAAATATATTAAAATAATTCAATATACTATTATGAGAATTTCTAGACATCAAAATTTTTTGACATACCAAGAAAACTTATTATGTAAAAATATTAATGAATACCCATGACTTACATTTTTAATTCATTATTTTAGTAAATCAACTGAATTTCGAAAATAAGGAGTAAAATAAATATCATGAATTTACTCCAAATATTTAATACATAATGAGAACTCACCTGAGATCAGAATATCTGTAAGAATGTCTATTAAAATAATTATTAACTTACTGGGAACATTTACTAAGGATAATTAATTAAATAATAAAAAAAGGATAGATTAGTGTTATTCACACATCCAAATATAAATTATAAAGTAGAATAATTTCCAAACCCTGTGGAATTAGATGCTACCCGGGTTAAAGCACCAAAAACACGTGACAGGATACCACTTGTTCCCCTGCTAGCCTCAGTGTCCGTCCCTTTGAGCCCCTGTACCCCTCAGAAGGACAATATTGGGACTCCAAAAGCTATAAATAAAGAGCTCTTTAGAGGATATTGATACCCAGAGACCCAGTTATATTTACATCCAGACACCGTGCCAGGTTAATCAGATACTGATAAAAGATAAGTAAGTGATTTATGGCTTTATTCCAATTAATAATATCCTTTCTCAACCCTCTTTTATCAATTTAAACTGCTGAACAACCTTATAACCCCAGTAAACAGGTTTAACCCATCAGTGCACATCCCAATAAGATACCCAAAGGATTTAATAATATACCAGTGAGTGTTATTATACTTTCTATTTTGTGGAACCTTGGTTACAAAGCCCTGCCACTCCACCGTGTATTTTATATACATATTATCTTTGGGAAAAATACCCTTCAAACCAAAGGTCCCAAAGTAACCAGGCCTACATGTTTTCATACTGAATTCCCTGAAGAGAGGTGTTAAAGATCCCCAATATAATTGTGGCCCCTCTATAAAAATATTCAATAATCAATTTATCTATATTGATTTATAACAATAAACCATATCCAAACCAATTAACCATGCAATAAGCTTTATCCAAATGTTTTACAGATTTTTGCTGCATTTATTGAATAATATATTTACTATTTGTTCTATCAACTCTGGTAGCTAAAGGATAGAAAGGGTCTTGGCATCCAGGGGCTGAAAGTTCCCATGTAAAAAAATTGCAATGGTATACTTCAGTATTCAATCCAACTTTCAATTGATCAAACAAAGTTTGCTCACTTTTGAGTTGAGAATGAATTTTTTGCAGAATTTTATAACAGTTATGATTTCAGTTTTCACTTTAATTTCACTTTTGTTTCACTTTAATATCTCTTTGGGATTGCTAGGTGTGGAACAAAAGTCCCACAAATTATTAATTAATCCCAAATTTGGGTTGAAAGAACCCAAGGGTGGTCCAGAGGGTGCCCAAAATTCTGGCACAACTTCCAGGGGGTTGTGCACCCCCAAAAACGGCTAATTTGAGCCTTGTACAGGGGTAAAAAGCTCAAATGAGCGGTTTTTGGGGGTTACACGGCTCCTAAACAGTTTCAAATGGCCCTTTGTAGTCTTCTTTGGGCCCCCGCGGCTCATTTGAGCCGTGTAAGGCCCTACACGACTACAACACAGTTGGAGCCATGAATTTAACATAACCCTCTTCTTAAAATTTGTTATTAATATCTTAGTTTTCTATTGCTGATAAATAGTGGGTCCCTTGATCATGGGCAAGATTATATCCTCTTTTATTCAGAATTCAAAACCCTTCCAACTTCTGGCCACAGGATCGGGGCTGGCTTGGGAAGTGGAGGGCATTTACCCCTTCCACCACCAAGAGCAAAAAATGCTTTTGGGGTACCACTAAAAATTCCAGGGAGTGCTCCACCAATCCAGTATGGAGAAGGGGAAAAATCCAAACCCAGGACCATCCATTTGTCTCATTCAAGACCAAAAACATCTTTTGGTTCTTGGAACATTTCAAGAACATGGCCCCCATTGAAGGAGACACAGGTAAAGAAAAGGTGCGCAAAATAATAAAATTCATACTGGAGCAGGAAAATTTTGAATATTTAGAAGACATAGAGATATATTGGGGGAGGAATTGGGAGCAATTTCGGGAGGAGATTTTGGAGAAGTGGGGAAAGAAGTAAAAGTGGTTATGAGAAAGCAATCTAGAAAAAATAGACTCTGAAGTGCTTCCGCAAGGAAGGGTAAGCTTGACAAGGGATTTTTTTTCCTATTCCTCCACCTTTGATAGTTTTTTGAAATATTCAGTCCGCAACAAGATTTTGGGCAAAAAAAGGGGGTTGGTAAAAGAGATTTTTTTTTGGGCTTGTATGAGGACTTGAGGACTAACACCCAGCAACACCTTTACAAATAGAAATTATTTCCAAGGTTGCAGGATGGTGGGATACTGCTGCTGAATGACCTGTGTATTTTCAGACAACCATTAATGGGAGCTTGAGCTACAAGGCCTCATGAAAGAGGGACAAAAGCATAAGACAGTGCCTGCAACTAGCACAGAACCACAAAGGGAGTATTTAATACCACCCCTTGTGACTGATTCAAAGAACACACAGTTCCAGGACATGATTCAGCAGATAAAACTCTTTTTTGCGCAAAAATTTCCAGGAAACTCAGCAGGGCCAACAGAAACTCTTGCAGAAATTCCTCTTCAAACAATGCAAAAAATGATGGGGCCTCCGCAGCCAAATCAATTCCATTACTGAAAAGCACCTGGACACGCAAGGAAGGATTGGAAAGACCTCTCCCTTGATGAAGGGAATAAAACTGTGAAGCTATGGGGGATTGACTTCTACATGGTGAACAGAAAACCATGCACAGGGGAAAACGGGGAACCCTCTCTGTGTGATCAGGTAAGGTAGGCAGTGCACAAAACGTTCCAAAAGGAACAGAAGAAGGCCACAGTGTCTTCATGGATGGATTTTTGAAAAATGAGCTTGGCGCCACCAAAAGTGGCAGTTGAGGTGTGGATGGTCCAGAGAGATGAGTGAAATGTGTGGATCAAAGAGAGAATGGAAGTGGGACTGGAAAACTGGGCAAAGGATGCAAATGAACAAGAAGGGGTGAGATCAGCGCCTTCAAAGAGAAGATAAATCAACATGAAGCAGTGGATCTGGGGCCTAGACACCCTGGTAAGCCTTAATAGACAAGAATTGGGGCCAATCTCCCCTGTGATGGTGGAGGAGATTATTGCCATTTTGCAGAAATATATAGGTACAAAAAAAGAAGTTGTTCCAGAACCAAAGACAGAACAGGTAGAAACAGAAGCCATCAAAGGGGACTTGGAGGAGGTAGTCAGTCCTATTACTTGTCTTTTGGAATATGTGCAGTTGAGTATTGGGAAGGAAAGGTGTTTTTCAATGCTCCACAGTGGATTGATAGTGAACATAATTACTTCAAAAATAGCAAGAGAAGTGGGGATTACCTGACGGAATACAGACATTGGTGTGCAGACCTTTGGGGGATATATGTGTGGGGTGTAGGGTATTGTAAAACACAAGGCTTCCATGGTAGCAAGGGTATGTCAACTGATTTCCTATTTGGTCTCAAAAGGGGACAAGATTATTTTGTAAAAAACCTTTCTTTTTACCTTCCAAGCCTCCTTGGAAGACAAACATGCCACCTGCAAAGAAATTTTGACAGTTGCAGATGGGAGTGGTTGGAAATTCAAAAACACAATATGTTGAGACTGTGAAAAAAGTAGGATTTTTGAGGGTTGGCTGCATAAAAATTGCACAAGAAGCTTTCCATCTGTGTGGGAAGTCAACTGGAGAGGAGCTGAAACAAAGGGTGGTGAAGTTTAATAGGATAAAGGCTTGCAGTTTGGAAATTAAGTTATTTTTGGGGATAGGTTTGGACAATTCTTCAGAAGAAGGAAGTCTTTCCAAATGTATCATTGATGGAGGTTAGCACAAGCTTCTACCCTTGTGCCATGTTACTGAAGCAGGAAGTACTAAACAGTAGAAAAGAAAATCAAACCAAGAAACATATCAATTCCTCAGGTTTTTAAACAGCGCTTATGGGCCATTAATTGGAGTCAGAAACCTTACAAGAAACCTTTCAGCCTCTTCCCCAGGGAATTTGAACCTATGAAAAGTAATATGGAGGAAAAGATTTTGGAGCTGAATTTTTGTCTGGAGGGGTGATTTTTGGGGGAAGAACTGAAGTCTCTGAAAGGGGTAGTGGTATTTCAAAGGAAGGCCATGGCCTTTGAAACCAAGAAATGGGGTCTGCCTTTTGATATTAATGTCCTCACTTTTTCTTCTGTTTTACTAAAACCACACTTTCTTTTTTATTTTTTTTTCTTCCTCAATTTTATAACTTTTATCTCATGTTCAATCTCTCCTCTACCCAACTCAAGCGCCCATGAAAAAACTGTTGCACCACTGTGCACACACTCTATTTCCAGATAATCTGTGAACTCAAATAACAAAACCATCCCAACACCCAGGATGCTTTCTGTTTGTTAAAACTTTGGTCCATACCACTGCATCCTTGGTGTCTGAGGCTGGTGAGTTGTTTTATTTATTTCTGATCTTCTCATTCTCATTCTTCTCAAATTAACTGTCTTCTTCTCCTCCTATTTTACGCTTGATCTCTGTCAGTTCCATCACTATTTCCCATCCTATCTTCTCCTGATTTGGTGTAGAGCCTTTCTTCCAAGGTTTGCTTTCTTGTGACTTCTATCCTTCTAATCTGTGTCTCTTCAAATTTATATACTTCATTAAATATTTTCTTTAAATCCTGAATAAAATAGATTTACATTCCAAACTCTCTTGAAAGAAAAATCAAGAAAAGGCTTGCTATGACACATCAGGAAGATAACCCCAAACTGAACATCCCATTGCTTAACAAATCAAACTTTGCTGACTGGTTCCTGAGACTGAAAATATATCTCAGGCGCAAAGGACTATTGGAAATCCTAAAAGAATACAATACCCATAAAGTAGATGCAGGATCCCTGAAAAAGGAGACATATGAGGCCTCAGACATCATAATCCAAAATATGGAAGACACTGCATTTGACACCATCATCAACAGATACAACAAAGCCAACCTTCAAGAAATCCTTGAAGTAATTTACAAATGCTATGCCTCAAAGTCCTCTAACAATCAAGGTTGGATGTGGTTAATTTTTCTTTGTTTCCAATAAGAAAGGGGGCTCAACAAATACATCAATGAATGCTGGAAGCTACTGAATTAAATACTGATATTCAAACTAGAATTTCAACAATATATCCTCAGCTACGCTATACTAGAAAAACTAACCATTAATTTTTATCACATTATGTACATCATAATTCTCACAACAAAATCCTCAAGAGCTCAAATGCTGTCCTAAATAAGTTAAGAGAATGTCATACTGATACCTAACTCAGTCTAAACCTCATTCTAATCTACTAGCCAAGGAAATTCAACCTCAGGGCCTCAGGAGACTTCCATCAGTATATATCCAGCATCTAAATATCCTCAGGATCTTGATGCCTTAGATATCTAAATATAGCCCAACCTCATAAACCATACAGATAGACTCCATAGACTTTCATTCCAGCAGTTCTTGTGACATTTAACATATTTCTTCCCAAAAATACCAACCTCACCCACTCACACTCTTTACTCGTATTGATTGGACATCAAATCTTGCTATTGAATTTGCCAAAATTTTTGTTATCTAATTTATTTACACCCCATCATGGATTTGATTGGCTATTGAATTTTTGGCAATATTACCTACCTCATTCTTGCCATACTACCTATCATTCTATCTTAAATCATTTCCCCAAATCCTGTATCAAGGCCTTTGACATTTTTGCTTTGACTCCTCAACACCATACTTGAACGCTTTGACACGCACCTTGATGCCTTACTTTGACAATTTGACGCTTTGACCTTGGGCCACCTATCAATAAATTCAATTGGAAATATTCTTGACACATTTTTGGTTTGTTTTTACAATAATTTTTTGGGACATTTCTTTCTTGTTAGGCAATACAATGCCTCCTTGATGTGCACTTTTTGCTCAAAGCTCTAGCCCTGCTCTCACACATAGCTCCAGGGGGAGAGGAGCCACTGAACCAACTGACCCCTCTACTCCAAGAGCCCCTGGAACTGGAAGAAACTGCTCAAAATTACCAGCACCAGAAGCTAGAACCTTCACTCCAATGGATAATGGACTATTGGATCCTGTCCCCCAAGTTTCCATTTTTCTTATTGTATAATCTGATAATCCTAAACTTTACAGAGTCACAAGAAAATTTCCAGAGACTGGCTACCATGGTTTGGACTCTCCTTATTTTGATTGCAGTTTGTTTAAAATGCCAGTAGACAATTAAGAATATGAGGAGGATGAGGATTAATGATTTTATACTAGAATCTTGAGTGGTTTGAATTCACCCTCCCCAGAGGGTAATCCAAGCCCAACCTCTAATGCAACTTCAGTCCAAACAAATTACCAAAATGCTGATCCTCCTTCTCCTTCTCAGGGTCCTTCTACTGACCCTGCCCAGCTGGAAATTCTTCAGAAAATTTCCAATTCAATGAATCATATTTCTAAACCTGCTAATAACCATCCTTCCTCAAACTTTAAGTCACCATCAATCAATGCCCCAGAAAATTTCAATGGTACCAACCCAACATAGCTTTGACCATTCCTTCAAGCTTGCAAACTCATCTTTGCCAATGATGAAAGGGTATTTGCCAATGACAGAAGGAAAGTGTTTTTTACAGTCTCATACCTTTCAAGAAGCGCTAGCCAGTTGATTCAACCTTACATTGCTCACATTGGTAACAATAAGCCAAAAATTTCTACTTAACTCTTGGTTCCTATTCACCCAATACCTTGAAACTCTTTTTGGGGATTTTCTTGAGATTCAATGTGCTGAAAAGGATCTAACATTCCTTAAGATGACAGAAACAGGTTATGCAACTAACTATATCACTGAATTCAGAGCCCTTATGACTAATTATCTGGGTGGGGAAATAAAGCTCTCTTCTTTCATTTCAGACAGGGACTCTCCTCCAGGCTATTGGACCAATTATCTGGATACAATGGAACTCAAGAAAAGCTACAGGAGCTAATGGATATTCTTCCAAAGTGTGATACATGTTACCATGAAAGGATGAGGCAGAATTCCCTCAGCTCTCATCAGGCCCCAAGAACTGGAAATACCTCATCCACTCCTTCAAAGAATCAAAATCCCAGCCAACAAGGTAGATCCAAGGGGAAATATAAAGCTCCTTCTGCTAACCCCACTCCAACTTAACTTCCTAATCCTCATTTAGGTCAAGATTGACACCTTTAGCCTGATGAAAAAGCTAGAAGAGAAAGGGAGGGCTTTTGTAAATAATTTGGAGGATCTTGCAAATTTACCTTCTGCAGAAAGCTTCCAGACAAAAACCCTGCCCAAAAACCTACTCCAGCTAAACCTAAGAATGGAAAAGACTAGGTGCTGGAAAGTGGTACTCCACAACCATCACCCCTCCAATATCTGAGTGCATACTTTGGAAGGGAAAGCACCTGAATCATTAGATAAAGGCTTAAGTTTCATTTTTTGCTCAATAACCAGGCTTACAATGTACTTGTTGATTCAGCAGCAACACAATCTGTTATTTACAAGTCTATGGTTTCTAAGTTTTCTTTGTCTCATAAACCTCTGACCACTCTAATTTTCTGATTTACCTTCAGCCCTTCAAACTCAACCTCAAAGGAGATCACTCATAAGGTTTCCTTCATCCTCTCCTTACCTTTTTTTTCCAACTTAGAATGGGATCTCCTGGTTTTTGATACTCCCCCAAATGAAGAAATTTTGTTTGGGTATTGAATTATTTCACTTCTAAAGCCCTGAGGTAAAATGGCAACTGGAATTGATCACCCCAAAACCCCAACCAACTTTGCATCAGTTCCCTTTTGTTGAGCTCAATCTGGCCACTACTTAACTTCGGCCAGTGAATCTGCAGACCACTGCCCCTGTTCCCTTGTCAAAATTTATGCAAACACAACACTTCCCTTGATTTCAACACCTAATTCTGTAAATTGGATATTCTTTTGCAATTCTCTGAAATTCATGGAGAATATAGAGGATGATCTATCCATTCAAGTTTTGCATATGTTATTTCCACTTCTGACTCTACCCCAAAGAAGGCCTCTGCAGAGGGATTGGATGAGGAAGAGGATACTGAAGAAACAGAAACTTTGATGGAAAGAGTTCTAGAAGCTTACCATAAATTTTTAGGTGTTTCTTCCAAGGATAAAGCTGATGAACTCCCTCCACACTGTGCTTACAACTACCATATCAAATTGGAAGGTCCTGTGCCTCCAGCTGGGCCTATCTACTCTTTCATTCATCATGAGAAGAAGGCCCTCCAAGCTTGCATAGTTGAAAATGTAGAGAAAGGTTTCATTTTCCCCAGAACTCCAAGCACTGGTGCACCTGTCATCTTTGTTAAAATCAAGTATGATTGTTTGCAATTGTGTGTTGACCATTGCAAACTCAACAATGTAAATCAAAAAAAAATTATCCTATTTCTCCCATGACTCACTTATTAACAGTTTTCTCTGGTGTTACAATATTTTCTAAAATAAACCTCAGGGGTGCTTATAATCTCCTTCAAATGAAAGAAGGGGATGAAAATCTCATAAAATTCAGGATTCAATTTGGAAGTTTTGAATACTTGGTTATGCCGTTTGGACTGACCAATGCTCCTGCCTCTTTAAAATGTCTAGTTAATGAAATTTTTTCCAACCTACTAACTATTTGTGTGGTGGTATTCCTTGATTATATTCATGTTTTTTCCAGAAGCTTCAATCAACACACCATTCAAGTGTGTGAAGTCTTGAACAGGCTTTTTAAAAATAACCTCTATGAAAAAGCTTCCAAATGTGAATTTCATTCTTTCGCAGTGGATTAATTAGGCTAAATGATGCCTAGGGATGACATTTAAATCAAAAAACCCAAGTTTTAGAAAATCTTGGATTGGCCTGAACCAATGAACAAAAACGCTCTGCTGCAATTTTTGGGTTTTTCTAATTTTTATGGCAGGCTTATCATTAATTACTCTAATTATATATAAGGAGGTTCATCTCCTCACTGCTCTCACTGGTTAAAAAACAGTTTTTCCACTGTCCCCAGGGGCTCTCCAACAGTTTGAGGACCTCAAAATTGCCTTTACCAAGGCTCCTATCTTCAAATATATTGATTTTTCCTCAAATTTGTTTATGGATACTGATGCTAGTTTCTATGCACTAGGTGCTGTAATCACCCAAGTATCTCCTTTTGGATCCAAAAACCCAATTTTTTTTATAGCAGGAAATTGGTTTGTTCTGAGATGAACTATGAAATCCATAATAAGGAAATTTTAGCCATTGTATGCAATATCAAGATATGGACGGTGTGGTGTCATTATATAGCCTTGGATCGGGAAATGCGTCGCGGCCTGCGCGCTCAGCATCTGGTAGGTCGGGCTCAGCAGTTGAGGTGCGCTCGTTCTCAGCAGTGGCCGCTGCGGGCTCAGCAGAAGGTGCAGCAGGGCGAAGCACGCAGCTGCGGGCCGGGTCTGACTAGGGGAGGCGGGCCGCGACCCGCTTGGGTGTCCAACCCAGTGATGGAGCCGGGCCAATCAGGTTCTCGGGCGGTTAGTTAGGGAAGGAAAGGGCGGAGCAATCGCGGGGCTATATCCGTGGACGGCCGCGTGCAAGCGCGGGCCGGCTACGGGACTAGGAAATTCACAACGGCGCGTCGGGCGGATACAGGCAATCGCGGTGAACTTCGAGAAGCGCGCGGCGGAGGGCCGCGCCGCGGGGGACAAACCGGATGCGTGTAATGGCAGGCGAGCAAGCGGAATAGGATATGGACAGGGTATAGGTTAGGATATGGGATAGGGTTTTGGGCCTAGGGTTTCCTTCTTCATTGTTGTTGGGTTGTTCATGTGCTTGTACTTAGGTTAGGGTTGAGGGGGAGGGCTCAAATACCTTTCCCCTCAACTCCGGGTTGTAGGGGGGGCATCTTACCATTGTATCATCAGGAGGCGGGGGAGCGGAAAAAGGAGCGGACTTAGGAAAACAGAATCCCTCCCCTCTTCTCTCCTTTTCTCCTCTTTGGGCTCTCTAAAACTTCTCTTTACGCTTGGTATCTAATCCTTACAGACGCTTAGACCCAAGAACTCCTGAACCTGCGGCAACTTCGTGAGGGATAACCTCTAAAGTTTCCACATCTGGGGGTCTGGACGGGAAACTCTTTCGTCAATGTCTCTTGAAGGTACTCAGATGCTATTTGCCTCTCCTCTTTCCTCCTCCTCCTCTTGCCAGCTCCTCATCGACCCAAGGGACTATCCGCACATCCGCTTCAACGTCGCGGGTGTGAAGCGGTTTATTTCGCGTTACGACCTGATCGCAGACTCCAAAGGCGCATTGGATTCCGAGAAGGCACACTATATTGTCTTGTTCATTGAAGGTGCGGAAGAAAGTTGGGACGTGGAGGAGATGAGCGGCTATCTGAACCAGAATTGGACAACGTTGAAGGGGAACATGCTGGCTAGATGGGGGGGGCGTGACTCTCATTTCCGGGGAAGCGAATTCAGGCCACCCGCGGAAACGGGCTACGCAGAGCTGTATTACAGGGCAGCGCGCGTCCCGGCCTCGCCGCTGGTAGCCACCCCTTGGGCTGACAAACTTGCAGAGGTGGCGGAGGGCCTTGAGGCCTATCTGAAGATTATCCAGCGTCCTAGCATGTCCGCGCCCCGGGCACGCGCGCGTGGAAGCAACGGTGATGGTGGGCGGACGAGACACAAGAGTCGGACGGCAAACCCAATCAATCCGAGGCCGGCAGAGGCGGGGTGTGTGTTGGGGAAGTGGGTATCGGCGGGACCGGTTCAGTCTAACGGCGGGAAGCAAGCAAGGACAAAGCAAGAAGAGGATACTCCGCGCGGTTCGGGACTCGGCAAACGGCGGATAAATCTGATGGGAGGTGGGGGACAAGCGGTGGTGGGAGCAGGTCATGTGTCAGGCAATTGTAACCAAGGAAAGACCCTTTTGACGGCGGACAAAACGGACGCCGAACGGGAAAGGGAAGCGCGCCGGGACCGAGAATTTGACGGATCAGGCACTGACGGCATGGTTTGGAGGAATGGAGGGAGATCGGGCGACGTACGCGACCCTCATGGCATTGGCTGAAGCCACCAGCTGGGGACAGCAGCTAAGTTTGGGGGGGGAACTAGAGGATAGGGCGCGGGCGCAGTGATGGGATATAAGAAAAAAAAAAATCTTTCACCTTTTCTATCATTTCTCACTCTTCACTTTTTTTCTTATCTTCTCATTTTTTTTATCATTTTTCGGGCGCGGACGCGGTTCTCAACCTCGCGTCTTGATTCTCACTCAGGCGCAGACCCGGCTCTCATTCTCGCCCTCACGTTGCGCGCGGCGCGGATTTTTCTCGGTAAAACAAATTCGCGTTTGAGGCGTGTATTTCTCTCAATGAATAGGGAAACGCGGTACAACAAAAAGCGGATAAAAGAAGGAAGGGAAAAAGAAAAGGGGAAGAGGGGACAAGGCCGAGGCGCTTAAGCCATCTTCATCATTTCCTCCATTTCCGCCCTCGATGACGCCAGTAGAGCCCGGAATGACGCCAAGAGTTCGCGCCGGGATTCCGAGGATTGGGCTCCAGGAGTCGCAAGGTATTGGCGGAGCATCATAGTCGACCTTTCCGCGAAAACTTCAAAGCCGGCCGCCGGGAGCGCCATCACGACTGGAATCTCCGGGATCTCGGGAGAGTCGGCGGGAGGAGGGGCTGGTGCGGACAGGCGCTCAGGGGATCCAATGGGAGGGTCCGGTCCAATAGGAGGCAATGACGAGATGACCACCCGCAAAGCGGGCGGAGCAGTAGGGCCTCGTGGAGTTGGAGGAGTCGGAGCAGCGGGCGGAGGAGGAGGAGCCGGTACGGGAGTCGAGGCAAGAGGAGCCGGAGCAGGGGGCGGAGGAGGAGCTGGGGCCGGAGCAGCGCTTCGCCTAAGGATTTCGTCGATTTGCGGGTCCCTTGCGCCTTGCGTAACTTGGACGCAATCCGCCCAAAATTGCAAAGCCCTCCGATAAGCCGCAAAGTCCGGATAGTCTTCCTTACGCGGTGGTCCCGCGCGGCAAAGCGGAGAAGAGGAGTCGCGGTCTGAGTTTGGACGAGGACGGCGGGGAGGTGATCCGGGTGGAGTCCACGAGTCCTCCAAGATAGTGTCGTCATCTGAAACCACGAACGGGTCCGGACAAGCCCTCTTGCGCGGCCAAGGACGAGAGCCGGATTGGTTGGGGGCACGGGGAATACCCTTGCTAAGCAAGCAGCGGTGGTGTCCGCGGCGGCACGCGGAGCAGGCGCGGCGGCCGGGCACAATAGAGCATGCAAGCCCGTTTTGGGCGCAGAAGTCGCAGCGGACCATGATGACGATGGAGTGGAGGGATAGGGATGCGGAGCGGAGTTTACAGTCGGTAGAAGGGTAGGGCGCGAAGGAAGGCCAAGGTGATGATGGGGAGTACCTCTGGGGACAGAACTCAAGTTGGGGGGGGATGTGGTGTCATTATATAGCCTCGGATCGGGAACTGCGTCGCGGCCTGTGCGCTCAGCATCTGGTAGGTCGGGCTCAACAGTTGGGGTGCGCTCGCTCTCAGCAGTGGCCGCTGCGGGCTCAGCAGAAGGCGCAGCAGGGCGAAGCATGCAGCTGCGGGCCGGGTCTGACTAGGGGAGGCGGGCCGCGACCCGCTTGGGTGTCCAACCCAGTGATGGAGCCGGGCCAATCAGGTTCTCGGGCGGTTAGTTAGGGAAGGAAAGGGCGGAGCGATCGCGGGGCTATATCCGTGGACGGCCGCGCGCAAGCGCGGGCCGGCTACGGGACTAGGAAATTCACGACGGCGCGTCGGGCGGATACAGGCAATCGCGGTGAACTTCGAGAAGCACGCGGCGGAGGGCCGCGCCGCGGGGGACAAACCGGATGCGTGTAATGGCAGGCGAGAAAGCGGAATAGGATACGGACAGGGTATAGGTTAGGATATGGGATAGGGTTCTGGGCCTAGGGTTTCCTTCTTCATTGTTGTCGGGTTGTTCATGTGCTTGTACTTAGGTTAGGGTTGAGGGGGAGGGCTCAAATACCTTTCCCCTCAACTCCGGGTTGTAGCGGGGGCATCTTACCATCGTATCATCAGGAGGCGGGGGAGCGGAAAAAGGAGCGGACTTAGGAAAACAGAATCCCTCCCCTCTTCTCTCCTTTTCTCCTCTTTGGGCTCTCTAAAACTTCTCTTTACGCTTGGTATCTAATCCTTACAGACGCTTAGACCCAAGAACTCCTGAACCTGCGGCAAATTTGTGAGGTATAACCTCTAAAGTTTCCACAACGGCTTACCTTCCAAGCCTTACCTCTCCCTTTGAATTTCTCACTGATCATTTTTACTGGAAATATTTCATGATTTCTGAAGTCTCAACTTTTCTTCAAGCCCATTGGGCTGAGTGTTTATCTGAATTTGATTTCACTAATGTCTATTCACCTGGGAAACACTCCATTGTTCCTGATATCTTATCACATTGAGACAATGTTTATCCCAAAGGGGGGATACCCTATACAGAAAAGAAACCTGAAGATATCAAACAACTCTTGAAACAGACAGACTTTGAAGGTTTGAGAATTTTCTTCCTTTCTAATAAACAGGTTGACTCACTCTTGGAAAACTTAATTCAATCCCAGAATTCAAATAATTCAACCCAAAATATTGTTAAGAAGTTAAATAAAAAGGAAAAAGTAAAGAGCTATCTTATTTATCCAGATACCGGACTTCTTATTTTTAAAAATAGGATTAAAAACCCCAAAGACAAAGAACAAATCCAATTTGAGATACTTTGACAAAGGAAAATCTCACCACTCTCTGGTCACCCTGGAAAATACAAGACAATTGGCCTAGTAAAAATATATTTCCATTGGGAAAATATGAATGCCTTTATCAAAGATTATGTTTCCTCTTGTTACCTTTGCAGCAGAAACAAATCCATTCATCACAAAAAATTTGGACTCCTCCAACCTCTACCAATTCCAGATACTCCCTGGAATTCACTCTCTATGGACTTTATCTACTAGCTACCACTATCCAATGGATTTGACTCAATTCTTGTAGTTTTTGATTTCTTTTAAAAAATTTCTATATTTATAAAAACTAAAACTGAAATCTCTTTTGTCAAAATATCTAATCTATTGATTTTTCATGTCTTTTCCAAGCATGGCCTCCCAGGTGATATTGTTAGCAACAAAGGATCTTTATTTTTTTCTTCTTTTTTGGAAAAATGTGTATGAAAGATTAAAATTAAAAAAAAAAAAATTCAACAGCTTATCACCCTGAAAAAGATGGTCAGATGAAACAGTGAAATCAGATCCTGGAAAAAATCCTCAGGATGTATGTCAGTTATCACCAAGACAACTGATATACCTGGATCCCCCTTGCTGAATTTGCCTACAAAGATTCCACCCACACTTCAACTAAGTAATCTCCCTTCTTGACCATTTGGGGAAAAAATTCCAAATTTGACAGCCTACTTGGGGTAAAAAACAAACCTTCCAGTCACTACATAACTCAGATCAACTGAAATCAGAAATAACTAGGGGTAAAATTTGGAAAGGAAATTAAAACCTATAAGAGATATGCTGACCTTCAAGGAAGTGATTTTCCTGATTCATTTGCTATTGTCAATAAATAATGATTCTCTTCTAAAAATATAAAATCCAAGTGTCTAAAACATGCGCTTTCAGAGCAATTGATAGGTCCTTTTTTGCTTACAGAACAGATTGGAACTTTATTTTTCAAGATTCAACTTCCTTGCCAATGGTCCACAATTCACCCAGTGTTCCCATCATTGTTACTCAGAACTTATCAGGACAAATCCTTATCTTCCAGACACCAAAGACCAAAAAAAACCAGTTGAAATAGACAGGGAAGAGGAATGGGAAGTGTCTCAGATATTGGATTCCAAGATTAAGAGGGGGGAATTAATTTACTTGGTCAAATTGAAAGGCTTTCAAGAGAATGAGCAATTCACCAGTTGGGAAATTCACTTTAATTTATCAAATAACCCTCCTTGCTTCAAGATTTCCACACAACCTATCCTTTCAAACCAAAAAATACTTAACCTGAAATAAATAATTTTTTTCCTTAAAATTGATTCCTTTCCTTCTTTCATTTTCTCTGATAAAAAATTATATACTTTTCTTTCAAATCAAAAAAAAAATTGTTTACTCCTTCAATCAAAAAAAAAAAAGAATAAACTTTGTTTCTGTACTTTTAAACCAACATATTTTTATATTAATCAAAAAAACGTATAATAAAATAAAATATAAAAGAAATATCATAAAAATAACATCATAAATATAGAAATAACACATCTTCTCAATATCTTCAAGAATAACCTCTTCTTATTCCTTTATACGAGTCATCCATTAATTAACTAGCTTCAAATTTCTAGATTCATAAGAATTGGTTCCCCTCACAGAAGTACCTAATTCAAAAGTCAAAGAAGCTAGAGCAATGATTTCAGATAGGCTTTTCCTTATTTCTACACTCCTTTTCTTTCTAGCCTTGAAAAAACCGAAATTCTCCTTCCTGATTTAAAACCCCCAAAATTTTATTAAACCTTGCTGCAAATCAGAATCTAAATCCTTATAAATTTTACTGTAAATATCTAAAGAATGGTTTACTTTCTCTTCATTTAAAATAGAATCATCCCTAACTTTTCCTTCCACCACATACGTTTTCATCATTTCTAATAATCTTTCTCCTTTTTCCAACTCCTCCAACCATGCCTCTGAAATATAACTCCCCCTAGAACCACCTTCTTCCCTTATCCTTCTACCAATGCCTTTTTCTCATTTCTTCTATCTTGAATAACCTTCAACTTCACCTCCAAATCCTTCATCTTCTTCCTAAGATCCTATAGCTCCAAGGAATCATCTTATCTTCCCCCCTCTTCAATGATGACCGAATCTTGTTTCTTCTAATTCCCTTTCCTTATCTACTTTTCATTTTTATTTTGATCTTAATTTTCTTCTACTACATGACTTGGTTCCATTTCAAGACCACCCACTGCATCTATTTAATCCTCAATGCTTAGATGATTCAAAAACTTGCTTTGACGCTTTGAAAACTTGGTTCAATGGTTCAACAACTTGGTTCAACGTTTTTAAAACTTAAATTGATGCCTTAAAGGTCCGGTTTGATGCTTTGATGGTTTTCATTGGCACTTAAACACTTCAATGGACCCCTTCAATGCTGACATAGATGCCTTTTACAGGTTGCAATAAATTTTTGATGGCCTGGGGCGCCAAATGGGAACTTCAACTCAATTATATTCCTACCTCTTGATTGCTTTGCCAGAACTTTTATTATTTTTCATACAAATCCCTAAGCAGGGTCCCCCACCAAATAAAAGCCTCCCCCCGCCTTATTTTTGCACAACCTTGAAGTACCATCTAGTGCAAATCTCCCAGTTTGATGCAATTTGTCCCTTTTGTCCTTGGCTTTCTACAATCTTTCCTGCATCAATCAAACTTCCAACACTTATTTTCACCTAGAAACTACAATAAAATTAACTCCACTTACCTGAATCTTCATCCAGCCTTGAAGAGTAACCCAATTTCATCACATCATCATCTGGAGCTTCCTTCACCTCATCAAGTTCACTCTCCTCCTGGACCCACATATTTGGCACCAAGGCCTTCCTTTCCTGCTTGTCAATCTCACAAGCTCTTCCATATTGGCAGAAATTTTCATATTTTTCTGACTTGTGCTTGGTACTGGTGGCACATATTCTTTCCGTCTTCTTGCACATATAACAGCTGGGGAAGTACTGTTGAACAGGATATTATTTATTAGTTTTTTCCATGGTGTAGGTTGGTGTAGGACTCCTGTTGTTGCATGATAGGGATGGTAACGGGGTGGAAGGTGGTGATGGTTGTAAATATGTGGAAGGGAATTTCAGTTCAGAAATAACTGGTGGAAAGAAGACTAGATGGCCTCTTCAACTGCTCTTTTTATGTTAAACAGGAGATTCCTCTTGGGATTAGCGATTCAGTTGGTAGAGGGTTTTAATAATAATTAATAAATTGACTGATTGGTGATAAGAAGGAGATGATGAATGAGTGAAACACAACAACTTGATGATGGCAAGATGGGCCCTTTAAATACTGATGAGCTCCCATCTTCGCCATCAGGTACAACCATTAATCATGCTATTCAGATACAATGGGAATTCAATCCAGGCTTGGTGATACATGGATTCAGCTGAGTAAATGATTAGATGCTTTTTAGAAAGTAAAATTTATAACTAATTGTAAAACGATAATTTCTTTTGTTTCTTCTTCTTTATCTTATAATTATGATGAACGTTTCTCTTATGTAGAAAGTTCCATCTCATGGCTCTTAATTTCAATAGTCCATTGACAATCTTGGGAGCCATCTTTGTCTTCTTGCCATTTGGCACTTTTGAATGCAGCTTTCTCTTGGAAGCAAAGTTCCATGCTTTTAAACTCAAAATCATTTCTTTCTGTATATTCTTTATGCATTTCATCCTTAAGAAATAGATGTATTGCATATGTTCTGTTTCTTTGCTTTTCTTCATCAGAACTATCATCCCGCTCTTAAGCTTGAGCTGGGGGACTGAAACTATGTCTCTGTGACATTCCTGTGTTGTGTTTCACAGGAATTAAATCTTCAATAACTTCCTTGTTATTTAACATATTTGTATAATTCTTTTTTTCATCATTATTAGAATTATATTCTCTATCCATTAAGGATACTTCTGATATCATCACACTGATATCTTCAACTGTACAGGTATTAAATATAATCATACCAACTGTAATTCCCCTGATGGGATTACCATTCTAACAATTCCCTCCTATTCACCATGGGGTACTTTCATAATGACACCTATCTCAGTATAACCCTCATTCTGATCTAATATCCAAGGAACTTCAACCTCATGGGCAAAGGGGACTTATCTCAGTATATCTTCAGCATCTAAATATCCTCAGGATCTTCATGCCTTAGATATCTAAATATATTCTAGCTTCATACATCATACAGATAGACACCATAGGCTGGCACATACTGAATATCCCTGGTCTGCATATCTTCTAACCTTACTCACCTTTCCATCCAATATTCTATCATGGTTCATCCTTTGGGAATCCTTATGTAAATCCTCCTGCAGATTTTATTAAATAATCTCTCTAATTAGTACGTAGTTTCATGACTCCCATGTACACTGTACATCCTTCAACTGTAAATTGCCAAATCAGACAGTTCAGACCTGTGGACTTGCCAAAATGTAGTAATCAGCCTATCCCAATGTAGTAGCATTATCTGAAGAGCCCTCTCTGATACCTTCACCACTATTGTCATTACATATGTAGTTCTAAGCTCTAGATTATTTTAACTCTTTTTTATTTCCAGCCCTTTGTATATTTAAACTTTCCTCCTTTTCTTATTCCCTGATTTTTTCTTAATAAATAAGTTACCTACTTCTTACTAGGAAATCCATCCCAGCAAGTGTCATCCAAGCACTCTGATCTTAACTCTACCAATTGATCTGCTGCATTTAGAATCCTTCTGTAATATTTCCACTCAAGCCTACTTTGAGTAGATCCCCCTTGTGCCAATCCCTGCTTGCATGCCAGCAGCCCTTGTGACATTGATGTCCTGCGGTGGTATGTAAAACCATAAAACCTGCAAATGGACTGTCCTTTCAGCCAGTCTCATAGCCTTTTGGTTAGGCCTTTCCTCTCAATTTTTCGCAGGAACATCAGTTATGAAATAGAATTAATCCACCTTGAAGCTTTCAGAAAGGAAGGAATTCCCAATATCCAAACCAACAGTGTTCAAACCTCCACTGTGCTCCTCAAGACTTGACCTCACAAAAGGTCAAAACCAAAGAATCTCTGCTCAAACGGAAAGCACCATCCCCTTGCAAAATATCCAGAAGAACACTTCTGGTTCTTACATCCAGAACTGCAACCCAACAACTGCAAAACCAAAATCAAGTCTCATCTCCACTCAGCAGGAAAAGACCTGGAGGTCATTGTCCACTCCAAACCAGAAAAACCAGTGGACTTCCTTAATGATCAAAGTTATGTGCTCCCTGGATACTCAACCAACCCAGTTCTTCCATTCCTAGACTCTGGAGCTACCCATCACATTGTCAACAAGTCTGATTACCTATCCAAATCAAGGCCCACCTCAATGCAAGTTGGCACCGGAAGCAAAGGCTCCACTATCAACTCCACCGCCATTGGTACTGCCACTGTGACCAATCATTTGGGCCAATCCATAAATCTACATAATTTAATCCTGGTCCCAAGTCTAAACTTCTGCCTAATATCACTTCCCAGACTCACTAAAAAATCAACCAACATTGATTGAATTTTCCACTCTGGTTATGGAATCATGTTTGAGGGTTTTTACTTTATATGTACAGAGGCAAATCATCTGTTCTAACTCTGTGGAACTAGCTTCAAATGCTCAGCTTAAGGAAAAATTAACTTTAAGGAACCAGAAGATAGTAACTGGCACCTGTGCTTGAGTCATCCAAACAACAAATTCCTTAAGCTTCTCTTTTCGAAAATCTCCCCTAAAGCTCACTGCAACATCTGCTACAGCTGCAAGATGAAAGCTTCACCTTTGCAAGGCCATTTCAAACCAGCAACCTGCTACCTTGAAACCATACAAATGAATCTGGTTGGCCCATTCCCAACCCAATCAAATGGTGGGTGAAAGTACTTTTTTACAGTTGTGGACCATTACTCAGGCTGCAAGTCTGTTTCCTTTATTTTGTCCAAGTATCAAGCCACAAAAGTAATTTAAGACTTCATTCATCTCTCTGAAAGAAAACTGGGCACCAAAGCGACTACAGTGGTATCAGAAAAAGGTGGCAATTTTGTTAAAAAGACACTCCAATCCTGATTTTTAGGAAGCGGCATTGAACACCATCTGGCTGCAGTGTATAATCCCCAACAAAAAAGGCTTTCAGAAAGAACCAAAAGGTCTATCCTGGATAAGGCAAAATGACTCCTTGTTCAGAGAAATCCCAACCTTCCTTCTGGGAAAAAGCAGTAAAAAAAGCCACAGACCTTCTCAACCTACTTCTAATTACCTCAAAACACAAATCTGTCCATTACAAGATATGGTTCAATAAACCCGTCAATCTTTACTGCCTCAAACCATTTGGTTGCATGGTATACTCTCTTATTCCAAAATCAAAATAATACTCAAACTTAAAAAAAAGGAGCTGTGGGAATCCTGCCTGGCTATGTCAATGAATTCTCATTGTATAAGATTTTGGATCGCCAAACCTTGCACATCTTTGCGAGTGTCAATGCTACCTTTCTTGAAAAATCATTTCACTACCACTCAAGCAAGACAAAATACAATAAATCTTGTTTTCTTACTCCTTTTCACTGTAGTTATCCACTTTCTCCATCCCCTGTTGATTTTCCTGTTTTCTCACACAATTCAACATGAATTCCATCTTCCAAATGTAAAGCTAACCTATCTGCTGATTAAAGAATTCTCTCCAAGCAAAACATCCTTTCTCACTCTTGCTGCAACAATGCTACCCCAGCTGCTCAATTGAATTTGAAGGAAATCCAATACCAAGATTCCAAGAACTTATCAGAAGCTCTCCATAGTCCCTAAAATTTTGAATGGATTGATTAAATGAACAAGCAAATCCTCAAAATCCTGTCCTACAACTTCTGGGAGGAGTGCAACAATCTCAACTCCCCTAATCCTCTGAAGTGCATCTGGGTGTTAGAGACAAGCATGAAAAATTTAACAGAATAATTGAATTCAAAGCTTGGTTATGCATCCAAGTGTTCCATCAAGAGTATGGTTTCAACTACCCCAAGTTCTTTGCACCAACTGGAAACAAAACTTCTCTTTGACTCCTCATATCATACACAGTTCAGAAAGGCTACAAATTCCATCATATCAATGTCAAGTCCACTTTCCTCAATGCACTGCTGAAAGAGAAAATACAGATAAGTGTGCCCTCAAATGTTCTGGCTGTCCTTGGAAAAGCACTAAAAATAAAAAAGGCCCTGTATGGTCTAAAGAAAGCCCCCCAAACGTGTTATAATAGACTAAGAAAATGGCTACTGAAGGACAGTTTCCGACTCAGAAAAGCCAACTAATTTGTTCTGGAAGAAGGATTATTTCCTGTATGTGCATGTTCAAAATATCACCATCTTTAGTCCTCAACCCAATTTTTTTTTTCAAACCAAAAGTGAAAAATTCAAAATCAAAGAACTTGGTCCTGCATCTCTTCTTTTTGGGATGAATTTGCACAAAACAAATG
Organism: Puccinia polysora; assembly: GCA_025617555.3. Lineage (NCBI taxonomy): Eukaryota > Fungi > Basidiomycota > Pucciniomycetes > Pucciniales > Pucciniaceae > Puccinia > Puccinia polysora. Next base: position 18,781,133 of record CM062633.1, read on the forward strand.
GAAAGGTCCAACTCAGCCAAGAAACCTATATTTCCACTCTTGTGGCGCGATAAAATCTAACCCAGAACAAGCGCCACTCCACACTCTTCAAACCTTTTGGAAAGCTCTTACCTGCCAGAGATGACCAGCACAAATAGTTCACCTCAACAAGATTGAATTGCAGAAATGTGGTCGGTTAGCTCAAATATATCAGCTGCAACACCTGACCAGACATCATTTTTGCCACTAATTACCTTTCCAAATTTCTGAACACCCTGGTTAAAAACCACTAAAAGGCAGGTATCTTAGTCCTCATCTGACTTAAGTTCACAAATAATTTGGGATAAAACTTCTCCAGGAAGCCAGTCATGTCCAGCCTAAGTGTGTTATTTGATGCCAAAGGGGACACCTTCCCAACTACAAAGCACTCCATCTGTGGTTTCCTGGTTCCCTGGAATGAAATTTTTGTGAGCTGGAAATCCTGCAAGCAACCTACAGTCATTCTATCAACTACCAAGGCAGAATACAAGGCAGTGGGGGAGGCAGTGAAGGAAGTAAAATGGGTAAAAATTCTGGCCAAGAAGATATTCAAGAAGAAAGCTAATGAGCCAATTGTGGTCCATGAAGAAAATCATGGTAGCCTCAAATTGGCAACCAACATGGCAAATAACTCAAAATTCAAAACAAAACAAATGTGGCTGAAATACATTTCCTTATGGGAAGAGGTAGGAGAGTGAAAAATATCCATGAAACTAGTCAACTCCAAGAACAATCCGATCAACTTCGTCATCAAACCAGTCTCCCAGCTTTACCTCCAACACCCACTAAGGGGTTTCAATGTGGGTCCCTGCAAACTAGGGCTGAATCCAGGGTGGGTGTTAATATGAATTTCTTCACCCTCTCTTTTTTATTACTACAGCAGAACTTTATTTTTTATTTTTTATTTATTTCTGAATCAATTTCATCAATTTTTTCTCATTTTCAATCTCTCCTCTACCCAAATAAAGAAAATGTGAACACTCTTGCGCGCCCCAGCGACACATTCTATTTCCAACGGTGTTTGAGATAAATTCACAACCCTACATAACCACCAAAAAACTCAAAATGGGTTGTGTGGCACGGTTCAAAACCCATTTGAGTCATGAGGAAAAAAATATTAAATGAAAATTGAATGAATAAAATAAAAAGTTAAAAAAAACATAAACATCAAAAAAATAAAAACATCAAAAAAATAAAAAAAATCTGAATCATCCTCATGAAATAGATATATGCATGATTTTTCTTTGTGTAAGGTTAAATTCACAACTATTTGAGTTGTGTACACGACTCTGTAAACAACTTGTAGAGTTTTGTACACAACTCAATCGACTGTGCGGCATGCTACACAACTCAAATGAGACGTGTGGCATGCTACACAAATCAAATGGGGCGTGTGGCATGCTACACCACTCAAATGGGCCGTGTGGCAAGATAGACGACTCAAAAATAATAAACAATAAATAATAAATAATAAATAATAAATAATAAATAATAAATAATAAATAATAAATAATAAATAATAAATAATAAATAATTTAATAATAAATAATAAATAATAAATAATAAATAATAAATAATAAATAATAAATAATAAATAATAAATAATAAATAATAAATAATAAATAATAAATAATAAATAATAAATAATAAATAATTTAATAATAAATAATAAATAATAAATAATAAATAATAAATAATAAATAATAAATAATAAATAATAAATAATAAATAATAAGTAATAAATAATAAATAATAAATAATAAATAATAAATAATAAATAATAAATAATAAATAATAAATAATAAATAATAAATAATAAATAATAAATAATAAATAATAAATAATAAATAATAAATAATAAATAATAAATAATAAATAATAAATAATAAATAATAAATAATAAATAATAAATAATAAATAATAAATAATAAATAATAAATAATAAATAATAAATAATAAATAATAAATAATAAATAATAAATAATAAATAATAAATAATAAATAATAAATAATAAATAATAAATAATAAATAATAAATAATAAATAATAAATAATAAATAATAAATAATAAATAATAAATAATAAATAATAAATAATAAATAATAAATAATAAATAATAAATAATAAATAATAAATAATAAATAATAAATAATAAATAATAAATAATAAATAATAAATAATAAATAATAAATAATAAATAATAAATAATAAATAATAAATAATAAATAATAAATAATAAATAATAAATAATAAATAATAAATAATAAATAATAAATAATAAATAATAAATAATAAATAATAAATAATAAATAATAAATAATAAATAATAAATAATAAATAATAAATAATAAATAATAAATAATAAATAATAAATAATAAATAATAAATAATAAATAATAAATAATAAATAATAAATAATAAATAATAAATAATAAATAATAAATAATAAATAATAAATAATAAATAATAAATAATAAATAATAAATAATAAATAATAAATAATAAATAATAAATAATAAATAATAAATAATAAATAATAAATAATAAATAATAAATAATAAATAATAAATAATAAATAATAAATAATAAATAATAAATAATAAATAATAAATAATAAATAATAAATAATAAATAATAAATAATAAATAATAAATAATAAATAATAAATAATAAATAATAAATAATAAATAATAAATAATAAATAATAAATAATAAATAATAAATAATAAATAATAAATAATAAATAATAAATAATAAATAATAAATAATAAATAATAAATAATAAATAATAAATAATAAATAATAAATAATAAATAATAAATAATAAATAATAAATAATAAATAATAAATAATAAATAATAAATAATAAATAATAAATAATAAATAATAAATAATAAATAATAAATAATAAATAATAAATAATAAATAATAAATAATAAATAATAAATAATAAATAATAAATAATAAATAATAAATAATAAATAATAAATAATAAATAATAAATAATAAATAATAAATAATAAATAATAAATAATAAATAATAAATAATAAATAATAAATAATAAATAATAAATAATAAATAATAAATAATAAATAATAAATAATAAATAATAAATAATAAATAATAAATAATAAATAATAAATAATAAATAATAAATAATAAATAATAAATAATAAATAATAAATAATAAATAATAAATAATAAATAATAAATAATAAATAATAAATAATAAATAATAAATAATAAATAATAAATAATAAATAATAAATAATAAATAATAAATAATAAATAATAAATAATAAATAATAAATAATAAATAATAAATAATAAATAATAAATAATAAATAATAAATAATAAATAATAAATAATAAATAATAAATAATAAATAATAAATAATAAATAATAAATAATAAATAATAAATAATAAATAATAAATAATAAATAATAAATAATAAATAATAAATAATAAATAATAAATAATAAATAATAAATAATAAATAATAAATAATAAATAATAAATAATAAATAATAAATAATAAATAATAAATAATAAATAATAAATAATAAATAATAAATAATAAATAATAAATAATAAATAATAAATAATAAATAATAAATAATAAATAATAAATGATAAATAATAAATAATAAATAATAAATAATAAATAATAAATAATAAATAATAAATAATAAATAATAAATAATAAATAATAAATAATAAATAATAAATAATAAATAATAAATAATAAATAATAAATAATAAATAATAAATAATAAATAATAAATAATAAATAATAAATAATGAATAATAAATAATATGGTTGTGTACATGGGTACGAAAATCAAAATGCCCATTATGGGGGGTATATGCCCCCCCAGGGGTGGCGCTTGTTTAGAAAAACTGTTTGTAGTAGTGTATGGGCCCCCACGCATTGAGGGGCCCTAAAAAACTCCCATAGGTTGTGTAGGGCCCTAAAATTCTCCCACACGTCATGTCGAGCCCTACATAACTCCCACAGGTTGTGTGGGGACCCACTGGACTCCCACACAACTGGAGCCGTGAACTTAACATTACCCTTTTTATTTTTTTCTTTTCTTTTTCTTTTTTTCTTTTTTCTTTTTTTTCTTTTTCTTTTTCTTTTTCTTTTTCTTCTTTTTGGCTTTTTTGTTTTTATTTTGTTTTTGTTTTTTCTTTATTTTTTATTTTTTTTTATTTTTTATTTTTTTGTTTTTTCCTTTATTAATTTTTTATTTTTTATTTTTTCTTATTTCCTGTGTTAACTTGTGCAACCCTGGTGGGTTGCAAACTACTTGCTTGCAACTCATTTGTGTTTCAAACTACTTTTTAGCAACTCATTTGGGTTGCAAACTACTTGTTTGCAACTCATTTTCTGCTTGTTTGAAACTCAGTTGGGTTGCAAACTACTTGTTTGCAACTCATTTGGTTTGCAAACTACTTGTTTGAAACTCATTTGGGTTGCAAACTACTTGTTTGCAACTCATTTGGGTTGCAAACTACTTGTTTGCAACTCATTTGGGTTGCAAACTACTTGTTTGAAACTCATTTGGGTTGAAAACTACTTGTTTGAAACTCATTTGGGTTGAAAACTACTTGTTTGCAACTCATTTGGGTTGCAAACTACTTGTTTGCAACTCATTTGGGTTGAAAACTACTTGTTTGAAACTCATTTGGGTTGCAAACTACTTGTTTGCAACTCATTTGGGTTGCAAACTACTTGTTTGCAACTCATTTGTGTTGCAAACTACTTGTTTGCAACTCATTTGGGTTTCAAACTACTTGTTTGCAACTCATTTGGGTTGCAAACTACTTGTTTGCAACTCATTTGGGTTGCAAACTACTTGTTTGCAACTCATTTGGGTTGCAAACTACTTGTTTGCAACTCATTTGGGTTGCAAACTACTTGTTTGCAACTCATTTGGGTTGCAAACTACTTGTTTGCAACTCATTTGGGTTGCAAACTACTTGTTTGCAACTCATTTGGGTTGCAAACTACTTGTTTGCAACTCATTTGGGTTGCAAACTACTTGTTTGCAACTCATTTGGGTTGCAAACTACTTGTTTGCAACTCATTTTCTGCTTATTTGAAACTCAGTTGGGTTGCAAACTACTTGTTTGCAACTCATTTGGTTTGCAAACTACTTGTTTGAAACTCATTTGGGTTGCAAACTACTTGTTTGCAACTCATTTGGGTTGCAAACTACTTGTTTGCAACTCATTTGGGTTGCAAACTACTTGTTTGAAACTCATTTGGGTTGAAAACTACTTGTTTGCAACTCATTTGGGTTGCAAACTACTTGTTTGCAACTCATTTGGGTTGAAAACTACTTGTTTGAAACTCATTTGGGTTGCAAACTACTTGTTTGCAACTCATTTGGGTTGCAAACTACTTGTTTTCAACTCATTTGGGTTGCAAACCACTTTTTTGCAACTCATTTGGGTTGCAAAGTACTTGTTTGCAACTCATTTGGGTTGCAAATTACTTGTTTGAAACTCATTTGGGTTTCAAAGTACTTGTTTTCAACTCATTTGGGTTGAAACCTACTTGTTTGCAACTCATTTGGGTTGCAAACTACTTTTTTGCAACTCATTTGGGTTTCAAACTACTTTTTTGGAACTCATTTGTGTTGCAAACGATATGTCTCTGGCCCCCAGGAATGGCACATGTGGTGAGCATCTTTTTTCACAACTCTTTGAGTTGTGAACCTCTTTTCATAAATTGTATTGGTTGTGAATGGGGTTTTATGCCTGTTGACAAAACGGGGTTTTGAATTTATTTTTGCCATTCCGACTCATCTGTGCACTCAAATTCAAACACCATTCCAACACCCAGGATGCATTCTCTTTGTACAAGCTTTGATGCATACCACTGCATCTTTGGTGTCTTAGTCTGGGGACTTGTTTTCTTTATTTTTGATCTGCTCATCCCCCTTCTTTTTAAATTACAGTTCTGTCTCCTCTTCCTACTTGTGTACTCTCCATCTCTGTCAGTTCCATTACTATTGTCCATCCTGTCTTCTCCTGATTTGGGTTAGAGCCTTTTTTTTAAAGGTGTGCTATCTTGTGACTTCTTTCCTTGTAAACTTTGTTTCTTCAAATTGATTTACTGGAATAAAGCTTTCATTTAAAGCCCAAATCCAACAATTCTCAAGCAAACAATAGTGGGGCCTTATTGAATTCTAAAAGTGGAATGTGAGCCCTGAGAAGTGAAAAAAATTACTATTCCAGTATGATTGTGGGATACATTCACCAAGTTAGTGAGTGAATGTCTACAGACAGGGTTTTAGAAGCAATCCTGTCCCAGTTATTGCAGCCCCTTATTTTTGATATTAAAAAGGATTGAAGGAGTTTTAAAATGGTTTAAAATCTCCAGTAACTCAATTTGGTCACAATTTGATCTGTGGTTGCCTCCAAAGGTGGAACATTTTTTAGGGAACATGAATGTCAATTTGTGTTATGGACTGGTGGATGTGATGGGAGGATAAAATTAGTAGGAACTTCAACTGCATTTCAGGCCATTGACATCATTTGAGAGAAGATTAGGGTGTTTAAAGTCAACACACCTACCCCAGGGAGAAACCAACTCTTTAGCAGTTTATCAGGGTTAGATGTTGTGGATTCTACAGAACAACATTCTGAAGATGGTCCAAATTGTTATTGAACATGTGGAGATCAAAGGGCCCATAAGAAAATACAGGGGGGAGATAAAAAAGAATCTGGGAATAAGGCGCTTTGGGTGGGAATATGCTCAAACATAGGAAAAAATCCTCTTTTTGATGACAGAAGCAGGTTTGAAAGTTTTGGAGAAGAAGTTTAAAGTATGTTTCCCCATACTTGAGAAAATGGGGAATGCAGAAAACAGTGCATTTTGCACTGAAAACAGTGCATTTTGCACTGAAAACAGTGCATTTTGCACTGAAAACAGTGCATTTTGCACTGAAAACAGTGCATTTTTCACTGAAAACAGTGCATTTTGCACTGAAAACAGTGCATTTTGCACTGAAAACAGTGCATTTTGCACTGAAAACAGTGCATTTTGCACTGAAAACAGTGCATTTTGCACTGAAAACAGTGCATTTTGCACTGAAAACAGTGCATTTTGCACTGAAAACAGTGCATTTTGCACTGAAAACAGTGCATTTTGCACTGAAAACAGTGCATTTTGCACTGAAAACAGTGCATTTTGCACTGAAAACAGTGCATTTTGCACTGAAAACAGTGCATTTTGCACTGAAAACAGTGCATTTTGCACTGAAAACAGTGCATTTTGCACTGAAAACAGTGCATTTTGCACTGAAAACAGTGCATTTTGCACTGAAAACAGTGCATTTTGCACTGAAAACAGTGCATTTTGCACTGAAAACAGTGCATTTTGCACTGAAAACAGTGCATTTTGCACTGAAAACAGTGCATTTTGCACTGAAAACAGTGCATTTTGCACTGAAAACAGTGCATTTTGCACTGAAAACAGTGCATTTTGCACTGAAAACAGTGCATTTTGCACTGAAAACAGTGCATTTTGCACTGAAAACAGTGCATTTTGCACTGAAAACAGTGCATTTTGCACTGAAAACAGTGCATTTTGCACTGAAAACAGTGCATTTTGCACTGAAAACAGTGCATTTTGCACTGAAAACAGTGCATTTTGCACTGAAAACAGTGCATTTTGCACTGAAAACAGTGCATTTTGCACTGAAAACAGTGCATTTTGCACTGAAAACAGTGCATTTTGCACTGAAAACAGTGCATTTTGCACTGAAAACAGTGCATTTTGCACTGAAAACAGTGCATTTTGCACTGAAAACAGTGCATTTTGCACTGAAAACAGTGCATTTTGCACTGAAAACAGTGCATTTTGCACTGAAAACAGTGCATTTTGCACTGAAAACAGTGCATTTTGCACTGAAAACAGTGCATTTTGCACTGAAAACAGTGCATTTTGCACTGAAAACAGTGCATTTTGCACTGAAAACAGTGCATTTTGCACTGAAAACAGTGCATTTTGCACTGAAAACAGTGCATTTTGCACTGAAAACAGTGCATTTTGCACTGAAAACAGTGCATTTTGCACTGAAAACAGTGCATTTTGCACTGAAAACAGTGCATTTTGCACTGAAAACAGTGCATTTTGCACTGAAAACAGTGCATTTTGCACTGAAAACAGTGCATTTTGCACTGAAAACAGTGCATTTTGCACTGAAAACAGTGCATTTTGCACTGAAAACAGTGCATTTTGCACTGAAAACAGTGCATTTTGCACTGAAAACAGTGCATTTTGCACTGAAAACAGTGCATTTTGCACTGAAAACAGTGCATTTTGCACTGAAAACAGTGCATTTTGCACTGAAAACAGTGCATTTTGCACTGAAAACAGTGCATTTTGCACTGAAAACAGTGCATTTTGCACTGAAAACAGTGCATTTTGCACTGAAAACAGTGCATTTTGCACTGAAAACAGTGCATTTTGCACTGAAAACAGTGCATTTTGCACTGAAAACAGTGCATTTTGCACTGAAAACAGTGCATTTTGCACTGAAAACAGTGCATTTTGCACTGAAAACAGTGCATTTTGCACTGAAAACAGTGCATTTTGCACTGAAAACAGTGCATTTTGCACTGAAAACAGTGCATTTTGCACTGAAAACAGTGCATTTTGCACTGAAAACAGTGCATTTTGCACTGAAAACAGTGCATTTTGCACTGAAAACAGTGCATTTTGCACTGAAAACAGTGCATTTTGCACTGAAAACAGTGCATTTTGCACTGAAAACAGTGCATTTTGCACTGAAAACAGTGCATTTTGCACTGAAAACAGTGCATTTTGCACTGAAAACAGTGCATTTTGCACTGAAAACAGTGCATTTTGCACTGAAAACAGTGCATTTTGCACTGAAAACAGTGCATTTTGCACTGAAAACAGTGCATTTTGCACTGAAAACAGTGCATTTTGCACTGAAAACAGTGCATTTTGCACTGAAAACAGTGCATTTTGCACTGAAAACAGTGCATTTTGCACTGAAAACAGTGCATTTTGCACTGAAAACAGTGCATTTTGCACTGAAAACAGTGCATTTTGCACTGAAAACAGTGCATTTTGCACTGAAAACAGTGCATTTTGCACTGAAAACAGTGCATTTTGCACTGAAAACAGTGCATTTTGCACTGAAAACAGTGCATTTTGCACTGAAAACAGTGCATTTTGCACTGAAAACAGTGCATTTTGCACTGAAAACAGTGCATTTTGCACTGAAAACAGTGCATTTTGCACTGAAAACAGTGCATTTTGCACTGAAAACAGTGCATTTGTCACTGGAAACAGTAAATTTGGCACTGAAAACAGTGCATTTGGCACTGAAAAAAGTGCATTTGGCACTGAAAAAAGTGCATTTGGCACTGAAAAAAGTGCATTTGGGACTGAAAAAAGTGCATTTGGGACTGAAAAAAGTGCATTTGGAACTGAAAACTGGCAATGAATCTCTCTTTGAACAGTTTTCTCTTCAAAAGGCTCACATCAAAGCGGGGAGATAGGCTTACCTACTGGTGGCAAGGGACAAAATATGAGGATGGAGGGAGGAAAGGCCATTGGTGAAGCTTTCTGTGGAGAAGTTAGGGGTATTCTAGCAGGTGGATTGGTTTGCACACTTCTTTTATGCCTAATCACAGTTGTTGGGGGAGCAGAGTTTTGAAGTGGCTTGAGAATTTTTGTGGAGGCTTCTGGGCCAATTTTTTGCAGGGTGATGAAGTACTATCCAGAAGGTGCAGGGGCACTGGAGCACAGACATCAGTGAATCAAGGATGAATTGGTCAAGCTATGCAGGGAAGATGGTAACAAGTGGCAGCAGGGGCTCCCAATGGTGTTTTTTGTGGACCAAATTTTGGTTAAGGGGGGGATGGGTTTTTTGGTGTATGAGCTCTTGTTTGGCCAGAAGGTGTTTCTGAAAGTAAATATTGAGATTTTAATCTACCTGTTGGTCAACTGGTGGAACTGAAAATAGTTGAAAGAACTGGTGGCATCACGCACAGCAGCTTTTGCATATGGCAGAATGGTTTTGGAGGGGACACTGCACAACTGAAGGAGGCTCAAGCTAAGTTGGTGTACTATTAGGATAAATGGTGCACCAATAAATTTTCCCTTTGTGGAAGGCAGACCGGCTCTTGCTGTATAATTGGAAATTAGAAACTCAGTGGGGCAAGCTTTTTGCAGATCAATGGAATGGGCCATGTTGGTTTGCAATTCAATTTCTGGGGGGGAGTTATCAGTTGGAGGAGTTGGATGGGGATCTCTTGAAGCACAAAACAGAGGTGGTGCATGTGAAGAGGTTTTAAGCCCACATATACACAGATTTTTACAAGATGAAGGAGGCAGGGGATGATGATTTTTTTGTGGTGAATATAGTGGGGAGGCTCCAGAGGATGCTCAAGCAGAAAATGAAAGTAGAAAAGGCAAAATGAAGGATCTTGGAAATTTGGTTCTTCCACAGGGGACCTATCTGTGGAAGAAAATTGAGGACAATGCTTAAGTATGGGGGGGAGCTTTGAGGTTCAACTGGCTAACATTATGTATCACCATAGTAGGAGGCTGTGCAGTTGAAGATAGACCAGTAATAACAAACAACCCTTGCAGGAAAAAGAGTCTGTAGCCTAGTTGGTAAAGGAAGCACTTTAGTATCTTTCTCAGCTTTTCTGAGTTTGTGGGTTCAAGTCCCACCAGGAAAATCTTGATTTTCACAGTAACTACAGGTTATGAGCCCAGAAATCACCTGAGTTTATACTTGATTTAATAATATACTTGAATGAGATCTGAATGCTTATTTAAAGACCATTTCCCCATGTAAGCCTGCCCTATGATTGTAGGTTCAATCCCTGCACTGATCACTCTTTCAAATGGGTATTCCTGTACTGATTTATATGTAATATAGCAAGGGGGGTGTTGAGGTTAAACCTGGTAAGATGACATATCACCACAGTAGGAGTCTGTGCAGTTCAACCTAGACCAGTAGTACCAAAAAACCCTGGCAGCCACAAGTGTTGGTAGCCTAGTTGTTAAAGGGAGAAATCTAGTATGTGTCTCAAAATTTCTGAGGTTTTGGTCTCAATTTCTACCAGACACATCAAAGTCCAGCAAAGCTGTCAAAGCTTCATCAAATTGGCATTGAATTTGGGTCAAATCTTCATCAAATTTGGTCAAAAAGCAGAAGTGTTTGAGATGCATAGCTTCTGCATAAGTAGCCACACACCTTCTAGCACTTTCTTTAAAATTTTAAGGGCCACAAAATTTTTAGCTCAATCAAACACTGGTTCAAAACATGTGTAGGCAGTGATATTAAAAATTCAAAGTGAAATGGTTTGGATTGGATTGGACTGCAGATTTACAAGAGATATGGAGAATGGTAGAAATTATGGGGAAGGAATTATTATAATGTCACACAAGCCCCAGATATTGGAGGGGTGGATGGAAAAGGCTCTAATTTTCCCAGAACTCAGGATAGAGGAGAATTTATTGCAAGGATAATGAATGGAACAAGGAAAAGAGTGGGTGAATTAAGAGATAACATTTATCCAAGAGGAATGCTCTGAAGGAGGCTGATTGAGTGAATTTTATAAGATTAACGCCAGAGGGGAAGGTGATATGAGTCAGGCAGGAAAGGTTTTTTTCTTGTGCTGAGATGAAACCTATTGGAAGTTACTAACCAAAAAGAAGTAGTATACTGGTTACATGGGTTTAATCAGTATAGGAGGGTAAGAGAGGCCAATATATGTAAGTTCTGAGAGGAGGCCTTAAGGAATGAATGGCTGGTTCTCGCTCTGAGGTTCCCCACGGTATTATATGTTGACCTATGGGGCTGGAGGCAGTGGCTGACAGATTGGGTGATGGGCCTGACCAGGAAGGTGTGGCATGTACTGAACTGGAAGTATGGGTTGACCAGCCAGGAGAATGTACTATTGATATAAACTTATGAAATTTATGTACTTCTCGTACCAATGAGATTGAAGGAGAGATGGAGAATTTAACAAGCAATAAAGAAAGCGGGGGATAACCTGGAAGATTGCCTAGGACCTGCAGGGGATGCAGGGAGATACTTCAGGAGGTGGAGCTAGTAGATCAAGAGGTAGAGGTTGATTGTAATGAGGGTTGAGAATGGCTGAGGGGACTGAATATGGATATTAAAGTTGCTCTTATGAAATTAAAATTTAATCCAGATTAAAAATTAATTCTAACTCTAATTAATCTTGAAATTGCAGGATTTATGTAGGGGGATGAGCCTTGTCCAGGTGTAGGACTCAAGCTTGCTCTAGGAGAGACACATAAAACAAAGGGAGGATAAATCTCCATGTTGAAGTTAGAGAAAGTTTAAATTTTTTAGGGGATAAAACTTATTTTAATTCAAAAGTAACAAGTTTCTTTTGAAACATTTGTTGATTTGGGAAAATACTGCACCTAAGAATTCTAACCATGTTTCTATTTTTCCCTAAGTCTTGAGTGCTATCTCTTATTTTGTTAAATCTATTTGACCTCTTTTATGGGCTCTTGAGCGCTCATGCCAAGTATGTAATTTATAAAATAATTATTTATTTATTTTTCTAGTTGCCTCTTGGTCATTTACCCTAGTGGTTTATCTTTATTATCCAGCTCAAGAGAATTTTATTATTTTGACCTCTTTATACTGGGAAAAGTAGTCACATTTCTCATAGGTTCTTTATCTCTAATCCTTGATGCTTCATTTTATCATAAATAGGGCGCAGAAGAGTTAAAGTTTCCAAAAATTGAATGGCTGATTTAAGGCCTATCCATTTTTTTTCAAAGTTTTATTGTTTTCAGTTGAAACCATTGATTCATTGTTTATTTTGATAAAAAAATATTTTTGTGAAAAATTGGGATTTTTCCTGAAATAACCTACTTAAATTTTTCAAAATTTTAACTCTGATATGCCCTAATACATCAAGTGTTGCTGATGTGAGTGAATGATTGGTGAATATTCTGTCATTCAAAACCAGCTCCTCTTTTAAAAATTCAAATTTTAAATTGAGCATGTTTCTTCATTTTTTCAGTGATCTTGCAAAACACATTTCAGCCTCTTTTTTAATTGGTCTACTCAACCCTGCTGGTTTTTAAGTGAATGAAATGATTTGTCTTGAAACATTGAATTACCAGAGTGCCCCCATTCAACTCTTAGATCCACTCCTCTTGGTGTTACAAGATCCCTTCTGCTCCTCTCAAGTTTTACTCCACCATCTTGATCTTTTACACTTAAAATCTTTCAGGAATTGAGCTATTCTTGATCTCCTACTGCAAAGGTTTGTGTTGAAGTGAAAATTTGATCTGCTTGTTCTTTTTAGCCTTGATTTTCTGCTTCAGGGTTGGTTTGAATTTTCAATTGGAGCAATTGAATTTGTTCAATTTAACTTCTAGCGGTTTCAGAAGGTGCTACATGAATGGAATCAAAATTTGGTTTTCTTCCATAAAATAGTTGGAATTGAAACTTTTTGGTGGAGGAATGAGCAGAATTTATCTATGAAAATCTGAGTAGTGGAAGCTGTCTTCACTAGATTTCTTGCTGATAGGAGAAATACATTCAAAGATATTATCTGAGGATCTGATTGAATTTCTTGGTCTGGCCATCAGTTTCCAGGTGTTAGGCTTTTGATAGGTTGAAGTTGATCTTTAAATTTTGGCCCACAGAGGTCTAAAAGGGAGATACAAACATGTTTTCAAGATAAACAACTGTATTATAAAGGATACAATGCTTCAAGAAGACATTTTTTATGAAAAGGTCAGGTAGGTCTTCCAAAGAGGCTGTAGTTTTACTGAAAATGAGTTAAACTATCTTCTTTCAGAATCCAAAATGTAGTTGTGCACTATGGGATTTGAACCCATGACCTCAAAATTCATGAGTGATGCTTCAACCACTAAGCTAATTGCACCATTTCAGGATTGGCCATTGTGCCTGTCCACTCAAAAAGGGTTTGCTTGGGTTTAGCTGTAAAGAACTGATGTGTTGTTTTCCAATGCTTTTCAGGCTTTCAGTACCAAGACTTAGAATCCTTGGGTGGTAGTCTGCTTAAGAGCAGATTTAACTCCAACACTCCCCCTTGATCTGCACAGGGTGTATACAGCCATTCACAACTCAAGTTGGTTCTGGTCATCTTGTCTTTTTCCACCTTTTAGGGTGCGCTGTTTGGCTGAAGACTTTTGCTACCATGTTAGAATCCAAAATTTCAATGTGCACTATGGGATTGAAACCCATGACCTCAACATTCATTAGTGATGCTTTAACCACTGAGCTAAGTGTGCCTTTTCCGGATGGGCCATTGTTCCTGTCCACTCAAAAAGGGTTTTCTTGGGTTTAGCTGTAAAGACCTGATGTTTTGTTTGAACATTCTGTTCAGGCTTTCAGTACCAAAACTCAGAATCCTTGGGTGGCAGTCTGCATAAGAGAAGATTTGAATCCAACATCTTCTACAAGCAATCTAGTAATACTCCAATAGTATCATAACAACTCAAAATAAATAGGTAAGTAAGAAATGAAATCCATAGAAAGAAAGTGCCAAGTAATAGGCAGGATTGGAAGAAGCTGATGAATCACATAATTCCAGTGATTTGAGGAATTTTTACAATTTCAATAATAGTATTTGCTAACTTAGTCTTTTACTTCATTGGAAATACCAGGCCAATGTGATTCTTGTGCAATAAACGTTCATTTTTCTTCCTGCCCATGATGAACAGCAAGTAGAAAGTCATGCCAATATTTGAATATTTATAACTCAATTCAAGGTTTTTTTGGTACTATTTTCCAATATTTAAAAACTAAATGACTTTTTTTATGCCCAATGTAAAATTTTCAACCTTGAAACACCTGTTCACAACCTAAAAGGGGTTGCGTGGCGCAATTTGCGACCCAAAATGGGTGACAAACAGCCATTTGCGGCCCATTTGAGTTTCAAACAGCCATTTGCAACTCAGGTGGGTTGTGAATGGCAGTTTGCAACACGTTTTGGGTCGCAAACAGCGCCAGGCGACCCATTTAGGGTTGTGAATGGCAAAAAAAAAAATTTTTATATTTTTATTTTTAATTTAATTAATTAATTAATTAATTTATTTTTTTGTTTATTTGAATTTTTTTTATTCTATTTATTTATATTTATTTATATTTATATTTTTAATTTGATTAATTAATTTATTATTTATTTATCTATCTGTCTATTTATTTACTTCTTTATATTTATGTTTATATTTAAATTATTTAATTGATTAATTTATTTTTAATTTATTTTTTTATTAAAATCAAACAACGAAAGAATATATAAAAAGAAGTAAAGATAAAAAAATATATATATATATCTACAAAGGGCCCATATATAAAATTAAAAAAAGGTTACAAAAAATCTTTTGAGACTAAAATGGGTTGCAAATGGCCATTTGCAACTTACATGAGTTGCAAACAAAATTTTGTGCCCATTTGCAACCACAGGGTTGCAAGTTTAACATTGCCCTTTTTTTGATAAAGTAAATTTTCAGAGGTCATTTAGCATTCTCAAAAGGTTTTCTTAATTTGGGATTGTGCAATTGGGCCTTTAAAAAATTTGAGGATTTTTTTTGGAGGATGGTTTTGATCAAGACTTTAAAGGTATGAACATCATTTCTCTGGGAAATTAACAATTGCAAGAAGTTCCTTGTCATGAATCTTTTAAATAAGTGACACTTCCAGAAACTTCTGGTATTTAAAAGCTACCAGGTGAAAAAGTTTTCAAGAGAAAGAAAACTGAAAGATAACTACTGTGATTATGTATTTTCTTGCTTCTGTTTTGAAAATACTGGAAGCTATCCCTTTAAAGTGAGTGATTATTGAAGGAGTAGTGGACGCCTTGCTTGGAGCCTCAAACTCCATAGCAGCTTTTTCATTAAAACTGAAATGAGTGTTCTTGTAAAGTAAGTTAGAAAGATCAAGGGTATCCTTTGCATAATTCTCAATAAAACCTCTAAAAAAATTACTAAAACAAATAAATTTTGTAAATATCAAAGAGAAGTATGAGTGGGCCAGTCCAATATGAATTTTATCTTGGCTTGTTTCATAGAAAGACCTTCCTGTGAAATTAATAAACCTATAAAAAGAAGAGAACAAGTGTAAAGATTTTTCTTGGAGAGTTTTTTAAAAAGTTTGTTCTCTCAAATGTTCTGCATTGTCTCTTTCACATATGCAATATGGTCTTTGGGTGTTTTCAAGTAGAAAAGTATACAATCCAGATAAACCATGATTTATTTCTCTAAAAGATCAGAAAAAATGGTGTTGACAAAATGTTGAAAAGTAGAAGGAGCATTGCAGAGGCCAAAAGGCATAAAAGTGTACTCATAGCTTCCAAACTGTGTTCTCATTGCATTTAAGTATCCATTACAATTTTCTCTGCAAACTAAGTTATAGGCACCTAAAATTCCTAATTTTGAGAATTAAGTAGCTCTGTGGAAGAGCATAAGAAGGTGCAACATAGGTGGTACTGGATAGGCATTCTTTCAGTTTACCTGATTCATGGTCCATTCACCACAAAGGTGGATGCCACCATCATTTTTTGAGACAAAATTTATCCGAGAGCTGGTTCTGGAATTTCTTTATTGATTGGAAACTTGGCAGAAGAGTTCTGCAAAACCTGGACCCACTAGAAGTATGCACCACCCAAAGGAAATATAGTAGAAGCAAATGGTTTGAACATATCATTTGTACCCTTCAGAGAAGAGGAAGCTGAAGGGTTGTAAAATAAATAGGATATCAGTTTCTCCAATCCAATCAAAAGAAATATTGAGATCTTTGGAGATCTTTGGAGAAATTGATTTTATATCCAAGATGAACTCAATAAGGCCAAAACAATTATTAGAAAGCAGGCCATTGAGGGGATAGTATGAGCTAAAGATTCTGTGGCCCCTGGATATGCAATAATCTCAAACTCTGGGTAATCCAACCATGTTTTAAAAACAATGAAAACTTCAGCAACTATTTTGAATACAATGGGAAATTTGAAAGTGGCAATATTGGGAGAATCATGGTAATATTTGGGAAAGTTAATTTTCTACTTAATTTGAATAAAAAAACAATTTCTTTTTGTCATGCATACCACATCCTTTCTTTGTGTTATTGCCTCATCTCCCAGACAGTGTTATTTAAAAAGGGAGACCTGCTTTTCAAGCATAATGGAAATATTTTTCAAGTTATTATTGGTAATCAAAAATGTTTTGATTTAAAAATAAGGAACCAACTACCCTTTCCAAAATTGGACAGAAAGAAACCATCTGCCAAATTAGTCTAGAAGAGCGTAGGAAATGAGGAAACCTGGGAATGAAAGATAGCTGTGAGGAATGTACACTTGGGAAAAAAAGCAGACAGCCATTCCTGAAGAACTTGGAGAAAAAACAAATTGCAGGAGAGAAGGTCTTGTCCAACCTGGTAGGACCAATATCTCCAGTTTTGGTCAGAGGATCCTACTTTTTTTAAATGTGGTAGACACAGGAAAGAAATGTGCATGGGTAAGCATCCTGAAGGAAAAAATACAAGCTATCCAGGGATTGAAATCAACTTTAAACATGATGGAGAACAGGACAGGATGGAGAACAGGATAGAAAAGAAAGTGAAACAGATCTTCAATAATGGTGTTGGGGAATTTTTAAATCAAGACATGGTTTTTTGGCTCAGTGAAAAAGGAATTTTTCACCTTGTGACAACCAGAAGCCTCCCCCCAAAACAATGATATGGCCAAAAGGATGAACCACACTATTATTAAAAAGGCTTGTAAAATTAGGATAGATTCAGACCTTCCCAAAAAACTGTAGGCCAATTGGTATCCACAGTTTTTTGTATGTACAAGCCTTTTTGATGATAGTGTGGTTCATCCTTTTGGACTAACCATTTTTTGGGGGGGGTTTCTAATTTTTACTGGGTGATTAGTTCCTTTTTCACTGAGCCATGGGTCCATTTCTTGATTTAAAAACTCCCCACTGCCATCTGTGATGATCTTTTTGACTAAATTTTCTATGCTATTCTCCATCCTGTTTACAATTGCTTTTAATTCCTGTATATCTTGACTTTTTTTGTTTTGGATACTTGCCTATTCATATTTTCTACCTGTTTCTACCACAGCTAAAAAAATAGCCCAATCCTTTGACCAAAAATGGAAATATTGGTGCTACCAGGTTGGCCAAGAGCTCCTCTCCTGCAATGTTGGTTTTCTCCCAGTGCTTCAATAATGGCTTTCTGGTTTGTTTCCCAAGTTTACATGCCTCACAGCTATCATGTATTCCCAGTTTTCCAAATTCCCTGTGCTCTTCTAGACTAATTTGCAAGATGGTTTTTTCTGTCCAATTTTGGAAAGGGTAGTTGGTTCCTTATTTTTCCATCAAAAAGTTTCTGACTACCAATACCAACTTGAAAAATATTTCAATTAGTCTTGAAAATCTGGGATCCCTTGATACATAATACTTTCTGGGATCTAAGGAAATATTCAAAAGAAGGAAAATTTCATGCATTGAAAAAGAAATGGTTTTTTTTGTTGACATATTGTTGACATATTACTGCATTTATTCCCATTATTATTTTATCATATACTTATTCATTATTTTCATTATTTATTCTTTTCTCTTTTCTTTTATTTCTTATGTTCTTTTTTTTATCATCACGTTTATTCTTTTATACAGGCGCTATACGTGCGCCCTACCAATCATGCTGGACTTGCGTGTATTCAAAATGCTTATTCAATATACACCACTCTCACTCCGCGCAACAAGGGTACATAGTCTGAAGTTCAAACTAATCTCAAAAGAAGGAACTTGTCAAAATTCTTCTTTTCAAATCAAAAGTGTTCAATAACTTGACTTCAAGATTTGATTGTCAACGTTTGAGCACTCTCAAGAAGAAAGATTGGCCATTCACATACAGTTTTTCCCAATTTGGTGCAATCCCTTGTTCACCAAGCTTTTCATTCTTTGTCTTCTTTTGTTTTGACTTTTTTTCATATTCATTCTCAGAGGTATACCAGCGTCTTCAACGGAGGTAGTCTAGATCTTTATTTCTTTATTGTCCTATACTGTGACCGGACTTAGACTTTATAGAGGCTGGGTATTATCTATCACTTCATCAGTTTCTTCATTTTCAGTCTCACGCACTACATCTCTAACCATCTTGCATGTAGTTGCTGGTTTTATTCTTACTCAGAAATTCAGGTTCATCACAATTAACAGTCAAAATCAATAACTCAACCTAACCACAACCAGACAACCAGCCAGCATGTCCAAATCAATGACAGCAACAATTCTTAAAACCACCATTGAAGCCATACCCCTTCTCACCATGGAAAATTTCTCAATCTGGAGTAATCAAGTGGTGAATATGATGGATCTTCAAGAAGATCTTTATGATAAACTTACCAGAAGAAAATTGGACGCTTCTGGAAATCCTATTGGACTTACTCACACGGAAAACGTCAGGATTAGGACAATTCTTACCTCTAATCTAGACACTTCTGTTCAAGCCAATATCATAAACCCCAAAAACAAAAAGGACGCCACTCTTATATGGACAAGCATCAATGAAGACTTTGCGTTGAATCATGCCTCAAATCAAGCAAGAGTGTTCAAAGAGTTTCTTAGGACTCCCTTTTCTGTCTCAAATGTTATGGGATTCATTACCAACACAAAAACGGCCATATCAAGACTTCATGAAGTAGGAATTGATCTACCGGCCGACATCATTGCCTACCTTATCTTAGAGAAGTTTCCACCATCCGTGGATACAGTTGTTCAACAGATTACCCACTCTGAAAAGAACGTTACTCCGGACCACGTTCTCAATCATCTTAGACTCTTTCACAACAATTGATCTCTTGGTAGTGCCTCAACAGACAATAATAAAAAGGAAGACACAAACTCGGTCTCTTTTTTTAACAAAGAACTCAAACCTTGTGAGGAAAATTGGAATAACCCCAAAGCAACTCATCCCAAAGGACGCTGCTGGAAACGTTACCCCCAGCTCAAGCCCAATTTCCCAAAGAAAAAGGAGTCGGATGGTAATGAAGCTAAACAGGCTGCAACAAATGTTAGATCTCTTCACTCCTCTCATCTTCCAATGTCATACTCTCAATCATTTGTCCTTGACTCTGGGTCATCTACACACATGGTGTCTGATGATAAGCTCTTTGATCATCTATATCAATCCATGAATGGCTTAATCTCTACTAGCTCTGGCATGGATAGTCTTACTTACTCTGGAAAAGGAACAGTATTGATAACTGACAAGAAGGGACAGAGGGCAATACTATCAAACCTTTTGTATGCTCCGCTGTGCACAGCTAATCTCTTATCAGTTTGATTGTTGTTATTAGACGGATTTCACGTCTCATTTCTTGTTGACAAGGTTGTACTTTCAAAAGGAAGCTGGTCAGCTGTAGGGTATTATGACTGTAATATACCCATCTTTGATCTCAATTTGGAGGTTCCTAACCTGGTGTCTCATTTAAGTAAAGAAGAAATTCTTCAAAAATCTCTTGGCCATGTCAGCTATCATTTGATCAGACACAAACTTGGAATCAAGGTATCTAAACCTAAGGAATGCATTGCTTGCGCCATCAGCAAAATCACCCAAGCATACTTCACATCCAAGCATAAACAAGAAGAACGGCCTTTTCAAGGGTTGAAATGTGACCTGATAGGCCCAATCAAGCTGA
This sequence comes from Puccinia polysora, assembly GCA_025617555.3. NCBI lineage: Eukaryota > Fungi > Basidiomycota > Pucciniomycetes > Pucciniales > Pucciniaceae > Puccinia > Puccinia polysora. The sequence continues at coordinate 18,801,872 of CM062633.1, forward strand.
GAAGCATCCATCATGAGTCATATAAACTGACGATTGTTGATAGCTGTACTAGGTTTGTTGCCGCCATTCCGATTGGAGATAAAGGTCAAGCTGGATCCACTCTCCAGTTTCGGATCAACACGGAGTCGAAACGGTTTGGGTATTCTCCAATGATTCTGCACTCAGACAGGGGAACTGAGTTTCCCAACAAATCCATGGAGGATTTCTGTCAAAAGAATAACATTAAACAGACATTCTCCAATCTATATACTCCCAAGCAAAACGGTCTGGCTGAGAGGTACAACAGTACTATTCTAGAATCTCTTCAAACGGTTCTTTTTGACTCAAAGATTTCCAGAAAGTACTTGAGCGTATTACTTAAAGCCTGTACTCTCATTATTAACCAGTTTCCGTCTCATCAATTGACCATGTTGCCATATGAACGATTCAAGGGGAGGAGGATCAAGTTAAGTTACTTTCATCCTATCAGTAACCCCGTTACTTACATCTCTGGCAAGAAGCCTTCTTCATCAAAGCTTGAACCCCGTGGGGCCTTTGGAAGGCTAATAGGATACAATGAAGATCTTCTTTTGTACAAGATACTCACAGAGGAAGGTCGCATCATTGACACGAAAAGCATCAAAATTCTAGACTTCAATGCCTCGCTCACTCCTCCTAGTGATGATATTTAATTCTTGGTAGATGAAAATGAAGACTTTGCTGTAGAAGGGTCAACTCAACCAGGTTCTCAGGACGAGAGGACAGAGGAGATTTGAGAGGATTCCCTTCGTCCTACTGATCAAATCCAGTCTGAAGTTAATGAGTGTGCTGTTGCAGTCGCCCAGCCTGATTCGTCAGCTACCACGGTGGCGCCGGCAGCGGATTATCCAACTGAATCTAGATCTCCTTGCGGACTTAGAGAACAAACAGAAAAAGTCAAACCAGATTGATATTCACATCTCAGCAAGTTGAAGAAAGAACCATTGTATTGGAAAGAATCACGTAGCGTCAAATTGGAAAACATTGAAAATCAAAAAATCTGGGAGGATTATGATGGGATCCCCAATCATTTTCTTAGGACAATGTGGATTGAAAAGCTGAAATCTTCCACTGTCTTGGCGCCTGAACGTAAGAAATCTAGGCTGTGTATTATGGGCAACCTTCAAACGCCTGGTGTTGATTTTAGCAAGACGTTTGCTCCCATGGGGAAGTTCCCATTGTTGCTCATCCTACTGATCCATGGTATTGATCTTGGGCTAAAGATGAGGCAATTTGATGTTAAAGCCGCGTTTTTATTTGATCCTTTAGACAAGGGCATATATATCTTGAAGCCAGAAGGATGCACCCGCAAATCTTGTTTCCTCAAGTTGAACAAATCTCTGTATGGTCTCCGGCAGGCTCAGGCAAACTGGTTCAAGACCCTAACTACATGGTTAGAGTCCATTGGGTATACCCAATTGGTTTCAGAGCCATGCTTATACATTCACAATCTAAAACAGTCTTCTCTATTTTTTCATGTAGACAATCTGGTAGTGGTAGGAGAGGTGGATTGGTTTGAAGGTCTATTTCTGGAGCGGTTCCCGAGGTCCTCCGCTCATGAACTAGACACCGTGTTGGGGATGGATGTTTCAATGACGGATGGGGAAATGCGTCTCAGTCAGTTGTCTCTCATTGACGAGTCAATTGAGGAGCTGGGTCTTTCCTCCGGTTGCACTGTAAGCACGCCTCTTACACCTGGCTTGAGATTAAAGCAGGCAACGGATGAAGACTGCGAGGAGTTCAACAAACTCAACATTAATTATCAAAGATTTACGGGAATTTTAAATCATCTGTCGTGTAGGAAACGTCTGGATCTCTCAGCGGCAGCCTCCCTACTGTCCAGGTTCAACCAGAAACCCGGTCTCTCTCATTGGAAGGAAGTCCTCCACGTGTGCAAGTATCTGGTTGGGAATACTCAACTAGCTCTCAAACTTTGTCCTACAAATCATATTCAAAACTTGGAAATCTCTTTGTATGCCACATGGGTGGACGACCCAGATACCAAACTCTCACAATCAGGGTTCTTGGTGAAATGGCTGGGTTTTGCTATTGCTTTGAAAAGCGGAAAGCAGACCAACATCACCCTATTGACGATGGAGGCTGAACTAAATGCTCTTACAAACAGCGCGCAAGAAGGACTGTGGATAAAATCGGTTATAGCAGAACTCTGGAGAAGAAAATTACCGCCTACAAAGTTTCTCATTGAAAATAAGGGGCTATTAAATAAAATAAAACACTTTGGCTCTAAATTGAAAACAAAAAATATCAACATGAAGCTCAAATGGCTTTGGGAACAATATGCAAATGGTGGGCTGTTGGTGGAGCTGGTTGCGTCCGAGCATATGGCAGCAGACGCGCTCTCCAAACCTGCGAGCAAGACTATGCTTGATCTTCTCAAATGGTGTTGCTTTGAGTGATTGGCACCAAATTCTGGGGGGATGTTGACATATTGTTGACATATTACTGCATTTCTTTCCATTATTATTTTATCATATACTTATTCATTATTTTCATTATTTACTCTTTTCTCTTTTCTTTTATTTCTTATGCTCTTTTTTTTCTCATCAAGTTTATTCTTTTATATGGGCGCTATACATGCGCCCTACCAATCATGCCGGACTTGCGTGTATTCAAAACACTTATTCAATATACACCACTCTCAATCCGCAGGACAAGGGTACATTGTCTGAAGTTCAAACTAATCTCAAAAGAAGGAACTTGTCAAAATTCTTATTTTCAAATCAAAAGTGTTCAATGACTCAACTTCAAGATTCAATTGTCAACGTTTGAGAACTCTCAAGAAGAAAGATTGGCCATTCACATACAGTTTTTCCCAATTTGGTGCAATCCCTTGTTCACCAAGCTTTTCATTCTCTGTCTTCTTTTGTTTTGACTCTTTTTTCATATTCATTCTCAGAGGTGTACCAGCGTCTTCAAAGGAGGTAGTCTAGATCTTTATTTCTTTATTGTCCTATACTGTGACTGGACTTAGACTTGATATAGGATGGGTATGATCTATCACTTCATCAGTTTCTTCATTTTCAGTCTCACGCACTACATCTCTAACCATCTTGTATGTATTTGCTGGTTTTATTCTTACTCAGAAATTCAGGTTAATCATTTTTATTGAGAGAAAGTACAACATTAAATTTCCCAAATATCTCCATGCTTCTCCAAACCTTTCCAATTTCTACTTTTCCTTTGTATTCAACATAGTTTCTGAAGCTGTCTATGTTTTGAAAAATAGGGTTGGATGCCCCAGAGCCTAATATTATTGCGTATCCAGGGGCCACAGTGTTGTTAACTCATACTATTCCTGCCATTGCCTGTTCCATAATAATTTTGTTTGCCTTATTCATTTCATCTTTTCTATAAAATAAATTTCTCCCAAGATCTACAAAGATCTAAATCTTTGTTTCAATTTGATTTCATAAAATGATATCCTCTTCATGTTCAAACCTTTCAGCTTCTCCTCCTCCAAAGGGGAAAAATTATATGTTCAAACCATTTGCTTCTCCTATATTTCCTTTGGGTGGTGCATAATTCTAGTTGGTCCAGGGTCTGCAGCACTCCTTTTCCAATTTTCAAATCAGGATAATTTTCAAAGCATTTTTGAGATCCAGGAAATTTATTTGTTGTTTTTCATTGGGTTTTTCAGTTTGGACAACAAGTTGGTAGAGATTATTGAGTAGGAGGATTGATTACATTCCATGTTTTCAGGACAGGTAACTGTACCCAGGAATTTTGAATTTTTAGAGAGTTTCACAGAGGTTTCAACCATCTTTGTATATTATTGGGCTTCGGGGGATTTCTTGGTTTCTTAGAGCCCCAGCCTCATGATCAGTGTGAATAAATGATCTTTAGTAAATCAAGCAAAAGGGATCAGGGGAAAGGGATGGGTCTTTTGCAAGAAGAACTTTACAATGGACCTTCAGGAAAAAGCAGGAAATTAATCATGGTCCAGGGATTGATGGGTTGGGAGAAGCAATTGGAAACAGAGCTAGTGAGTATTAATGGAAAAGTACAACCTGATCACAATTGTTTATCCTGAATATTTTGAGTTAATTTTATGGAATTGAAGGAAGAAGATTGCAATGGGGAGAAGAAGAAAATTGAGGAACACAAGCAAAAGGGGTCAGGGGCCAGGGGTGGATGGTTTGGGATCATCACTTGGAAACAAACCTAGTGAGTGGCAATGGACAAGCCCAAAGGGAGGAAATATAGTTGGTGTCATGGTTTGGGGGGGATGGTTTTATTGCATAGATGGCTCTTTGTGGATGAGTTACTCCATAAAATTAGGTAGGTTGATGATTTATTTGAAAAACATAAGGATGTATGTGGATAGAAAAAGGACGCATGAATTAAATGAAATAGTTGTTTATTTACAAAGTGTAGGGGTTTTTAGGCTGTTAAAATTCTATTAATATATTTTTTTCCAAATACTTGAGTGCAACCATTCACTAAGCTTTATATTCTCAGCTTTGCTCAATTTTTTTTTCTAGTATTATATCTATAATAAGCTTGTTTTTTCTAATTTTTAGTATAATTTTTATCATGACCAACAGTAGCTGTTACCCTCATTATTTTAGTCTAGTAATTCCTTTCTTTTGTTCCAGCAGTATCAAATCAAGTACCTACTCTATCCCTTTTCTGCAGTGTTTCATTTTCCTAAGGGTAATTTTAAATTCATGGCTCATTGATCTGCGCACGCGATTTCAAAAGGGCCTTGTGGCACCCCACACGGTCCAATCCAAGCCATGTACAACCCCCCACAGCTTAAGGAGTTGTGCGGCCCACCCAGCCTGGTCTGCTGCTGTGTGGACTTCCAAACGATTACATTCAAGCCATGTGGAGTTGTAAACTGCTGAAATGTAGTTTTGTGGCATCTCACACAGCACCCGAGCGCGGTGAGCAAAAAAAAAGGAAAAGGAAAAGGAATGAAAGGGTACTAACACAACCCATAAACTAAATAAACCTTCCAAAAAATCAAAGAATGTTCATTTTTTGGTTAAAAAAAATAAATAAATTAATAAATTAATAAATCAAAATAAAAAACTGGTACTATCCAATGGACTAGCCCTAAAGTAAAAAGACCCAAAAAAACACAAGTAACTGGACTAGCCCTAAATTAAAAACACCAAAAAAAAGACAGGTAACTTGACAAGCCCTGAAGTAAAAACACCAAACAAAATACAACTAACTTGAAAAACCCTGAAGTAAGTTCAACTTGAATAGCCCTAAAGTAAAAGGACCCAAAAATTAAAGAAGTCTTTTGAACAGCTCTAAAGTAAAAGTGCCACAAAAAATACAAGTCTTTTTACCAGCCCTAAAGTAAAAACACCAAAAAAAACAAGTTCAACTTGTGTTAAGCTGATCCCATCCCAAGTTTAACATAAGTTAAGCTTTTGATGGAATCAGCCCAACACAATTTGAACTGACTTACCATTAAACTCTCATTAAAAACACTCAATATAATGATGTTAACTCAAAACACTCAACATAATGATGTTCATAAAGTGATAACCCTTTACATTAATGGAACTTGTTGGTTGCATTAGAATTACAATTTACATGAAAACCAATGATAAAATGAAGTCAAATTCTATTACAGTCTAGAATAATTTTGCAGTTGATCTTTGAGATGATCAACCCAACCAGTGGCTTTTTTAGAAATCAAGAAACATGGTTTTGCTAAAATGGGTGGGATTGAAATCATTTCTCCCTCAAGGACTAATAGAACCCAGTGGTTATTGTTTACAAAGGAAATGAAAATTGGCTCTGATTTATCAGCAAAACCATTTTTCATTGGAGTATATATATCACATGACTCCAATAAAATGAAACATATAGGTTTGGAACATGTGTCTGCTATGATCTGACCCATGTCTAATTTAGCCAGCCATTTTCAGTAGGGAATATTTTCATTGATGTCTTCAACATCAAGTCTTTTTTTAATCTTTTCAAACTTGTTTGCACCACCAAGCATCTTAATGTAGCATTCTTTATATTTATCTAATTTTTCAATCATTTCCTTCCTAACTTTAAACCAACCATGTTCTTCATAGCCAAGGAATTTGGCAATGACTCTCAATCTGTAATTCCCATCTCCAATTGGATCCCAACACTCACCCAAGAACTTTGGAATGTCTTGGGTATTTGATTAAGGTATTTCATGCTTGGTTCCTATCATGAACACTAACTTAGTACTCATTTCTTTAATTAGATCAATTAAATGAATACTCACCAAAGATGAGCTTCAGGTTGAGCTTTGCTGCACGTTCTCTTCTTCTGAAGAGGATTCTGATTCCAAATTAAGTGATCCTGATTCACTTTCAGTCTCTTCCTCTCAACTATGAAATTCAGATTCAGATTCTTCCAACTTTGACTAACAATTCATCATTAGTTAGTAATTAAGTTCATTAAACCAGAAAAATGAACATATCCCAAAAGAAAAGACTTAAAATCTTTTTTCTTTTCATGTTTTCAGCCCTTCTATTCCTTTTTTCCCCCTTGAGTTGTTTTTCAACAAGCTCAAACCAAGATGGTTCTTGCCAAGTATCTGTCAATTTTGGTGTGCCCCTACTTTATTGCAAGACTTTAGGTTCAAGTCTTGGCTTCAATAAATATTTCTTAATATTCTGAATGATATACTTCAATAGTCTGCTTTGCTCATGATCTGGAGACTCCAAGATCATTGCATTCACTTTTACACATAACTGAGGAATTCTGAGCATTTCATTGACATTGCACTTGAAAAATTCAAAAGGATCAACCATTAGTGAATTAGGATTCATGAATCAAAAAGCATTAATCAAAAAGCATTAATAAAAAAGCATTTATCACATAGTGATTTGAGCAATCCAACTTAAGCCAACTTACAGAACTAGAACTGCAAGGGTCATATTCCAACCTCCACTGAGGACTAACATCTTTGGTTACCATGGATCCTCTGAATGCTAGGCGGTCACCTATTTGGTGGGAACAGGGAAAACCCATAGTTTTGGAGTATGACTTGGTGCGCACTTTTCCATCATGATCACTTTTGAGCTTCTAGAATTTTTCCCAAATAAGATGAATTGCCTATAACAACAATTTTTAACCCAATGGTAACAGTTCAGGAGAAAGAACTGTCCATAACTTAACTCATGAGTTATAAAGTGATGCATGAACTGATTTGATTTTATTTGAAACTGTTCCGTCAAGGCTTTTACAAACATTCAACAGGTTTCCCAAAGAGTTTTCAAGGAATTTTTTGATAGTTGCATGGGCCCCTTCAACCCAAGATGTTTTTTGTTTCCAAAATCTGGGTTTATACAGGTCCATGCTGTTACAAATGTCTCTTTGATAGGGAAAATTTTATTTTACATATACTCAAGTACATCCTCATATTCTTTCAAGAAAAACTATACAAGTCAAAAGGTCAGAACACAAAACTATGAAGAATAAGAAGCAGTGATTTGGACCTACTCTGAGTTCTGCATCATTGACCTCAGCCTCCTCCTTGCTCTTTGAGGCCTCATTCTTTACCACAGAGTCAGAAAGCTTTTCCATCCTTCAACATCATTAACAAAGCGCACTTTACAGTTTGCTTGTATGTTTTTAGACAAGTGCAAAGTGCAACATTGTCTTGATGACTCAGGGAAACTACATTCAATAGCACCAATCAGAGTTTTTTCACGGTCCGTCACAAAGAATTTTGGAAGTCACTCAGGATCATAAGCCAACTCCTTTAATGAATTTAGAGACCAACTTTAGATCTCAAAAGTTTCTTTTGTTATAAAAACAAGAGATTTTCTGAAAGTTTTCCAATTGGCTGTCATTCCTACCACATGCAATAGTGGGTTTTTGTAATTATTTGTTTTACAAGTAAATCCAACATAGTAATATGATGGAATTGTTTTGAAAGCTTTACTGCCTCTGGATGTGCTAATTACAGGGCCTCAAAGTGACCCTCTCCACTGAACTTTGACCGGTGAATGCAGAATGTTTCTTCAAGCTGTTCATAGAGTACCTCCATAACACTTTTTCCCTTTAGTTCTGCAAGAGTTACCTTCAGCTTAATGTTATAGATTTTTTGGTCATCAAAATAATTCCCGCCATCAATCTTGCTCAATTTTCTCTTAAGTTGTAATGTATTGAGCCCATCATTAATGCCTTCTATTAGATTGTCTAAGGCCACCCCCAAGATTCTCCTCAGTTGAGGATGCACAGAGGGATGTTCAGATGGTTGATGGTTATGTTGGTTTTCTTTGTAGGAGAGGCGCCAGAAGGGGTCTGACTTTGTGTTACTTTCATGGATTAAAAACCTTCACCCAACCTTCCTTGTTTGAGTTTGTCTAGACAGTTTGGTAAGAAGATTTCCTGAATAGGAACCATGTCTATCACAGGCTAAATCCCCATATTGGTCACACTTTGAGTTGAAAACTGTTAAAGCGCAACCATGCTTCATTGCCCATGTTTGACAATAGTTTTGTTCCTCTTCCCTAGTAGGAAAAGCTCTCAAGGGAGGTGGGTCAAGTGGATCTTCCATAGTTACATAGTTATATTGATGGCATGCACTCCATCAGTTTCAATCAAATTAAATAAGGTAAAGATGAAGTAACGTAAAATGTCACTCACCACCAGAGGTGATGTCCATTTGTTCAACATCTTGCTCTTCAATTTTCACCCTTGATGAGGATGCAATTGGTTCTTCCAATGTTTCATTAACAGAATCCTTTTTTTCTTTTTCCAAAGCTTTGTTGATGGCACTATCAATATAGACCTTCCCCACAGCCATTTCAGAAGAAGGAGGGCTTGCCACTGTTCCCATGCAAAAAAATGCAATGGTATAATCCAGTATTCAATCCAACTTTCAATTGAACAAAAAATGTTTGCTCACTTTTGAGTTGAGAAAGAATTGTTTCCAGAATGTTTTATGATTTATGATTTCAGTTTTCATTTTAATTTCACTTTTTTTTCACTTTAATGTCTTTTTGGGATTGCTAGGTGTGGAACATTCCCACAAAGTATGCGTTAATCCAAAATTTGGGTTGACAGAACCCAAGTGTGGTCCAGGGGGTGCCAAAAATTCTGACACAAAGTATGGGGGGTTGTGCACCCCCAAACATGGCTCCTACACAACCTCCTGGGGGTGGCGCGTGTCTGAAAAAGCCCTTTTTGGTCGTATTTGGGCCCCCACGGCTCAGTTGAGCCTTAGAGGGCCCTACAAAACGACCACAGGGTTGGAGACCTGAATTTAAAATCACCCTTTTTCCATTACTTATTTGATTTTATTTTATCTTATTTTATCTTATTTGATGTTATTTTATCTTATGTTATCTTAGGTAAATGTTACATTCATGGCTCATTGAGCCCTGCACACGGTTCAAAAGGGGCCGTGTGGCACCCCACAAGGTCCAATCTGAGACCTGTACAACCCTGCACGGCTCAAAGAGTCACGCGGCCAACCCGGCCTGGTCTTCCGGCGTGTGGGATTGCACACAACTACATTCAAGTCGTTTGGAGTTGTACACGGCTCAAATGTAGTTGGGTGGCATGCCACATGCCACTGGACCACAGTGAGCGAAAAAAAAAAGAATTGAAGGGTACTAAAATAACCCATAAACTAAATAAACCTTCCAAAAAAACAGAAATCAACCAAAAATCATAAGAATGTTCATTTCTTGGTTTAAAAAAAACAAATAAACAAATAAATAAATAAAAACCAAAAAAAACTGGTACTACCCAATGGACTAGTCCTAAAGTCAAAAGAACAAAAAAAATATAAGTTACTGGACTAGCCCTAAACTAAAAACACCAAAAGAAAGACAAGTAACTTGACAAGCCCTAAAGTAAAACACCAAAAAAAATACAACTAACTTGACAAGCCCTAAAGTAAGTTCAACTTGACTAGCCCTAATGTAAAAGGGCCCAAAAATTAAAGGAGTCTTTTGACCAGCCCTAAAGTAAAAATTCCCAAAAAAGTACAATTCTTTTGACCAGCCCTAAAGTAAAAACACAAAAAAAAACTAAGTTCAAATTGCGTTAAGCTGATCCATCCCAAGCTTAAAATAAGTTAAGCTTGTGATGGAATCAGCCCAACACAAGTTGAACTGAATTACCATCAAACTCTCTTAAAAACACCCAATATAATGATGTTAACTCAAAAAACTCAACATAATGATGTTCAAAATTTGATAACCCTTTACATTAATAGAACTTGTTAGCTGCATTAGAATTACAATTTACATGAAACCCAATGATAAAATGAAGTCAAATTCTATTACAGTCTAGAATAATTTTGCAGTTGATCTTTGAGATGATCAACCCAACCAGTGGCTTTTTTAGAAATCAAGGAATGTGGTTTTGCTACAAATTTGCCATGTTTGGGGGTTACATGGCTCCTACACAATGCCCGGGGTGTTTCCTGTGTTTGAAAAGGCCCTTTTTAGTTGTCTATTGGCCCCCAAGGCTCATTTGAGCCGTGTAGGTACCTACACAACTACCACACCGTTGGAGCCCTGAATTTAAAATCACCCTTTATCTTATTTTATGTTATTTTATCTTATTTTTTATTTTATCTTATTTTTTTATTTTATCTTATTTTATCTTTTCTTTATCTTTTTTTATTTTTTTTATCTTGTGTTTCAAATTCATACTCATCAAATATATTTTGTTCATTCATCTTGTCAACCACATTTCAGCCTCTTTTTACTCAGTCTAATTAAGCGTGCTGGTTCTCAGGTGAATGAAAACCATCTGTTCTGTCTTACTTTAAGCCAGAGTTCCCCTCTTTTGATTCCCTATATCTTTTCCTCTTAGGGTCATAATACTTCATCTTATCCTCTCCAAGTATCTCAACCAGATAATCAAACTAAAAATCCAACATGATTAAAAACCCAAACTCCCTTCTAACCTATCCAATTTACTGCAAACACTTGGAAAACAACCAATTTACTTTTTTTATTCCATTGTATCTATACCTCTCCTTGTTGTGATCTTGGTTTATATCTCAAGACCTTTTCCAAAGTTTTTTTTTTAGAAATTTAGATTGCCTTCTGATAATCTTGATCTCATGTGACTGCCGCTTTTATTTTGGTTGTTTCAAACACCTTCCAACAATCAATACTGTATGAATCTACTTTCCATGCATCTGGTTTTCCCTTTCAATCTCAATCCCAAGCTAATTGTCTTACAACCTTGGTTTCTTTCTCAATCATGTTCCAAATCCTTGCATTCTTGCACGTCCCATTTTTTCCCCCTCTTGATCTGATTCTCCCGCTCCTTCTTGTCTTTACATGATTTAGTTTGCGTTCTTTCCATCTTTATCAAAATTTCCAAAACATTCAATTGGAAATATTTATCAACTAGCATGCCTGGATTTTGTTTCTCTCCTCAACTCAAGAAGTTTGGAAACAAATCTAGTTTCCCAGCCCATTGCCACCTCAATTTGTTGGGTCAATCACTATCTCAAGTTTTCTGGTCCATTGCTACCTCCAGTTGTTTGGTCCATCACTACCTCAAGTTTTCTGGTCCATTGCTACCTCAAGTTGTTTAGTCCATTTTGTCCTTAAGTTGATTGGTCTGTTTCTACCTCAAGTCATACCCTTACTGCTTCAAAATCATTTTGAATGCCCTCAAGTATTAGGCAAAGGGGATTGTTAGAATTCTAGTCTTATATTGTGTTTCCTAATACTTGAGTGCAACCATTCACTAAACTATATATTCTCAGATGGTTAATGTTAAATTTATAAACCATTTGAGTTTTTTACACAACTAAAATGGGCCATGTGGCATGCTAAATAACTAAAATTTTGTTTTGTAGCCCCCACACAGCTATACTTCAGTCGTGTGGGGTTGTAAAAAATGGTGGAGCCAGGAGTGAGGTATTGCACTATCTTCAAACCAAATGTACAACATCTGAAATATTTAATTTTGGTGTATGGAAGTTATTAAGACAATTGGAATGGAGCTTATTTTCTTTGAAGGCATCTAATAAATGTTTTCCCATTTGAATTTTTAATCTTTTATTTTCTGGGGTGATTATAATCAAGATATTCTCAAATCCAATATTTCCGGGCCAGACCCCCAATTGTCAGCCTCCTGGATTCCAAGAACCTTGCTATCCTTTAGCTACCAGAGGTGATAGAATAAATAATAAATATACTATCTAATAAATGCAGAAAAAATCCGTAAAATATTTGGATTAAGGTTATTGCAAGGTTAAGCAGTTTTGTTATGGTTTATTTTTTTGAATCAATATGGATAAATTGATTATTAAATATTATTATAGAGGGGCCACAATTATATTGGGGATCTTTAACACCTCTCTTCAGGGATTTCAGTATGAAAACACATAGTCCTGGTTACTTTGTGCTCTTTAGTTTAAAGGATATTTTACCCAAAAATAATATGTATATAAAATACACGGTGGAGTGGCAGGGCCTTGTAACCAAGCTGCCACGACAGAGAAAGGATAATAAAACTCACTGGTATATTATTAAATCCTTTGGGTATCTCTTTGAGACGTTCACTGGTGGGTTAAACATGTATACTGGGGTTGTAAGGTTGTTCAGCAGTTTTAATTGATAAAAAAAGGTTGAGGACAGATATTATTAATCAGACTTAGCCATAAATCACTTATTTATCTCTTATAAGTACTTGATTACCTTGGCACAGTTTCTGGATATAAATATAACTGGCTCTCTGCCAATCAATATCCTCAAAAGAGCTCTTTATTTATAGCTTTTGGAGTCCCAATATTGTCCTTCTGAGGGGTCCAGGGGTTCAGAGGGACGGAAACAAAGGCTAGAAGGGTAACCAGGGGTAGCCTGTCACGTGTTCTTGGTGCTATAGCACGGGTAGCATCTAATTCCTCAGGGTATGGGAATTATTACACTTTATAATAGATATTAGGACGTGTGAATAGCACTAATCTGTCCCATTTATGTATTATTTAATTAATTATAATAATATAAATAGACATTTCTACAGACATCCTTATTTCAGATGAGTTCTCATTATCTATTAAATAACTGGAGTAAAGTCATGATATTGATTTTACTCCTTATTTTCGAGCTACAGTTTATTCACTAAAATAATTACTTAAAATAATAAGTCATGGGAATTCATGTAATATTGTTAAATCATTAGTTTTCTTAGTATGTCACGAAAATGTTTATGTCTGGGAATTCCCATAAAAGTATATTAAAGTATTTTAATATATTTTTAGAATTTTTCATTGGCTTATTTTCGACATTCTTGGTACTTTGAATTATATTTAATAAAAAATAGATATAAGGGTTATTTAAGTATTTTTATATACTTTTATGTACTTTTATACTATCTACTATCCAGGGGAACATTTATTACATATGTAGAATGTTCCCGTGTGGGTTGTAGCATTTTTACGCGGTACCTAAGCCTCTCAGGCCGCCTGTCACTGTTTCAACCTGTAGTCCCGCGGCTGCGTACTTTTCAAAGGCCCGGGGCTGCGTACACCAACTTGACGGAGTGACAGGGCTGTATCTCAGCCGCGCGCGGGTGCATTGGCTGCCGCGGCTGCTTGCGGGAATTGTGACAAAACACATTTCCATCTATAACTCCTAAAATATACACAAAACCTCAATTCTTACTGAATTTTAGGTTTGAAACCCATACGTAACAATGTGTGTGAAATATTTAATTGACCAAAAGCTCAATAGTGGAGCCATAGTATTTTGGTATTTCTTTCCTTAATTATTTAAAAATATAAGGAGTTGGATTTCAAGGGTGTGGTCAGTGAGTGACCCTACCTAATTTTGGGTGGAGAATCTATTTCTGTCACAATGTTTATGGTTTTCCTACTCCTTCTTAGGTTAATTGTATTATTATTATTCTTATGTTATTTTTGTTACTTTTGCAGCTTGCTTTGCAATAGTAGCAAGCTGACATATTTAAATCATTCATGAATATTAAGTTTACTCAATTAATTTACATATTTAAATTCAAAAAACATTCTACCCAAAAAAGAACCCCCTCTGGGGCGCGGAGGGCTTAATTAAGCCCCTAAGGGCCTCAATTACTGCTAAAAGGCCTTTGGGGGCCAAAAAATTCATCAAATAATGTGCTCTTCTACTTCAGGCATTTTTTTAAAACTTGAAAAGTATGCATGACATCCTGGGGTGGGAAAGCTTGAAAATAGGCTTGATGGTAATAAAAAAATCACTATAATCGTACCAATGAATCCTGTCAAAGGCTACATTCATTCCTTGGCTGGTAAAGCATGTAAACTGGCATGAAAAAATTGAAAAGTTTACTAGAAAAACGCAAATAATTCTTTTTGGCATCAGTTTAGAAAAACTATTCCTAGAATAACACTAATTTTGAAAAATGGCATCCTTTCATTCATTTATCTGGGGTGATTTAAGGCTGGGCCAACTTAAGAATTGTGAGAAAAATACAAAAATGATAAAGAATTGTTTTATTTACACCAAATTTGATATTTCTGGTGCAATATCAATACCTTTTTATCAAGCATGAAAAAAATAGAGGAGTGTTGCATAAAATTATTTCTTGAATAAAATGAAAATATTTTTTAGAAAAATATCATCAAGTACAAGAATAATCTCAAAAAAAATAGAAACAGGTTTATTTGAATAGAATTGAAAAAAAATTGATGGAATTTTCATGCCTTTGTACCAAAAAAAAAAATAAAAATAGAAGTATTCTAAATATATCTATTCCATGAGTTGAATTCAAACATGCTTAAATATATTAAATGAAGCGTCATCAGTTACAGAAATAAATACATTGATTATAAAAAAATTATTTATTTGAACAAAAATAGATATTTAAGAATTAGCTTATACCAAAAATAAAAAGAATCAAGAAAAATAATAAATAAAAATATTGTAGGAGGGGAATTAACTTATGTTGAAATATTCCAATCAATAATAATAATAATGAAAAACAAAATTTTTCTTTTTGAAAGATAATTGATACTTCTAATGGAAGCTAAATATCTTCTTAAAAAATATTAAAAAAACATGCTAAAAATTCCATGTAAACTTATTCAATGAGTTGAAAAAAATATGATAAGGCCAATTTTAAAATATTCAACCTCGCAACCCCCGTTCACTACCTAAAAGGGGTCGCGTGGTGCAATTTGCGACCCAAAATGGGTTTCAAACGGCCATTTGCGGCCCATTTGAGTTGCAAACCGCTATTCGCAACTCAGGTGGGTTTTGAATGGCAGTTTGCGGCCCATTTCGGGTCGCAAACGCCGCCACGCGACCCATTTAGGGTTTTGAATGGCAAAAAAAATTATATTTTTATTTTGAAATCAATTAATTAATTAATTTTTTATATATTTATTTGTTTAGTTTTTTATTTGATTTTGTTTTATTTTATGTATTCATATTTAGTTTTATATTTATATTTTTAATTCAATTGATTAATTATTTAATTAATTAATTATCTATCTATTTATTTATTTTCAGCTTGCTACTATTGCAGGGCACGCTGCAAAAGTAACAAAAATAACATAAAAAGATAATAATATTAAAATTAAATGAAGAAGGAGTAGGAAATCCATGAATATTATTTCAGAAATGGATCCTCCACCCAAAATTAGATAGGGTCACTCACTGACCCCACCCTTGAAATCCAACTCCTTATATTTTTAAATAATTAAGATAGGAAAGACCAAAATACCAAGGCACCACTATGGTACTTTTTTGGCCAATTAAATATTTGACATGTATTTTCACGTATAGGTTTCACAACTAAAATTCAGTCAGAATTGAGGTGTTGTGTATATTTTAGGAGTTACAGACGGAAATGTGTTTGGTCACAATTCCTGCACACAGCCGTGGCAGCCAATACACCCACACGCAGCTGAGCTACAGCACTGCCACCCTGTCAACGTACCCTGACAAGCCCTGTAAGCAGCCCCGGGCCTCTGACAAGTACGCAGCTGCGGGACTACGGCTTGAAAAAGTGACAAGCAGCCTGAGAAACCTAGGTACCGTGTAAACATGCTAAAACCTGCACGGGAACATTCTACATATGTAATAAATGGTGCTGTGGATAGTAGATAGTCTAAAAATACATAAAAGTATTTAAAAATACCTTAATAACCTTTATACGTATTTTGAATTAATATAATTAAAAATCCCAAAAATGTAGAAAATAAGATAACTACTATTTGTAAAAATATATTAAAATCCTTTAATATACAATTATGAGAACTTTAAAGTATTGATATGTTTTTTGACATAATAAGGAATGCAATGATGTACAAATATTACATGAATTCTCATAAATTGAATTTTTAAGTAATCATTTTAAGTAAATCAACTGAATTTCTAAAATAAGGAGTACAATCAATATCACAATTTTACTCCAATCAGTTGATACATAATGAGAACATACCTGACATCAGATTACCCGCAGGAATGTCTATTAAGAAAATTATTAACATACAGGGAACATTTACTAAGGATAATTAATTAATAATAGATAATATGGACAGATTAGAGTTATTCAAATTTCCAAAACATCAATTCAAAGTTAGAATAATTCCTATACCCTGCGGAATTAGATACTAACCGTGCTATAGCACATAGAACATGTAACAAGATACCACTGGTTACCCTGCTAGCCTTAGTGTCCATCCCTTTGAGCCCCTGTATCCCTCAGAATGAGAATATTGGGACTAAAAGAGCTACAAATAAGGAGCCTTTTTGAGGATATTAATAAGCAGAGACCCAGTTATATTTACATCCAGAAACTGTTCCAAGGTAATCAAATACTTATAAGAGATAAGTCAGTGATTTATGGCTTTAGTATGATTAATAATATCCATCCCCAACCCTTTTTATCAATTTAAACTTCTGAACAACCTTTTAACCCCAGTAACAGGTTTAACCCATCAGTGCTTGTCCCAAAAAGGTGCCCAATGATTGAATATACCAGTGAGTTTTATTATCCTTTTTCTGTAGTGGCAGTTGGTTAAAAAAACCTGATCCTCCACCTTGTATTTTATATACATATTATCTTTGGACAATATATCCTTTAAGAATATAAATTAAAGGTTCCAAAGTAAGCAGGTCTACGTATTTTCAAACTGAATTCCCTGAAGAAAGGTATTAAAGATCCCCAATATAATGTCGGCTCCTCTGTTAATTTATTTAATAATCAATTTATTAATATTGATTTATAATATTCAACTATATCCAAACCAATCAACCTTGCAATAAGCTTTATCCAAATATTTTACGGATTTTTTCTGAATTTATTGAATAATATATTTATTATTTATTCTATCACCTCTGGTAGCTAAAGGATAGCAAGGATCTTGGCATCCAGGAGGCTGAAATTTATTAATTTATATATTTATTTCATTTTATTTATTTAAGTTTATTTATTTATACTTTTTTATATTTATATTTTTAATTTGATTGATTATTTTTTATGAATTTTTTTATTGAAATCAAACGAAGAAACAATAGATCAAAAAAAGTAAAAGAAAAATGGGAAATGTTGAATTTGCAACCCTGTCGTTGCGAATGGGCGCAAAACAATGTTTGCAAACGGTTGTTTGCAACCCATTTGAGTTGCAAACGGTTGTTTGCAACCCATTTGAGTTGCAAATGGTTTTTTGCAACCCATTTGAGTTCCAAACGGTTGTTTGCAACCCATTTGAGTTGCAAACGGTTGTTTGCAACCCATTTGAGTTCCAAAAGGTTGTTTGCAACCCATTTGAGTTGCAAACGGTTTTTTGCAACCCATTTGAGTTGCAAACGGTTGTTTGCAACCCATTTGAGTTCCAAACGGTTGTTTGCAACCCATTTGAGTTGCAAACGGTTGTTTGCAACCCATTTGAGTTGCAAACGGTAGTTTGAAACCCATTTGAGTTGCAAACGGTTGTTTGCAACCCATTTGAGTTCCAAACGGTTGTTTGCTACCCATTTGAGTTGCAAACGGTTCTTTGCAACCCATTTGAGTTGCAAACGGTTGTCTGCAACCCATTTGAGTTGCAAACGGTTGTTTGCAACCCATTTGAGTTGCAAACGGTTGTTTGCAACCCATTTGAGTTGCAAACAGTTGTTTGCAACCCATTTGAGTTGCAAACGGTTTTTTGCAACCCATTTGAGTTGCAAACGGTTGTTTGCAACCCATTTGAGTCGTAAACAGTTGTTTGCAACCCATTTGAGTTGCAAACGGTTGTTTGCAACCCATTTGAGTCGTAAACAGTTGTTTGCAACCCATTTGAGTTGCAAACGGTTGTTTGCAACCCATTTGAGTTGCAAATGGTTTTTTGCAACCCATTTGAGTTGCAAACAGTTGTTTGCAACCCATTTGAGTTGCAAATGGTTGTTTGCAACCCATTTGAGTTGAAAACAGTTGTTTGCAACCCATCTGAGTTGAAAACAGTTGTTTGCAACCCATCTGAGTTGAAAACGGTTGTTTGAAACCCATTTGAGTTGCAAACAGTTGTTTTCAACCCATTTGAGTTGCAAACAGTTGTTTGCAACCCATTTGAGTTGCAAACAGTTGTTTGCAACCCATTTTATTTGAAAAATTTTTTTGAAACCCATTTGAGTTGCAAACGGTTGTTTTCAACCTTTATTTATTTGATATATGGGCCCTTTATATATATATATATATATATATATTAATTTCTTTATCTGTTTTTTCTTTGTTTGATTATTTTAAAGAAATAAAAAAACAAACAAAAAATAAATTAATGAATCAAATTGAAAATATAAATATAAAAAAAAATAAACATAAATAAAACAGCATTATTTTTCTCACGCATCCAGAACTTTATTTCACGCATTTCAATGTTGGCACCCAGTCGCGCCCCTTTGGTATTTCACACAAAAATACTTTATTTCACACAACTTTCAAGAATTGATTTTTTTTGCATCATGACTGGTCAGACCTGTAGCAGGGGTTATTTAACCCATAAACATAATTATTGGTAATTTTGGAGCCATTAGAACCCCTCCAAAAATGCAATCAAAAAATGAAAAAAATCTGGAAAAACAAATTTTTGCATGGGTTTTTGGATCATCATTCTGGCTCTTTTCATTGTTTTTTTTTGGTTATTTCAGCTTCCATAAATTTCAACTAACATTCATAGATTCTTCAAATATTGTTTTCATATTTTTTGGATGTATCCTTTCACCTTAAACAATTCCTTTAAAAAACACAAAAAATTGAAACAAATAAAATTTCTCTTTGGACATTTTAATGCTTTTATTTTCCTTTTATTTCATTCTTTTGGGTAATCCAAGCTATCAAAAAGTTAAAACAAAATTTAAAGAGAATTCAATTTTTTTTTTTTTTTGATTTTCTGGGTGTATTATTTTACCTTAAAAATTCTTTCAAAAAAGAAAAAAATTCAAAAAATTCAATTTAAGAAATGATAAATTCACGGCTCATTCAGCCTTGTGTGACCCCCCACGGCTCAAAGAGTTGCGCGGCGTACCCAGCCTTGTCCGCCTGCGTGTTGAATTTCACATGAATACATTCAAGCCGTTTGGAGTTGTACAGGGCTCAAATGTAGTTGTGTGGCATTCAACATGCCACCGGACCACAGTTATCCAAAAAAAAAAAAAAGAAAAAAGAAATGAAGGGGCACTAACATAACCCATGAATCAAATACACCTTCCAAAAAAAAGTAATCAACCAAAAAATCAAAGAAATCAAAATTATTTTGATTTTTTGGTTAAAAAAAAAATAAAAAAAAAAAAATAAAAAAAAAGTGGGACTATCCAATGGACTAGCCCTAAAGTGAAAAGACCAAAAAAAACACAAGTAACTGGAATAGCCCTAAAATAAAAAAACCAAAAAAAGAAAAGTAACATGACAAGCCCTAAAGTAAAAACACCAAAAAAAATACAAGCAACTTGAAAAGCCCTAAAGTAAATTCAACTTGACTAGCCTTAAAGTAAAAGGGCCCAAAAATTAAAGAAGTCTTTTGACCAGCCTAAAGTAAGAGTGACAAAAAAATACCAGTCTTTTGACCAGGCAAAAAATAAAAAAATTCATTTTACCAGCCCTAAAGTAAAAGTGCCCCCAAAAAAAAAAGTCTTTTGACCATCACTAAAGTAAAAACACCAAAAAAAACAAGTTCAACTTGTGTTAAGCTGATCCCATTCCAAGCTTAACATAAGTTAAGCTTGTGATGGAATCAGCCCAAAACAAATTGAACTGACTTACCATTCAACTCTCATTCAAAACATTCAATACAATGATGTTAACTCAAAACAATCAATATAATGATGTTCAAAATGTGATAAACATTTATATTAATAAAACTCATTAGCTGCATTATAATTAAAATTTACATGAAGCCCAATGATGAAATGGAGTCAAAGTCCATGATCTCTATAATCTAGAATACATTTTCAGTTTATCTTTGATATGATCAAACCAACCAGAGGCTTTTTTTAGAAATCAAGGAACGCGGTTTTTCTACAATTGGTGGGATTCGAATCATTTCTCCCTCAAGTACTAATAGAACCCAGCGGTTATTGTTTAAAAAGGAAATGAAACTTGGATCTGATTGATCAGTAACACCATTTTTCATTGGAGTATAAGTATCACATGACTCCAATGGAATGAAACATATAGGTTTGGAATTTTTTTCTGCTACAATTTGACCCACGTCCAATTTAGCCAGCCATTTTGAGGAGGGAATAATTTCATTGATGTCTTCAACATCAAGTCTTTGTTTAATCTTTTCAACCTCCTTTGCACCACCAAGAATCTTAATGTAGCGTGCTTTATGTTTCTCTAATGTTTCAATAATTTCCTTCCTAACTTTAAACCAACCATGTTCTTCATAACCAAAAGATTTTGCAATGAATCTAAATCCACAATTCCCATCTCCAATTGGATCCTAAGCCTCACCCAAGAACTTATGGAATTTCTTGGGTAGTTAATTGAGGTATTTCACGTTTGTTCCCATCATGAAAAATAACTTGGTATTCATTTCTTTAATCAGATAAATTAAATGAATACTCACCAAAGATGACCTTGTGGTTGAGCTTTGCTGCATGTTCTCTTCCTCTGAAGAGGATTATGATTACAAATTAAGTGATACCAATTTACTTTCAGTCTCTTCCTCTGAAATATGAAATTCAGATTCAGATTCTGCCAAATTTGTCTGACAATTCATCATTAGTTAGTAACTAACTTCATTAAACCAAAAAGATGAACAAATTCCAAAGGAAAAGACTTAGAATCTTTTTTATTTTCTTGTTGGGAGCCCTTCTAGTCCTTTTTTCCCCCTTGAGGTTTTTTTCAACATGCTCAAACCAAGATGGTTCTCACCAAGTATCTTTCAATTTTGGCCTGCCCCTAATTGATTGTAAGACTTTAGCTTCAAGTCTTGGCTTTGATTGATATTTTGTAATTGTCTGAATGATATACTTCAATGGGATGCTTTTATCATGATCTGGAGATTCCAAGATCATTGCATTCACTTTTTCATGTAACTGAGGAATGCTTAGTATTTCCTCAACATTGCACTTGAAAAATTCAAAAGGATGAACCATGAGCAAATCAGGAATCATGGATAAAAAAGCATTAATCACATAGTGATTTGAACAATGCAACATAAGCCAACTTACAGAACTAGAACTGCAAGGGTCATAGTCCAACCTCCACTGAGGATGAACATCATTGGGTACCATGGATCCTCTGAATGCTTAATGGTCACCTATTTTATGGGAGTGGGTGCCCAAAATTCTGGCATGTCTTCCAGGGTGTTGTGCACCCCCAAAAAAGTCTAATTTAAGCCATGTAGGAGGGTACACGGCTTGAAATTGCCGTGGTTGGGGGGAAAAAGGCTCCTACACAACCCCCTGGGAGTTTCGCGTGTTTGAAATGGTCCTTTTTAGTTGTCTATGGGCCCCCACGGCTCATTTGAGCCGTGTGGGGCCCTACACAACTACCACATGGTTTGAGCCATGAATTTAACATCACCCATTAAATTTTCTCATTTGACCTTTGGATCCTTATGTATTCCATTTTGACTTATTTTTTGGTGCTTCAAGCTTTGAGAATTGTAAGAGAACTATTCAATAGCTTTTTAGGAAGAGTTAATTTTATAACTATACTTATTTTTTCTGAAATGGGTTGTTTTTTTGATGATTCCTTCTCATTTTTTTAACATAGAGAGAATTTCTGACCAAAGAGGAATATTCCAAAGATGAAGATGTGCCGAATTTGGATGAAGGGAAAGATTCACCAGATGAAGAGCGGCATGAATTGGAGGTAATTAAGTTGGTGAGCTTTCATTTTCTTTTGTTTTTGGATAATTTGTTGGATACAATTTTTCATTAATTTTTTCATTCAAACCTTTATCAGAGGTCTGGAACCATTGGGAATAAGCAAGTTGCTTCTCCTGAACAAAATCCTGGGACAAGAATCAAGAGACCAAAGGTATCCAATGAAGATAGTGACACTCCTTACCATCCTCCTGATGGGGTGGTATTAGCATCCCGAACAATCAGTGAGAAAGTGAGTACATTTTGTATTTTCTCATTTTTTAATTTTGTCTGATTTCTTTTGGGGTTTTCCTCCAGGTTTCCTGCACATTATCTTATTCTTCTCCTGGAATATTTGACCAAGTATCAATTGAAGAATTGAGTATTATCTTTAGTCCATATTTTATGTGATAAAAAATTCTGATTTTTGTTTTTAGTTCCAATACAAAGATTCCATTTCCCCAAAAACAGCCATTCCACATATCTCCCATTTTCAAGATGTCATGAGGGATGGGAACTGTGGCTTTAGAGCAGCGGCCATTTGCTTGGGGAGGATCTCAGAAGACTGGATTGAAGTCAGGAACAAAATGGTGAAAGAGCTTGATTCAAACCCAATCTTCAAGGAGACAAGATTTCTGCATGAAATCTGGGGTGAAAATTTCCAAGAAGCAAGAAGGCAACTGAACCAACTTTATGGCCCAGCTCCCATAACTATATGAATGAAATTTCCATGCCATGGTTTCCTTCTGTCTGAAACATATAAGTTTTCAGTGGTTCTTTTTTCTTCTTTAAATCCTTTCAATTATATTCCTCTAAATTCCCCTACCATTCCAAATTCCAAAACTTCTCCTATTTGCTTCATTCTTTTAGAAGAATACAAAAATATAGTCTCATTCAAGTTCAAGTCTGAGCATTGGCCAGCTCCCATGTTAGATCCACTTTGGAAAAGCTTTGTGAAAAATGATTTCAAGTCTTGGAAAACCATTATTCAGGGAAATTTGGATCTTTTTAATGAGGTTTTATTCCCTCCAAAAAAATCAAGTAGAAAAATAAAGCCAATCATAGTCCAATAAATTTTAATATTTGTATCCATATGTTTCCTTTATTTTTAATTTTTTGAATAAAGCTTGCAAGCTGTATGCAAGAATGCAGATGATCTTCAAAAAGTATTTCTGAACTGTTTTTTTTTTAAAAAAAAATTCAACATTCTGAAAGCTTGAATTACCAAAAATAAAAAATTACATAGGCCAACAAAAGAATTCAAAAATACAGTGAGAAAATTGAATTTTTCGAATTTTTTGGTTTTTTGATGGAATTTTTAAAAGTCAAAAATGAAATCCAAAAATCCTGAAAAAATTTTTAAAACGCTGTTGAATTTTTTTTTTAAAATTCTCAAATCTTGAAACACCAAAAAATTAAGTCAAAATGGCAAACATAAGGATCCAAAAGTCAAATGAGAATATTGAATTTTTTGAATTTTTTGCTTTTTTGAAGGAATTTTTTAAGGTAAAATAATACATCCAAAAAATCTGAAAAAAAATATTTTAATGATCTTGAAATGTTTCTTTAACTTTTTGAAAGCCTGAATTACCCAAAAAAAAGAAATGAAAAGTAAAATGAAAGGATTCAAATGTCCAAAGAGAAATTTGATTTTTTTGAGGGAATTTTTTAAGGTGAAAGTATATATCCAAAAAATATTAAAAAAATATTATAATACTCTTTGAATGTTTTTTGAAATTTATGGAAGCTGAAATAACCAAATAAAAAAAAATAAAAATACCCAAAATGATGATCCAAAAACCCATGCAAATATTTGTTTTTGAGGAATTTTTTCATTTTTTGATTGCATTTTTGAAGGGGTTCTAATGGCTCCAGAATTAAAAAAGATGTTGATTAGGGGTTCAAGAAACCCTTCTACGGGTCTGCAAATTCAGAATTCAAAAAAAATGAATTCTTCAAAGTTGTGTGAAATAAAGTATTTTTGCGTGAAATACAAAAGGGGTGCGTCCATGCGGTGACGTCAAAATGCGTGAAATAAAGGGTTGGATGCGTAAGAAAAATAATCCCCAAAATAAATTAATAAATAAGAAATCAATTAATTCAATTAACAATACAAATATTAAAAAATATATAAATAAATAGAATAAAACAAGATAAAATAAATAAACAAATAAATAAACAAATAAATAAATATATAAATATATAAAAAATAAATTAATTAATTAAATTAAAAATAAAAATATAATTTTTTTTTGCCATTCACAACCCTAAATGAGTCGCGTGGTGCTGTTTGCAACACAAAAAGGGTTTCAAAATTCCATTCACTACCCACCCGATTCGCAAATGGACGTTTGTGACTCAAATTGGCCGCAAATGGCCATTTGCAACCCAAAATGAGTGGGGAATTGCGCCATGGAACCCCTTTTAGGTAGAGAATGGGGGTTGAAAGGTTGCAAATTTAACATTGGCCACAAAGGTTGCAAATGACTGTTTGCAACTTGAATGGGTTGCAAACGGCCATTTTCTACTCACAAGGGTCCCAAACAGAATTTTGCGCCCGTTTGGAACCAAAGGGTCACAAATTTAACATTTCCCTATCATTAAAAATTTTGAATGAAAATTCATCAAGTGCAAGAAAGATCAAAGAAATATCAAATATTATTTTCTTTGAATAAGAATTCATGAATAGAACTTATTCTTTCAAGAATTAAATATTTGTTCTTGGTATTTGAATTTTTTCAAAAAATTTGAGTTAATCTAAAAAAGGGTATATGTAGCATTTTTCAACCATTTTTGAAAATTGGGGTGTATTGGAGTTAGAAAACACACCATTTCTTTTTGGACAACCCTGCCATTGTAAATGAAAGATTTTTTAAATATAAAAATAAATCCTCAATGGTGTATTTGAAGACAGAATTTTTAATCAAAATGGTGTGTTTCAAAAATCAAATCTGCCATTTATGCATCACCATCCATCCATCATCCATGACATGCAAAACACCCATCCATTACTCCAAAGTTCCAAATTCCAACTCATACCATCACTAAATATTGCGTCACACATCAAGTCACCAAATTTTATCTCATATTCATTGCATCATTGCATCATCAATTCATCTTGCCAGCTCTTAAAATCATCATCAAATTTCCCAATAAACTGATTTCTCCACATTGAATTTCCATCACTCTCAAAACTTGCAAAAAAAACCCCAAGATCACATTCAAAATTTAATAAAGCTGACTGAAATTTTGCACCTATATCACTCTGATTCAGAGCCCAACTTGGGATAAAATTGTTTTTCCTTTAATTATATATTTTGAAAGCAATAAATGTTCCCTAGAGCACAGAAATTCAATCATCCCATGTATGAAATGAAAAAATACATCTCATCCCAGAGTTGAGCTTCCACCAACTTTCCCAAACTTCTTTGGTGTAATTCTTGAAACATTTGGAAATGATTGAAGATGAAAATTTCTTTCAGAATAACTCTCAGAATATTCAAAATTATCCAGCTATTCAACCGGAAGTATCTCTGTGTAGATTGAAATCCAACAGAAATGCAGCAGATATTAATTGACTAGAAACATTTTTTGCCCTTGGACATGGAAAAATTTCCTCATAAACCAAAAGGGTTATTATTGCTATCCTAGGATTCTGTTTCTCATTCATTTTCTGACCAAACAAGGAAAAGTGGAAGGATATATCTCTGGTCATTGAGATTGAAGATTTTCCTGTTTGCTTTGGATTTTTTGATGGCCCCACAATCCCCTTGAATGAAAAAATCAAGCTTAATGTGAACCACAACCCCCATTACAATGAAATTGAATTCATACTTCAATTCTGAAATTTCTTTTGAAACACACTGAAAAACCATCCACCGGGGCCAAGTTGGGGTCTCTCGCTGGCCAGTGACTTCATGTCACCATCCAGTCCCATTTTCTGGCCCATCAAAATCCCTTTACAGGAAACTTGTATTCACCAATGAAGAATCTTGAATTCACCAAAGTTTACATTGAAAGCATAAATAAAATTAACATGTTGTTCACCATGGTGAAAAATGGATGTCACCAGTATTTCCTAAATGAAGAAAACATAATTCACTTGGAATTCTACATTAATGAAACTGAAGCTTGCTTGGAATTCACCCAGGAATTACAAGGTGAATCCCAATTTAGTTTTTGCCAATGATATAATTCAGTTGATCATTTCTCCAGAACTATGCTCTGTTTCCAATTAAACTGAATTGTGGCAATTTGTAGCATCATGGGTGGTCTCTGTCCCCAGAACAGGTAATTCAAGCAGCTTTTTGTGGCCTCCAAACTTGTGAGTATCAAACAGTTAGATTTCTGACAGAGAAGCAATTTGAATGATAAATTATAGTTAAAAACTCTGATTGGTGGAAATTATTAATGGAAAAGAAAGGAGAAATAAAAAAATAGAAACAATGAGAAAAATGCTAAGATAAAATGAGGAGAGCCTCCAAGCACCCAGGTAAAAAGTATGTTTCAAGGTGGACCCAATAGGGCTAAAATCACAGTTATCTTTGTATAATTGAGTTTTTCCCTGGCAACTTGGTCTCTCCCTCAAGTTCTGGGAATGGGAAAATATTTTAAAATTTTATAGCATTGTGAACACGTTTGAAAAATGAAGTGCATGAAAAATATGGCAAATCAGTCATTATGAGTCAAGTCAATGGCAAAGAAACAGGTTCTATGAAAACTTTGATCAATTGAAGAAAAAGAACAACCCCAGGAGCTCTCAATCTCTGTAATCCTTGTCCAGGCCAACAAAATTTTTATCTTTCTTTTACAAGTTTGCTTCCATGTAGCTTTTTGCCTTGTAGTTGAACTATCCTCTCAATTGCTATACCCCAGATCAAGGTGATTTCATGAGTGATACTACCAATCAAGTCTGCCGAATTTTGTGGATAACTGGCAAGCCCACAGAGGCAAGTTTATTTGATCTTTCAATATTTTTGATAGTGGCCCTAAATAATTGGATCTTATTTTTCCCCAGGAAAGGATTCAATTTCTGAAGAACAGTTGACCTGAGAGATGGATGCTGGAAACATCTTCTTGACCTCTGGTTCCTCCTGTTCAGGATCAGTGCTTTCATTAGAGTTTTTATTGATTTTTCCCATAAAATTCCTTGCATCTTGTTTTTCCAACCTCCTTGGAGTAGCTCAAGAAACGGGGATCAAATTAATTTAAGATAAAATCTGGCTTGATAATCAACAAAAGGTCCAGATTATGGAGGCAATTAAAATGGTGTTCAAACCCGCCTGAGAGACTGAGGGTGGTTGGATAGTGGGTGGGTTTCAGGAATATATGAGAGATGTGTTTGAGTTTCTTAAGCTTTTCTCATTAGCACAACTGAATCCGTGCAATGGTGAATTGATGCTGTTCAGGAGCAAGCAAGCTTCAGAAAATTTGGATTTTTCAGGAGATGACTATGTTCCAGAGTCTTTTCCTGGAGTCTCTTTTCACCAAAATGCTAGTGTTTGGATGCATGCATCCAAAAACTATCATTTTGGTGAAAATCACCATTGAGTTGGTTTGTCCCCTCCCTTGTGGAAATGGAGGTGAGGGGAAAGGGGGAGCAATCTTTGCGCTTCCCCACCAACGCCACAACTGGACTGGTTGCAGCAGCTACCCTGCCGCTGCAACAACTGGATGGGGTTGAAGGACTCCAAATGAGTCCCTCTGCCCGCTAAAAACGTCCCACACAGGCTGTTGGGCCCCAAAGTGGGCCAAAGACAAGAAGCAGTGGGCCTGGCTGGGCCATGACACAGGCAATGGTTCCAACAGGCCATCCTACCCCAAAGTGGGAAAATGACTAATTTGGTGGGCCAGCCCAGCGTCCCAAGTATGTACATACTACAGGAGAGTCCCAAAATTAGCCCCTCATGCCCATGAAAAATAGTGGGCCCATGAGTGTCCATATCCAAACTGACTTATTTCAGGTTTTTTGAGGCCAGTTTCCTCAAATTAGTGACATCCACACAGTCCCATATGGTCTGTGTGATTTTACAATGGTCTTTAGAGGCCCATATTTGCATCCAATTTGGATTGAACTCATATGTGGCCCCCACATCAGTGCATATGTATCTTAAAACCCTGGTGTTAAAATGGTATATCAATGCCTTATGTTGCAAGATGATTTTCATCAAGTTTTTGAATTGAAATTTAAGTAAAAAGAAACTTGTTGGTGAGACAATAATTGCAGTCTTTGAGATATTTTTCATTTGTTTATCATGGGTAAATTAAATGACAATGGGATTTACAATTTTCACAATTATTTTAAGTAGTATTTACATGATTGGAAACAAGCTTACCATTAGGAGTGCATTTCCCAGAGTACAAATCTTCTTGGAGGTCTTTTCATGCAACTAGGTTGAGCCCTGCCTGGGATGATCTATTGATCAGTAGTTATTGGACTGTCTCTGGTTATGGTGGCATTGACCTACTAGGAGAGCACACCATCTAGCCAGAGGCACAAACCAAAGGGTGATCCTCACCAATCATTCCAGGAAGGTA
Organism: Puccinia polysora; assembly: GCA_025617555.3. Taxonomy (NCBI): domain Eukaryota; kingdom Fungi; phylum Basidiomycota; class Pucciniomycetes; order Pucciniales; family Pucciniaceae; genus Puccinia; species Puccinia polysora. The sequence goes on from CM062633.1 coordinate 18,830,674, forward strand.
GCAAATGATATGCACCTTTCTGCAAGTATTTTGTCACATTAATTCACTGGTCATCCAATGATCCCATTTTTTCCCTGATCGTAAATAAGTTTGAATTTAATCTTCCACAAAAGTGAAATCAGACTGACTTTAATTTTCAACCAAGGGGAAAACCAGTTTACTTTTATTATCAATCAAAGTGAAATGCCCAATAAACCCTGTATATTTGATGGTGAATCACAGAATGCACTATTTTACTTTCATGGTGAAAACTTTGATACTTATTTGAGACAGAATTGGCCACATATAGCAACTTCATATCATTGGTCAGCCAGAGACCCAAATTTGGCGCTGGTGATCCTTCCTCTGATCAATTAGAGATCTTTTGCTTTTCAATTATTTTGAAATTAAAACAAGGAGCTGATTTATTTCCAATATTTCCTTCCAGATGCATCTCATGATTAATAGTTTTTCAATAGGATATTTATTGCACAAGAAACACATAACTACTTTGATGAAGATAATTACCTTCTGGAAGATTCAGCTCATGCTAGGTGAAAATACATAGTTCCAGTACACTAGAATTTTTCTTCCAATGATCAAGTCCAAAGCAAATTTAACTCTCATCTTGCGCAATCAAAGCTTTGGATTGATCAGGCCACAGGAATGTTGAATGGAAGATGGGCCAGATTAAGATAAATGTGGAACAAGTTCCATTATTCCAAAGACATGAAGATAACTATCAACTAGATTTTCTTCTGCATTGTTCTTGATCACCTTTTCACTGTTGAAATCTCAGGTGTCACAAGCTCCAAACTCAGAAAACTGGAATCAAGACCAACTGGTAAAACCAACTCAAAAAGGGATGCTCACTCAGATTGAAAAGACATTCAACTTTCAACACCTCAAGGTACTCAAACCCAAAAATCAAACATCTCAATGCTTCTCCAAATCTCAAATCACCCAAAGCTCCAATTTCTATTCTTTTTCTTTTATTTTGATTCATTTCTTCTTTTTATTTCCTAGTAATTTCATTCCCTCTCTTACTCTATAAACCTTGTGAACCTGATTCATTTACAATCAATAAACTTAATTTTGTCTTTTGCCTGGTGGAATCTTCTTCAACTCCTCATCCTTAACCACACCATAGCTTCTCATCAGACCATCTAAACACCTCTGCCTGTCCTCAATTATCCTCATTCATAATTTGCCTTTTCCTCTACTTTCCATGCTCACTCTGACTGAACAGACCAGATTCACATGTTTTTTTACATTCTTCCTTCCTTTCCCTTTTCTGTTCACAATCTTGTTGTCCTGAATCACTGAAAAAATCAGCCTTTCAGTTTGCAATCAAATCTATTCATGGTTAAAAGCCAAAAGATGCTCATCATCACCAAATTGAGCTGGAAGGATGGCGGCCTCAAACTTGACTAACAATGGGTTCAGACAAGCAATGCTCAAGGCTGCCCTTAAAACTATCCCAAAGCTCACCAAGGACAAATAATCCTTCTGGAAAGACAATATCAATGCAATCCTCAATGTTTTGAGCTACTCCAGGAAATTCAACCACCCTCATCTGATGCTCTTGCCTGATCTGAAAAACAAGGTGAAGCTACACATCATATCTCAACTGGACACATTGAGCTAAGATGGTATATTCAATGCCAAAAATAATAAAATTTGCCTCAAGCTCTGTGGAGGACAATCAAAGAGAAGTTTGCTTCCATTCAAGCATCCAACCAAGCCAGTGTTTTCAATGATTTTCTCTACCTCACATTCAAACAAGACAATATAAATGGTTTCAATGCTAAGGCAAAGGTCTCTATAAAGAAAATGATAGATGTTGGCATATCTCTACCATTGGAAATTTTATCCTATCTGCTGCTCTTCAAATTCCTGGATACACTTGCTGACATGAAGCAACAAATCATGCACACTGACAGAGAACTAACCACCAACTATGTGTTTAACCATCTAACTCAGCTGAAAAATGAGTTCATGGCACAAGAAAAGGAAACTTCATCAAACTCAAAAACGGAGACATCCCTTCTCCTCACCAAGAAATAATCAAGGAAATCCTCCAACATATTTCACAAAGTATTCCATAACCCCAAGCAAGATTCCAATAACTCTGCAAATGAGTACTTTCATCTTCATCCCAAAAGAGCTCCTGACTGGTGGAAAGAAAATCAGGCCAATTGGAAAGAATCCAAAAGTAAAGGTAAGGGTCATGTTGCACACTAACTTGCCCTTTGGTCTCTTTGGGTCAACCATGGATCACACAACCAGAAATTTATCCTCAAAAGTGGAACCTCTGCACACATGCTCAAAAAACAATATTGGTTCAAGTAACTCAACCCCTGCTCCAAAGAATTCATAAAAACTGGAAAGGAAAGCCAGCACACCTCTTCAGATTAAAGGCAAGAAACCTGCAGTACTCACTTGGGGAAACACAACAGTTGAACTTCAAGATGCATACTATTTGCCCAACATTAAAATCAATCTCATCTGTGCCGGTTACCTAAACAACAGTGGTTGCACCCTCTTTGCCAAAAATCGACTGTTCTTGTTCAAGAAAGGAAATAAAGAACCCATAACCTCTGCTAACCAAACACAACCAAAGAAATAAGGTTGCCTACTCAAATCACTTGCCCAAAGAATAATCCTCAACATCCATAGGAGATTTGGGCATGCAGGAATTTCTAGAATCAGACTGTTCATAAAGAAAATACATTCTGGAGTTGTAAGTTCATTCTCCTGCATCAACAGCCTCAAATCTAAGGTCACAAAAGATAGCTTCAATGAAGAATACAGACCAGTCAAAAGAGTGCTTCAAATGCTGCACCTGGAAATCATTGGACCAATCAAACCCAAGTCTAAGTTTGGATCAAAATACATCTGGACCCTGATTTAAAAAAAATCTGGCTACCTGGAAGCATCCCCAATTCAAAAAAAGGAAAAGACCTCAGGTTTACTAATTATGAAAATAAAGAAAGCTTAAGCTCTGATGAAGTAAAAGTTAAATGAGAAACGAATGAAAGGAGCTTATAATGTCAAGCGTAAAGGACCTGAGGACAGGAGGAAAAGGGCACTCCGGTTGATGTAATTGGCTGAAAAGGTGATGAATTTCACTTGAGAGCACCATTTTTTAAATAGACTAAATACACAATAGGCTAAAAAGTGGTTGAGTACAAAATGAATAGGGTAAAATTAGCATAAGCAGTTTAAGTGACATGGTATGTGAAATGCAATGATTGGACAGTCTGGCAATCAAAATACAAAAAAACACAGCCTAGTTATATTTTAACCATTATTTCAATACTTCAATAACAATAATAAAATAAATCAAATCAATGCAATCAAAGATACTTAAAACTCCAGTGAAAGTTGCATATATAAAAACTCAAATTCTAACACTAATCAATGTGATAGAGAAAGAATACTTGAAAACCCACTACCCTTTGAACTGATGTTCACATGGGGGAACTGAATTCAAATCTGATTGACTCACCAACTTTCTTGAGAGAAACATATCAGACAGGTCATATCCAAATCATATCATCCCAAGAAAAATGGAAGAGCAGAGAGGGCAAACAGTACTATTGTGGATTCCGCTCAAATGATCCTATCCAATTCAACAATTCCTGGTCACTTGTGGCACAAAGTGGTTAAAAGTGCCATATTATGCTGAATCAAATCCAAAGGTTAAACAGCAGTTCAACACCATGGAAAGATGTCCACAGCTACTCCATCCCTCATAATTATCTCAAACCCATCAGCTGCCTGTGCGTCTAACTATTGAAGAACAGAAAAAAAGGTCTCAAGTTTTGAGAGAAAGGATCCTTGAAAACTCTTTTAGGCTTTAACCCACTTCTCTTTGATGAAAATTATGATGCTAAACCAAGACCACTATATTTCATGAATGACAAAAGTGCAGGGTTGGTGAGACTGTTCAGATGAGGTAAACAAAAAAGGATCAAAGAAATGAAACCAAAAAAGGCAATGGCTCATTTCAATTGATCAGCCCGCAATTAATTCAGAAGAAAAACAGTCGAGCTTGATAACATGATGACTGATGGAAATAGAAATAATCAGAACTGGATCATTTGATAAATGCGCTGAGCACTCAAAATTGAACTGCATACAAATAAGGTTGGTCTTGAAAAATGATTGAGACAGTCCGTGACCTGCTGGATGGATGCAATCTGTAGTTCTGTAAAGTAATTGAGTTAGTGTCTTGAAGCTTGAGGAGTGTTGAATTAGATTTACCAGCTGTGTGATGTCTTGGCGCAATTGGAACAGTATTTGGAGTCGTGCGAGTGAGATGAATGATGAAAGGACAATGTTGAGCAATGAAGAATGGAGGAGATGAAGATGGGAAGATGATACAGATGATCAGCCGGCTAAAGGTGGTTGATTTCTCCCGGAACATAAGAAGACAGGCTGGCTCAAAGTCAAACTTCATATTTGAAGTATTGACACTGTATCTGCCGTTCCACTTCACAGTCTGAGAAAAGTATTGGTCCGCGTCAGTCCATGGCTGGGATTATTCCAAAATCCTCCCTTAATTCAATGCTCCAATAACTATTCACTGACATGATGTACCAGTTGGGACACCAAGTTTTTATTAGCGACTTTTGTTAAGAAATCCGCAACCATCTCTTCTGATTGGATGAGTTGAATTTCAATTGATGCAGCTTTGATGTCTTCTCTCAATCCTTTGGTCTTTAGATCAATGAATTTTGTTTTGGAATTGCATCCAAAATTTTTAATTTTATTGTCAAGACCCTTGTTATCAATGAGATGGATGCTGGGAGTAATTGATTTTCTCCAGAGTTCTTTGATCAGGTGGTTGATCCATCTGCATTCAAGTTGTCCATCATTTAGAGCATTACATTCAGCTTCAGTTGATGACTAGGTGACTTTGCGTTGTCTGCGACTTGTCCAATACAAAGGTGAGCCTTGAAAGAAACAGATGAGTCCAGATTGAGACCTTCTTGTGACCAGATCATCTGCCCAGGTGGAGTCACTATAGCAAACCAGGTTGGTTGAGTCATTTTTCTTGGAGATGAGGAGAGGTTGATCCTTTGTTTTTGCTAGATATTCCCAAACCTTGAGTACTTTGCGCCAATGATTGATACCGGGCTTCTCTGGGAATGGAGCCAGTGAGGACAATGCAAAACTGATGTCTGGCCGAGCTAGTCCGGCAATGAAGTTAAGTCTACCAATTGGAGATTGGTAGTTGAAATTGATTTTTCTGAATTCTGCTTGTTCTTCTTTGGTAGCTGGTAAGAGATGAATACCCGGGGTGCAAGGTGTACTGGAGATTGACTTAGACTCCAGGAGATTCAATTCTGTCAGCCCTTTTTCAATGTGAAGAGGAAGAGATAGTTTAACTGCATTTTTTGTTCATTTGACTTTCATTCCAAGTAGCATGTTGGGTTTGTTACATGAGGAGTTCTTGAACTTGCTAAGGAAAGCTTGCTTGAATTTACTCACATCTCCGACCACCAGGAGATTGTCCACATGCACAAAAAGTGCTGATTGGCCATCTTTACCAATGTAAAGACATTGGTCCGCGTCGGAAGGGGTGAACCCGGATCCAGTTTTGGAGCATCTCATACCAGTTTTTTGGTGCTTGCTTTAGTCCGTAGAGTGACTTATTTAGCTTGAGGGTTGGCGTTTTCCTTTTTGAACCAACAGGACGAAGGATGAAAACCTCCTCGTCAAGTGGAGCATGTAAAAAAGCACCCTTGACATCGAATTGCAACATAGGAAGGTCTTTTTCAACAGCGAGTAGAAGAACGGCTTGGAGTGATGCAACTTTACCAGTTGGGGCATATGTGTTGGAGTAATTGATCCCATACCTTTGATTGAAGCCCTGAACACACACTCATGATTTATGAACTGGTTTGCCTCCGTGTGTGTTTTGTTTGATCCTGAAGGCATAGGTGACGTTGAGGACGTTCTTTGGTTTGGGTCCTTCTTACTCCTCCCACACTTTAAATTCTTTGCAGGTACTTAGCTCTTTGTCTAACAATTTTGACCATATTGGATCCTTGAGTTCCTCCTCAGGCAATGATTGAGTGTAGTCGCAGTGGTACCCATACCAATCAGGAGGCCGGATTTTAGAACGATCTCTCAGAGTTCTTCCTGGATTGAGTTCAGCTTGAATGAGGTTGTCTTTGTTGCAGTTGACATCTTATTCTTCCGAGGAGCTTTCAGATTTGATTGTCCTCGTGCTATCTGGCTCATCAGCCGTGGGAGAAGATTCAGTAGGATTTGTTGACGGTGGGAGTTCATGTGGTATGATTTGAAATTGTTCTGGGGGGTTTTCCAGAACAGAATTGATTGAGGGCAAGAACTTGACGTTTTTTGTTTCTATCACTTTGCCACTGGGAGTGAGTACTCAATAAGAGAGAAGTTGGGGTGAATACCCCAGAAGTTTACCAGGGACTCCCTTCTCGTCGAATTTTCGTCGCAAGTCATTACCAAGGTCAAGGTAGGTAAGTTTGGTCCCAATGGGTTTGAGATATCCAGTCGGCAGAGAGGTCCCGTGCATGGTTTCCCAAGGAGCTAAACCATCTGCGTTTGGAATTTGGTTGAGAGCAAGTGCACAGCTTCGGATTGTTTCGTGCCAATAATCTTTGGGGATCCTCAAGGACAAATGCGTAGCTCTGACTGATTCGGCAATGGTTCTGTTGGCTTGTTCTGCCTTTCCGTTGTGCTGTGGATGGTATGGCTCAGAAACTATTCTTTGAATTCCTTTCTCCTCAAAGAATTTGGTTAAGTCTTCATTGATGAATTCGCCTCCTCCGTCGCTGCAGAATTCTGCAGGAAAATAGTGAAGGCAATTGAATTTGTTAAGAAGGATGAACTTGATGATATCAGGAGCATGGCTCTTATTTTTCATAGGGATGCAGCTAATGTAGCCACTGTGGCTGTTGACTAATGTGAGAGAGTATCAATATCTGCCTTTTGCCATTGGAGAGATTGGTCCAATAAGGTCGGCATAGATCCTCTGCATTATCTTGTTGGCTTTGGTGGAGATTTCTTTAAATTGACTCTTGGTTATTTTACTTCTGTCGCAGTTCTTGCAATTGAATGACCATTTCACAGAGCTTGAGACAGATCTTTGAGGTACTTTTTGATCCTTGGTAGACTAGCGTGACCTCGTTTGAGATGAAGATCATTTACGTCTTCCAGGGTTGGGCTGAAACTTTGGTTGTCAGGAATGAGGGTTTAAAGTAGATTGTTGAAGATCTGTCCTTGCAAAAATGGCTTTTTGTTGAGACGCATTTCAAATGAGGGTGGAAAGCTTGTGTTGTTGATAACAAGGTTAGCTCCCTTGCTCAGAAATACTCCCATCAATAGAAGGTTGATGCATACTTCTGGGGTCCAGGCTGCGTCTTGGAGGAGAATGGTTCCGACTGGTGAGGTGAGACAAGCAGATCCTCTACCCATGATAGCCAGCAAAGCTCCTGGTTTTCCAGTTTTAATTACGTTCAATCCATCTTCAGGGGTGATGGTTTCAAAGAAGCGCCTTTTGCGAATCATATGAATTGAGCATCCCGAGTCGAGGATGAAGTTGGAGGGAGCTTGCTGAGAGAAGTGTGAGAAGCAGTGCAGAAAGGAGAAGAAGTTGGCAGTTTCATTGTTTTTCTTCTTTTCTGGTTTGCAAGGTTTGAAATTTTTTGGTTTCAACTCAGGAAACTTGATCCAGCATTTGTCTCGGGGGTGGTTCTTCACTTCTGGATTGTGAAACCCATTTTTGCATTGAGGATAGTGGGAGTACAGGTTGATATCAACTTTTGAGCTGGTAGAGATTTCTTTAATCTTGGCGTCATTCTTGTTTTTGTATTGCTTCAAGTGGTCCAGAAATCTTTCGACGGAGACTTATTTGTCTCCATGCATGATTTGGGAGGCCATGTTCTTGAGATTTGCGGGAAATTTGAAAAGAATAAGGTACACCAGGATATCTGAAGGAAGTTCTATACCAACTTTGGAGAGTTTGTTGAGATGCAGCCTGACCGTTGTCACAAAAATTTTGATGTTATCTTTGCTGAAGGGAAGATAGAGAAATCCATTGAATACTCTGGCTCTATTTACTGATTGCGATGAAGCAAAATAGTTCTTGGTGGCCATCCAGATTTCTTTGGCATTTCAAACGTTTCCTGGCTTGATGATATTTGTGTGCTTTGCAGGTTTGAGTTTTGCCAAAAGGAATGGGGAAATGTCTTTTTTTGTCTCTGGATCAAGTTGTTGGCTGGTATCCGGATCTTCCATGATTTAAAGAATTCCTTGCATGTTGATGAGGCTTTCCATTTTGCTTTTACAGATTGAATAGTTGTCTTCATTGAGTAGAGCGTGGATTTGACCAAGGTTTTAAGTGTAATGGTCCTCATTGCGTTGTCGCCTCCTGGTCCTGGTGTGAATCTTTTGGTCATTGTTGTGAGCTTTGGCTTTTAAACGTGATGAAAATTATGATGCTAAACCAAGACCACAAAATTTCATGAATGACAAAAGTGCAGGGTTGGTGAGACTGTTCAGATGAGGTAAACAAAAAATTATCAAAGAAATGAAACCAACAAAGGCGATGGCTGATTTCAATCAATCAGCCCGCAATCAATTCAGAAGACAAACAGTCAAGCTTGATAACATGATGACTGATGGAAATAGAAATAATCAGAACTGGATCATTTGATCAATGCGCTGAGCACTCAAAATTGAACTGCATAAAAATAAGGTTGGTCTTGAAAAATGATTGAGACAGTCCTTGACCTGCTGGATTGATGCAATCTGTAGTTCTGTAAAGTAATTGAGTTAGTGTCTTGAAGCTTGAGGAGTGTTGAATTAGATTTACCAGCTGTGTGATGTCTTGGCGCGATTGGAACAGTATTCGGAGTTGTGCGAGTGAGATGAATGATGAAAGGACAATGTTGAGCAATGAAGAATGGAGGAGATGAAGATGGGAAGATGATACAGATCATCAGCCAGCTAAAGGTGGTTGATTTCTCCCGGAGCATAAGAAGACAGGCTGGCTCAAAGTCAAACTTCATATTTGAAGTATTGACACTGTAGCTGGCTTTCCACTTCACAGTCTGAGAAAAGTATTGGTCTGCGTCAGTCCATGGTTGAGATTATTCCAACACTCTTTTCATACAGAATCCTCACACCTTCCCACTCCATCATAAAGAAAAATCATGTGCGGTTCCTCAAAATGGAACCCTCAGCATCTTCCAAATCTTCCCATCTAGAAGGTGATCTGGATAGTTTTCAGATTGATTGTGCAATCAATAAGAATCCAGATTCAACCAAGCCAATTGCCCGGAGGGTCCCACCAACTGATTTTAATTGAAGGGATACTACCAAGGACTCCAAATTGAAATCAAATGACTCACCTGGATCTTCAATGGTCTCATCCACTGAAAACAAGGAGGTTGAGGACCAGGTTCAAGGATAAACTCCAGTTGCACTACCCAGAACTAGAAACCAGTCTAATCTCCCGCAACCTTCTACTCATAAAATGAAAAAATGCACCTCTTTGGCACCTCCACAAAAATACAGCTTCTATCATTATCAAAAACCAAAAACCTATGCCAAGGCTCTCAGATCACCCAAAGTTTCCAAGTGGCTGGCAGTGATGATTTTCAAACTCAATTCCATCCAGGAACTTGGGGTCTGGAGAGTCTATGAGCTTCCAAACTCTAAAAATTTTCTCAAAACCACCTGGGTCTTCCAAATTAAAGAAAATTACCATGAAGATCTGCTGAAATTTAAGGCCCACCCATGCATCCAAGGCTTCAACCAAATTCATTGGATTCACAATGAAAACACGCTTTCACCCACCAGCAAGAACTCCTCCCTTTTCCTGGCCCTAGTCTATGGCCTAGAAACAAAGCTCCCAATCTGAAAATTTGATGTCAAGGGGGCCTTTCTCCACTCCAAAATTAAAAATTATATCTTCATAGAGGGGCCCAAATGCTCATAATTTCAGGAAAAAATAATCAAGCTAAACAAGGTGCTATACAGTATCAAACAAGCCCCCAAGAATTGGTATGAGACACTCACCAAATGGTTTGAAATCATAGGATTCAAAGAATCAGAATCTTCTCCATGCTTGTAAATCTCAAGAGACTCCAATTCCATTCTTTTTTACCATTTCAAGATCTCATCCTGGTTGGAAATTGGAACAACTTTGAATCAAAGTTCCTTTCTCAATTCAAGGGATCTACATTTAAAGATCCAGACACCATTCTTCAAATAGAGATTGAGGTGCTGCAGGATCAAATCACCCTATATCAACCAAATCAGATATATCATAGTCTGAAATCCCTAGGCCTGACTGAATTCAAGGGGGAAAAAAATCCTCTAACTCCCAACCTACAACTTCCTGAACCCTTGGACAAGGACCCCAAGATTAATACAGCTGAATTTTGACTACAGCTCTGCTGTGGGCTTCCTCAGCTATATTTCCAGGAATACTTGACCAGACATTAGCCTTGCTGTTTCATCACTTCCAAGGTTCATGCTCAAGCCTGGCTTCACCCATGGGAAGGAGGTCAAACAAGTATGGAAATACCTCAAGGCAACAAGAGAATTCAAATACAACCTGCGCATTGATCCTTACGCACCAATTCTCTCAATTTCCTCTGATGCAACATGGGTGGCTGATCCCTTAACTGGAAAGTTTCAATCTGGATATCTCTGTTTTGCCTTTTTTTTTCCTGGTGGCCCGGAAGAGTTTCAAACAGAAGAAAATCCCTTGGTCCTCCTCCAAAGCATAACTGAACACACTTGTAGATTCTCAGCATGAAGTTATCTGTATCTTGGCTCTCATAAAGAACCTCTTCAAGATTGACTCATCCAAAATGCTTCATCACATTGCCAAAAGTGGCCTTGAAGATAAAATCCTCAGATTTGGCTCCAATTTAAAGACTCTCTACATAGATCTAAAAACCAAGGCAATTGGAAAGCTGGTAGGGAGTAAAGATGTGCTCATTGTGCGTATTCAGTTGGAAAAGATGATCACAGATACTCTCCCAAAACCAGAAAATGAGGCTTATTTTGGCCTCCTTATCAAGTTCCTAACTAAAAAAAAAAGATCTCACAGAAATGGAGGGGCTTTGAAATATCAGGTTTCACAATTCCCAACCTCAGACAACTGGACTTGAGACCAACTGGGCCAACCAAATCAACAACGTATGCTCACTCAGATTGAGAAGAAATTCAATGGCAAACACCTCAAGTTACTCAAAACCAAACATCAAACATCTCAATGCTTCTGCAAATATTGAATCACCCAAAGCACTGATTAAGCTCCTTTTTATTTTCTTTTGATTCCTTTCTTCTTTTTATTTCCTTGTCATTTTGTTTCCTCTCTCAATATATCAACCTTGTCAACCTGATTCATTCATCATCATTCAACCTTGTTCTGTCTTGTGCCTGGTTAGGTCTTCTTCAACTCCTAATCCTTCATTACACCAGAGCTTCTCATCAGAGCATCTAAACGCCTCTGTCTGTTCTCAAGTATCCGCATTCATAATTTACTTTGTCCCCTACTGTCCATTCTCACTCTGAATGAACAGACCATCTTCGCATTTTTTTTCCCATTCTTCCTTCCTTTCCCTTTTATTTTCACAATCTTGCTGTCCTGACTCACTGTGCCAATCATCTTTTCAGCTTGAAATGAAATATCTTCATTTAAGAACATAGAAAAAAAATGGGATAAAGTATTTGAAGATCAAATTCCAGATAATCCTCAAGCCATTCATTTTTCACTTCAACATTCATATTTTTCAATGAGCAAGATTATTCTTCCACCAAATATATCTCAGTTTCAATTTTACTTGTTTTTCTCTAAGATACATCCTCAAACACACAATTTTTATTGTTAGAATCAGTTTTAGATGTATGTTCACCAGAGTTTTTTATACTAAATTTTTATTTTATTGTGTGTGGACTGTGAGATTTGAATTGTTTCAGTCCAAAAACTTCCCTTACTCATCAGTCATCCCCCACCTCTATCTCCTCCTCCTTTCACCTCCTCATTACCAACCACTGACTCCCACTGAAAATTAAATGTGACCACCACATCCCCACCACCAACCTCCAACCACCTCCTTCCATTAACCTCCACCACCCATCCCCTCACCACGCCACCCACCTCCCATCTCCAGGTTGGTCCCCCCTTCTTTCAAGCTGTTTTTAATGCTTGTTCTCCTTGATGATAACCTCATCTTCCTCTCCACAGCCAGGGGATTTTCGGGCACCCTAAAGTTATAATGGGCCCCTTTGGACTCCAAGGTATGCCTGCTCCATTTTCCTTTTTATCAATCAATTTTCCCTGATTTTCTATTTATTTTTAAATTTATAGAATCACTTTCCCTCTGCCCTCCAATTGACACTGAACTTTGCATTTTTTTATTCTGAGGTGATCCAGTTTTTTATTTTATTTTTTTCTTTATTGATTTTTCTTCAAACCAGAAAATTAAACCTTATCCTTCTTTGTGGTCAACCAAGGTGATTCATTTTTTTATAACTTCTTTTTTAATTAAATTTCCATCATGAAATGAATGAAATTCTTTTTTTCTCCCTTTTGAATTCTGAAACCCCAATTTTTTTGTCCATGTTAGTTTAAAATGGATTTAAATCAGGTGAAAATTAATAAGAACAAGGAAAATCATGCCAAAAGGGGGAGGAAGATGGAGAAAAGTAGGATCTCTGAATTTGTGCTTGAAATTGATATCAATGGCTTCCAATCTGTGAATGAAATAACCTGGTCCACCCAATCTCTAATGCCAGATTATCTGTACACTTGTATCCAACGTGGAAATAAGAAGTGTCCGTAGAATCCAACCACAAAAGAGCTCCAGCAGGCTTGGGCTCTGGTCAAGAATTATCACCTCTTAAGCAGCAGAAACGTGGTTGTTGCGGATATTTCCAAAAAGTCATCAACGTTTTGCATTATTGAATTGATTCATTTGGATAGAATAACTAAGAAATATAAGAAAAAAATCAGTCTTTTCACCAAATACATCCACTAATACAAAGGTTTTCTCAGCCCTGTTAGCCCTTAAAAAATAACTTTGGGTGTAAAGATGTTGGCAATAGGATGGAAAAAATCAACGCACTTTTTCAAGGCTTTTGTTGAATGTGCTCAACCAGCTGAAGTCCAATCTTGTTTTGGATAATTCATGTATATCAATTTCAAATCAGACCAGGTGGCCTCAATATTAGGTGTTATTTTTCAAACATTTTCCAGGATACCCTTTGAATTAAACAAAAAAATAATTAAATAAAAAAATAATTAAATAATAAAAATTAAATAAAAAAATAATTAAATAAAAAAATCAATAAATAATTAATTAAATAAAAAGAAATAAGCTTTTTCTCCTCCAACTTGGCACCAAAGCAACTCATATACATTTTTCGCCTCACATTAAATCTTCTTGAGGTGGCTTCTACAAAGCCCCTCATATTTAACACAAGAATATTTAGTCACAATTTTTTTGCCTGGTGGTTACAACAAAGAAGGCCAATAGAGAATCTATTAACCAATGTTGAAAATATGGGTCCTCTGAAGGTATTTATTTTTCCTGAATTGGATCTTGGCATTGATTTCAAGCAAAAAGTTATTTTAAAAATTCTTTGTGATTCTCAAGAATGACATGAATTGTACACTTACTGCTATTGGATGTGCCACCACTACCAGAATGGCTATTTACATGCAAATCAATCAAAGGAGCAGTCAAACCAGCAGGTCCTCAAAAATCAGGGAGATCTACTCTAGGAAAATATATTTTGAGAAAAATGAAAAGTATTTATTCATTGGAGGTTTCAAAAATAATTACATTGTTTTAAGTGAATTGTTTAAATTTTTCAAATTAATTTATTTACAACCCAATTACTTGAGTTTTTTGTTTCATTTCCTGAAAAGTTCTAATTATCAAAAAAAAACTCAAAAGCTAAGGAAGCCTATTCCCTTTTTTTTGCTTCCAGTCTATCTTTCTCCTTTGCCTTGTTTTCAAACTCAAGCTCTTTTTCTTTTGAATTCAAGTGAAAATCATACTTTTTCTCTTCACCCCTTTGTACATATTTTTGGTTTTCCTTATCTATTTACAGATTTAGTTCCCATTTTTCCTTTCAATGTGAATATTTTCATTTTCCACTTCAAGCCTATCAATGTTGATCTGGAACTTAACTTTTTTGAAAAGCATACCAGTGAATTAGTATTTATACATTTAATGAAAGTGGTTCAATTTCATTACCCAAATCATGCTCTTTGGCAATCTTGTCAAAACTTCCAAAACAGTTGTTTTTCCCCAAAATTTATTTTATTTTTCAGTTGATTCTTCTTGAGTTGGCTGCCTTTCTATTTTACTTGACTGAGGATTACTGCAGCTAAACAGCATAATTTCCATTGGATGGGGAAGTTGGACACCCCATTGGATTTGGCCTTTGCAACAATAAAAAAGATAGGGGCTGATTAAAAGATATCAGGAATTATTTGAAAGAATTTTTAATATAAAATACACTTATTGCTAATAATGAAATAGGTTGGACTGGCTGGGCAAGAGGTGAAATTTCAATCTCATCCTCCTCAAGGTTGAGGCTATTTCAAGTGTTTTTTTCCAAGCTTGGAAGTGACAAATCCAAAGAGGCAAGTGTTGGACCCAAGTATTAATTGGAATTGATAGTTAGTGTGCATTCATATCCCATTATACATGTTATTTGTGGAATAAAATCCTGAGATTCAGATTATGGCCAATAAAATGGTTCCTCAACAATGCTTGGTTCCCAGATAAATGTTTTTTCATTATCCCCTTCACTTGACCAAGGATTGGCTACCATCTACTCAGCATCAATCAAGGGGGTATTTTTGCCATCTTTGAAACAATACAATGCATTTTATCATAGAAAGGAACCATTTAATTCATTGAATCAACCACTTATTTTATCCCTCTGAATTAATAAAAATTGGTCATCAGAAGGGTTTTGATGTTGATTGCTAGCAAGTTTCATCAAGGAAGCTCTATTTGAAGCTTTCTCCATTCTCTAGTTAAGTCTATCCCCATTCTTGAATCAAAGATTTGGCGCACAATTCACAGTGACTTTTCAGTGGAGCTTTTTCAAAGCTTGAACTTAGCTTGCTGAAAGATTGACCTGAACTTGGTCATAGGCTAGGCCTGAAATCCTTTATTATTTTTTCTAGAAAGCATTTCCAAATTTGTTGCAGTTAGTGAGACTAAATCCAGTTTATATTAAAATCAACTAGGAATTTTTATATTTTGAACAATAGCTATTGAAATACTCCCTCATTTTTTTGAAGGATAGGCCAAGCCGACCTTTCTTTTTATTCTTCATATCATTGGCCATCAGGAGATAACCATTCATTGACCTTACAAGATGGATTTTGGCTAACAGGGGATTTTTTCAGACCCAAAACAGGAATTTTATTTGGAATGGATATTCAGCCATTTCAAAAGGATTAAATGATTGAATTTATTTATTTGACTAGAACATTTGAAAGCATTTGGGGTAAGAGGTTTCATTTTGTTTTAAATTTTGGCTGTTGAGTTCCTTGGGGAGGTTCTCTTTGTATATTTTCCAGGGAAAGTTTGCTGATGGTCCCTTAAGAAAGTGGGGTAGATATCATTTCATGTGTGAAATTCCAAAAAATTGATGATTATAACAATTTTTGAGGTGGTAAAACTCAATTTAAAGATGAAGAATGAATTATATAATGATGGGGTTTGAATTTTTAATTAGAACTGGAATTATGGGATCAGAGTAATAGTATATCTGATTAGAGTAGTTATGAAATGAATTGGGAAGCAAGGCGTGGATGGTATGGTCCAAATCTTTTTCAATGTTACATGAACCTTTGTATAGTTTATTTGAAAAAGGAATTGATTTTGTGTTTACTCTGACATTTCTCATGTGAAATAAGTGAGTGTTTTTGATTTTTGATGGTGTTTTTCAAATTTTGGTATGTTTCGGAAACCTTCCATCTAATAAATGGCAGTTTTTATAACCCTTGTACGTACTCTTGGGTAAATTTTCATCCACATTCTAGAACAAATATTAAATTTCATCAAAAAGAATACATTTCTGATCTTGTATTTTTTATTCTTTAACTTGATGTATTTTTTATTTAAAAAACTTACAAATTTTCAATGGAAAGTGTTAAATTTGCGGCCAAGCACAACCCAAAATGGGTTGTGGGGCATGGTTAAGGGCCATTTTCAACCTGCAGAGTTGTGAATGGCTGTTTGCAACCCATTGGAGTTGTGAATGGCCATTTGTAACTCCAGTGTCATGAGCATTGTGAGAGAAAGGGCAGTGTCAAATTTGCGGCCCAGTAAGACCCAAAATGGGTTTTTGGGCACGGTTCATGGCCCATCTTAGCAGTGAAAAGCTGTTTGCAACCAGCAGAGATGTGACTGGCCTTTCACAATTTGACATGGGTTGTGAATAGCCATGTGCAAGCCATTTGAGTTGTGAACAGCTTTTCACAGCTCCTTCACAACTCCAGGGTTGTAATTTTTGTGAGAAAAAAAAAATCAAAATAATCAAAATAGACAAAAAATTGAACAAAAAAAAAAACAAAAAAACCCAAAACTTTTCCAAAAAAATCAGACACTTAAAAAAAAAGTATGAAAATTTAACAACTCCAGGGAAATGAATGCACATTTATGGCCCTATGAATAAATAAAAGTTAAAAATTAAAAATTTCTAAAAAATCAAAAACCTGTGCCCAAAAACAGACAAAAAATTGAAAATTAAAAATTAAAACAAAAAACTTAAATACAATACAGCCCATAATATATGAATAGAATAAAGAAAAATAAACTCAATGGACTAGCCCTGAATTAAAAACTCCAAAAAAAAATGTTCAAATTGTGTTAAGCTTATCCCATCATAAGAAGTTGAAAGACTTCTTATGATGGGATCAGCCCAATAAAAGTTGAAATTATTTCATTGGACTAGTGAAAAAATAAAACAACCACCCCAGAAATAGGGCCAGTCCCTTGAGGTGTACTTGATACAATTCCAACTCAATGGGCTAGCCTTAAAGCAAAAATGTAAAAAATTTCAAATTGTGTTAAGCTGATCCCATCATAAAAGTAAAAATACTCCTTATGATGGGATCAGCCCAACACAAGTCAACCTGAATTAACAACAAAACCTCATTGAAATCACTCAAAATGATGATTACTCAAAACAATCAACATAATGATAACTCAAAACACTCAACATAATGATTTTAAAAGGTTGGTGACCCTTTATATTAATAAAATTACATGTTAGAACAAACCCAAATGATGAGATGAAAACCCAAATGAAGGAATGATATAATTTTCATAAATTGGAATTCAACTTCAGTTGATCTTTGAGATTATCAACCCAAACAGAAGCTTTCTTTGAATTCAAAGAAGATGTCTTTAATACAATGGGAGGGATTGAAATCATAGCTCCCCCAATTAAAACAAGAAACCAGTGGTTATTTCTAACAAAGGAAATGAAGATGGATTCCAATGGTTCTATTAAAAACATTGTTTTTGTAGTATAAGTAGAATATGAAGCCAAGGAGATGAAAAAAATTTGCCTTCCATGATGTCTGCTATGATTTGGCACATATCTAATTTTTCAAGAAATTTTAAAGAGGGAATCATTTCATTGATTTCTTAAACATGAAGTATTTTTTAAATCTTTTCAACATCTTGTATACCACCAATTATCTGAGAATAGCATGCCTTATGTTTTCTTAATGTTTCAATAATTTCCCTTGGAACTTCAAACTATTGATTGTAATTTTACCCAAGTGATTTAGCAATTAATCTAAATCTGTGATTCTAATTGCCTAAAAGATCCCAAACCTCACCTAAGAACATATTTAAATTCTCAGGTATTTTATTGAGTTATTTTAATTTTGGTTCCTATCATCAAAACTTACTTAGCCAACATTCTAATCACATTGATGAAAGAAATAATCACCAAAGATGATTTCACAAAACCACCCCAAGTAATGTATGGCAATCTTACATGATTTTGAGCTCAAATGGGAGAGGCTTAGTGCAAGGATTGAAATGCAATATAGAAAATCTAAATTCAAATTGTAAATGGATTTCATGACGGTTTAAAAAACAGAAAGAGGGATGAATATTTTCCTATGGAAAGTAACCAAGCTAAGCCCCAATGAGATGAATTGACTTAGAAAATACAAGAACATGTGAAATTTACTAACTGAGGAAATAATACTCAGGCGGATGGTGTGGTTCTTATAAGGTAAAACAGTGGTGAATAGATTTAACCTGATTTAAATTTTTCAACAGCTAGAGAGAAATGATGCAATGAATTACAGGAACAGAATGGGAAAATGAAATGAACTGTACAATTTTATCCAAGTTCATAGCCTAAGTGCAAGACCATTGAGTGGCTTGTGTTGCCAATCAAGACTTATGAAAGAAATTTGGCTGGCAACATTGGTAAAGGTTTAATGTGGATTCAACAAAAGAGATTCCATGAGGAGCTTCTAAAATAAGATGGATGGAATTCCATACCAAAGAGGGATAAAACTGCAAGATGCAAAGAGATATTTGGGGAGGCTTTGGTCACACAAGTTCATTTGATGCAACATGTGTCTAGTTTGATAAATGATGGAGATCTTGAAGAGCTTAAATAATATAGGGCTTATCAGAGTTAGAAAACCCCCCATTTTAACGGCAGGTTTTTGACATACACATACCCCCCTAACTGGTGTATTTCAAAATGGCAGGTCTCATTCAAATGGTGTGTTTCAAGCACCAAAATTGAAAATTTCTTCATTCCAGTTTTTCTCCTTCTCATCACTCTTCTCCCCCCTCTCTCCCCCTCCCTCTCTCTCTTTACTTACCATCCATCATCTCATCTCCAATCTTCTTTCATTGACTCTTGAACCATCCCCAGCACAAGCACAAGGAAAAGGACAACCAAGAGGACAAGTTCAAGGTCAGACAAGGGTATCTTAGGCTCCAACAAGGCTTGAGTCCATCATAATATCCTATCCTACCCTGAGAATGCCTTGATAATCACCAATCTGGTTCATTCCGTCTCACTATTGAACTCTGCCTTGAATCTGGATCAATCTACCTCATCTGCCTACACTCATCTTGCCACGCTATTGCACAATTTTCATGAGTACAAACAAGAAAATCAATTCTATCAAATTGCGCTGAACTCCCAACCAGATTTTCATCTATGTGTGGAATCATTCAAAGTCCTCTGTAAAACCATTTGATCCAATGAGGATCTCAATCCTCATCAAATCTTCTCTCCCAAAGGTATAAATTGATATCTTGCTGGTTACATGGAATTGAATGATCAATTTATCCTCTACCCATCTAATGCATCCACTAACCCTCAACAACCCAATTCTCTCCCCATTGTCTCTCAAGCACCCATCAAACCTAAAATAGCCTCATTGGCTCCTAAGGACGCTTTCAGTATCATGGGCACTACTCTTCTACACCTTCATAAGCAGGACCTGCTTGATAATTTTTTTGGTGATAGTATTCATAACAGTAGTAGCTTTGTCATCAACTCATTTTATAAACTGTTTTATGCTCCTAAATCCTACCCACCTGCTCTCTCAAACCCCAACTTGAAAGTTTCTCATCACAGGCTCCAACCCGTAGTTTCAACACCCAACTTGAATCAATTTAGCCCCCTCCCTGGTTCATTTAACTTAAACTTGGTACAAACCCCTCAAAACCAAACTGGTCAATCAAATCCTTAATCTCAATTCCAATTCTCCTCCACTCTTAATCTGCTTCAAGGATTTGGGTTTATTCGTCACAAATCTTCTAATCTATCAATCCCACTGCCTGATCCTTCACCCGTCCAATTCAACCTTGCGCGTACAAGTCATGAGGCTCCTTCTGCTCCACAACCACCACCATTAAGCTTGACTATTTACTAGATTGAACAATGATCCAAATTTTTCAAATTGTTTTGGGAAATCAACCCAATTGTCAAAGGCAAAAACGTATGGGTAGGTAATTTGACACAGCCAACCCAACTCAACCTTCCATCCATTATATTTCTTCTTGCAATTTTTTTCAATATTGAAGGGGATCTCTCATCTTTTACCTAGCTTTCTCAAATCAATTTTCATTATCCTATCATCCTTTGTTTTTTCAATCATCACAAATCTATTTTCATTTTTCATCTGAAACCTCTAAGCCACAATTAGGAAATAGATGGGATTCTTTCAATCTTGGATAACCACAAAAAGCCAACTTGGTATTTGGAGGGCCAGGCTGTTAATTTGGGTATGTTAGATGAGGTTTGTGAAAGAATAAGTATCTCAATGGCCAAAATACCATTAGGCATTTTCAGGTTACCAGTATTATTCCCCAAGAGGGTTGATAATACGCTTGGTAAAGGTGGTGGGGGCATGGAAGGAGGGGGAGCTGGTGGGGGCAGTTTGGAAGTACCAAGAAGTTGATTTTGGGATGGTAGAGCTGGCAGGGGGTGTGAATATGATTTGAGTGGAGCAGATTGGGAGATTGCAACATTGGGAGGAGGCTGAGGTTGGTCCAAATTTATTGAATCTTTAGATCTCACAAGTTCATCATGTTCCTGCTTGAAAAAATTGGTTTTGCTTTGTAAATTATCCATCTCTTTGTTCAGGGTAAGTTGGTCACTAGAGTTAAGTTCCTTCATATCCTCAAGATATTTCAACAACCACACCTGCTTGGTTTTGGATTCTTTCAGGTATTCTTATGTGAATCACATCCATCAAGCCAGAGAGAGAGGGAGAGGAAAAGTGCAAGGGTTGAATGAACAGAAGAGGAAAGCACTTACAATATCAATCTATTATCTCACCTATTTCATTGGTCATAAAATTCAATCTTCCTGAGATTGGCCTCTGGAAGCTTGAAAAACTCTCCTAACATGTGAGAATTGAAATTCTCATTGATTGGTTGGGGGAATAGTTCCCCTTTTGGATCATTTGTTGGATACACCCAACAGGGAATTGGAGACCAGCTTTTTTGGGGGGTTGATTGGATGGGAAGAAGGGAAAGAGTGGAAGTACAGCATGAAAAATAATGGGATGGATGATTGGGGATGGTGAAGGAGAAATAGAGAGGATCAAGATTTATATAGTAAAATTGAACAAAAACCACTCATTTCCTGTTAACTCTGACACCCCTGATGTGAAATAAGTTTTTTCTTTTTTGTTTTCTCATGGCTGGTTTGAAATTTTGTATTTTTGTTGAAACCCCCCATTAAAAAATGGTGTATTGGCTAACTCTGATACACCCTATTGCAAGGGAGTTAAATGCAAACTGGGAAAATGTAGAAGAAAAAGTAAAATAAAGATTATATATATTTTTTTGGGAATTATTTTATGTTAATTTATTGTTTTTTTTTTGAAGAGTTAAAATATTTTATTAAGAAGGAAAGAAAGTGATGGATTGAAGGTATAAGAAATATGATGGTAATGGTTGTAAGGAATGATATAAATAAAATGCAGAGATTGAAACAGAAAGAAACAAGGGTAGATAGGATGGAATGGAATTGATTAATGTAATGGGATTTAATGGAATGGAATGGAATGGTTTCGGAAGATTGAATTGGATTGAATGGAATGGGATTGGATGGAATGGGATAAAGATTGTCAGTTTTTGCAAGGGGAGTTTGCATGGATGTCTCAAACTAAGTTGGTAGAGTTGCAAAGGTGATTGGCTAGTCCCCACACGGTTCAATTGTTTTCGGACTGGAAGCCAGTATATTTTACAAGTTATTGAAGTTTTCCTTTGTGTAACTTGGAATCCAGAATGTGGCTTACTTCCCACGCTAAGTGATCCTAAAAATTTAAATTTTCTCAAGGGGGATGAGTCTTTCCCAGGCAAAGGACTCAAGCTGGCTCTAGGAGAGACACGTGAAAGAAAGGGTTGATATCTTTCCATTTGGCAGGTAATAAAATTTTGAAAGCGTTAGGGGAGATGACTGATTTGAATTTAAAGGTGCAAAGTTTCCTCTCAGAAAGTTTTTGGGTTGGGAAACTACTGCAAGTTTTGCAAGCCTTAAGCCATACCTGACCTCCTACTGTAAAGTTTTGTGTCCTAGTGCAAAGTTTGTCTGCTTGCTCCTTGTGGAGCTGTTTTGCTGATTTTAGGTTGGTTCAAAGTTGAAATTGGAGGGATTGGATGAGGCTGAGATAGTTGGTAGCAGGTTAAGAAGTTGCTTTGTGAATAGAGTCAAAAGTTTTTTTTTTTGAATAAAGAGTCTGAAAGCGCAACTGTTTAGTGGAGGAATGAGTGGAGTTGTTTTATGCAAATTCTACTAGTTGAAGCCATCTTGACCAGTTTTCCTGTGGATAGGAGACATGCATTCAAATATACTGTTTGAGTACCTGATTGACTCTCTTTTTCTGTCCATCTTTTTCCAGTTTGTAGGCCATTGATAAATTGCAAGTAATCTTCAAATGCTGGCAGATAGAAGTCCAAAAGCTAGAGAGAAAAAAAGATACACAATACCTAACTATGTTATAAGGGATTACATGTTTTTAGAAGACATTTTCTATGAATACATTAGCTATTTGTTTCAAAGAGGCAGTCACAGTCACCATGAAAAAAAGCCTGCACCTTCCGGCAGGTTTAGCACCAGGAACTTGTTTTGGTTTAGTTTTGAATCTGAGAAAAAATTTTTTCTAACTTGAGTAGGTACCTGAGAAAAGTTGTTTGTAGTATTTCTTGAGTATTCCAATTAATTCTAGCGCATGCATGGAATATGGAAGATTTAGAATTATGCAGAATGTAAATTCTATGTAATAAAAAAATTTGAGGATACTATCAAGAAAATAATTTTGATTTTGATTAATGATTGTATTTAATCAAATGTTTGGGGTTTCTGTGAAATTTTCATGATAATCACTATTTTCATTACTTAAATGATAAAAAGGGAAAATGAATTGTTTTGATAATATCAACTTTTTTTCAGAGTTTTGAATACATTTTGATTGCAAAATTTTCAATGCTCTGTTGAATTTGGATCAAATGATTTGTTGCTTAGTTGCAATTTTTTTTAGTCAATTTTTAACCTGTGAAATTTAATTTTGTGAATTTTTCAAATTTTTATTTTATTAATTAAGGCAATATGGATTGATTTCCATTTGGGTTAAACTATTTTTTTTATGTTTTTTATTTCTAATAATCTTAACTTTTCAAATTTTAATTTCAATTTTTTTTTTTTTGATTTTTTTTTCTTTATTTTTGTTTTTCTGTTTTTCTGATTTTCTTTTTTTTTATTTTTTTATTTTTTTTACCTGTCAGGTTGATGGATGACTCAAATTAAGTTTTAAACCTCCCCAAGAACTGATCTGTGCACAAACCTTTCAATTCTTCAGGGGGGACTGTTTGGGGGTCAACTGTGCAGCAAGCATCTGTCAGGGTAGTGGTTGCCTTATGCTAAGTTTACAATCATGCTCACTGGAATGTAAAATTATAAAAAAAATTAAAAATTTTGAAATCAGATGAAAAATAAATCAAAAAATCAAAAAAAATGAAAAAACAAAAAAATAGACAAAATCCAAGAAAAATGCCAAAACTTTGGATGAATAAAAAATAATATAAAATGATATCAAAAAATAAAACAAAATCAAAAATAATATTCAAAAATATACCAAAATATGAAAAAAAAAATTCTAGATGGTGGGGAGGCCCCTGGACTACATTTGAGTTCTACCAGCCCAAATTCCTGGTGCTGCCCTACTATATAGGAGGTCACATCACTGAAATGGGTTGGAAAAAATTGAATGTTTCATGATGCCTCACAAGCACTGTTTTTAGTGAGGATGAGCTAGTGTGTGTGGATTAACATCAACATTCCAGAAGAGTTTTCAATCATCAAACAAAATAAATCTTTAGGATTATTTTAAACATATTCTTTGTGAAACTTTAAAAAATGAATCCATATGTAAAGTATATATATGAATACATATATAACAATATAAAAAAATATCTAAAAAATGAAAAAATGTACAGAAATATTTAAAAATATAAAAAAGATGAATAACTATAAAAAAACATACAAAAATATAAAAGAATAAAAAAAACATAACCAAAAAAAAATGTAAAAAGATATGAAAATATAAAGATAGAAAAAATTATGAAAAATATAAAATAATGTAAATTTAAAATCTTTTCACCACAAAAAGTTGGTTTTGAGTTTTTCCATAAGACACATGTTGCTTGATGAATGCACCTTGAAGGGTTGTGAATCAAGTGCCATCCTCTTTTAATTCTTGATATTTTTTTTGTGATTTTTTTTATTTCATTTGATTTGATTTTTTTTAACCTGTCAGGTTGATGTAAGACCTACAATAAGTTTTCCACCTCCCCAAGATTTTATACCCGCAAAACCCGTTAATTTTGCAGGGGGGACCGGTCCGAGGTCAACCATGCAGCAAGAAACTTTCAGGGTGTTGGTTGCCTTATGCTCAGTCAACCATTATGCTGACAGGAAGCCAAAAAAAACAAAATCATCAAGAAAATCAAAAAAATCAAAACATCAAAAAAAAGTTTGATGTTAAATTCACAACCCCAACCGTGTGGTAGTTTTTTAGGGCCCTACTGGGCTCAAATGAGCTGTGGGGGCCCAAAGACAACTACAAAAGAATGTTTTAAACACGCGCGACCCCCGGTGGGTCGTGTAGGAGCCATGTAACCCCCAAACAGGGCTAATTTGAGCCTTTTACCCCCGTACACGGCTCAAATTAGCTGTTTTTGGGGGTGCACAACCCCTGGGAAGTTGTGCCAGAATTTTTGGCATTCCCTGGACCACAATTGGGTTCTATCAACCCAAATTTGGGATCAGTGCATACTTTGCGGGACTGTTGTTCCACACCTAGCAATCCCAAAGATGCATTAAAGTGAAATTAAAGTGAAAACTGAAATCATAAATCATATAAAATTCTGCAAATAATTCTTTCTCAACTCAAAAGTGACAAAACTTTGTTTGTTCAGTTGAAAGTTGGATTGAATACTGAAGTATACCATTGCATTTTTTTGCATGGGAAAAGTGGCAAGCCCTCCATTTTCTGACATGGCTGCATGGATGGTCTACATTGATAGAGCCATCAACTAAGCTTTGGAAAAAGAAAAAAAGGATTTGGGTAATGAAAAATTGGAAGCCTCAATTGAATCCTCATCAAGGGTGACAATTGCGGAAAAAAATGCTTCACAGTGGTATTTGACCTCTGGTTGTGAGTGAAATTTTATGTTACTTCATCTTTGCCTTATTTAATTTGATTGAAACTGATGGAGTGCATGCCATCAATATAACTATGTAACTATGGCAGATCCACTTGACCCACCTCCCTTATGAGCTTTTCCTACTAGGGAAGAGGCAAAAAACTATTGTCAAACAAGGGCAATGAAGCATGGTTGAGCTTTAACAGTTTTCAACTCAAAGTGTGACCAATATGTGGATTTAGCCTGTGATAGACATGGTTCCTGTTCAGGAAATATTCTTACCAAACTGTCTAGACAAAATCACACAAGGAAGGTTGGGTGCAAGATTTTGTTGCAATTAGGCTGAATAGAAAAGGCTTGAAGCCACAAGTTAGCAGAACAAAACCACACCCAGCACAGTAGCCAGCTCAGAACTCAGGATGTAGATTGTACGGTTATGGAACCGCACAAGGGAATAGCATCCTGGTTCAGAGCCAGTGCTGGTACAAAAGAGTCAGGCGCAGGTGCATGCCCATTGGCAGTGGGAAGCGCTCTGGGAGTAAGTACAGGAGAAGACGCACTACAACTCACACTGTTGGAGACAAGAGGTGAATAAGACAGGAGATGAAATGAAATGAAATGGAAAGAAGAGTGAAGGCTCATTTGGCATTAGGACCTCATTCACCATTCAATAGATATTAATCCATGCAATTTGAAAAAAGGCAGACCCCTTGTGGCGCCTCTCCTACAAAGAAACCCAACATAACCATCAACCATCTGAACATCCCTCTGTGCATCCTTAAATAAGGAAAATCTTGGGGTGGCCTTAGACAATCTAGTAGAATGAATGAATGATGGACTAAATACGTTACAACTAAAGAGAATATTGAGAAAGGTTGATGGGGGGAATTATTTTGATTACCAAACAATCTATAACATTACGCTGAAGGTCATGCTTGCAGAACCAAAGGGAAAAATTGTTAAGGAGGTACTCTATGAACAGTTTGAAGAAAAAATTTGGATTCACGGGTTGAAGTTCAGTGGAGAGGGTCACTTGGAGGCCCTGTAATTAGAACATCCAGAGGCAGTAAAGCTTTCAAAAAAATTATATCATATTTCTATGTTGGATTCTACTTATAAGACAAATAATTACAAAACCCCACTATTGCATGTTGTAGGAATGACAGCCAATTGGAAAAATTTCACAAAAGCTCTTGTTTTTATAACAAAAGAAACAGTTGAGTTCTACAGTTGGTCTGTAAATGCATTAAAGGAGTTGGCTTATGATCCTGTGAGACTTCCAAAATTCTTTGTGACGGACCGTGAAAAAGCTCTGATTCATGATATTGAATCTAGTTTCCCTGATTCATCAAGAAAATTTTGCACTTGGCACTTGTCTAAAAACATAAAAGCAAAATTTAAAGCGTGCTTTGTTAATGACTTTGAAGGATGGAAAAGGTTTATGACTCTGTGGGCAAAGTATCCGGCCTCAAAGACCAAGGAGGAGGTGGAGGTCAGTGATACAGAACTCAGAGTAGTTCCAAATCACTGCTTCTTATTCTTCCTAGTTTTGGGTTCTAACCTTTTGAATTGGATAGTTTTTCTTGAAAGACTACAAGGATGTACTTGATTATATGGAAAATAACATTTTACCTATCAAAGAGACCTTTGTAAAAGCGTGGGCTTGTATAAACCCAGATTTTGGAAACAAAACAACATCTTGGGTTGAAGGTGCCCATGCCACTCTCAAATAATTCCTTGCAAACTCTTTGGGAAACCTGTTGGATTTTTGGAAAAGCCTTGATGGAAAAGTTTCAAATCAAATTAAATCAGTTCATGCATTACTTTATAACTCTCAAATTAATTTAGCGACAGTTCCGTAAAAAGTAAAGAGAGCTTGAGCTCTAGTGAGAAGAAAGGATTAAAGAATGAGTGAAAGGAGCTTGTAACATCAAGTGTAACGGACCTGGGATCAGGAGGAAAAAGGACACTCCGGTTGACTTGGTGAAAGGACAGATGATGAATTCCACTTGAGAGTACTGGTGTTTATATATACTAAATACACAATAGGCTGACAAGTGGTTGAGTACAAAATGAATAAGGCAAAATTAGCATAAGCAATTTAAGTGACATGGTAAGTGAAATGCTATGACTAAACAGTCTGATAGCTATGACTAAAAAGTCTGATAATCACAATACTACAACACATCCCAGTTACATTTTACCTGTTGTTTTAGTACTTTAAGGTTAACAATAATAAGATCAAATCAATCCAATCAATGGTACTCTGAACTCCAGTGAAATTCATATAA